>MU158785.1:624803-672758 GCA_015888305.1 Antheraea pernyi | reverse complement strand
GGCGCGCGCCGACTGCCGCCTGCTGGTGCTGCAGACGCCGGCGCTGGCGCGCGTGCGGCCGCCCCCCGCCTCCCCCTGCACCCCCGCCGCCGCGCCGCTCCTCTACCGCGTGCCGCAGTTCGGGGACTCGCTCGCGCAGTTCGCGCTGCGCCTGCTGCAGCACTCCAGCGCGCACCGCCCCGAGGACCAGGGAGACTTACCCGCCTACAAGAAGTACTACCTTGCCACGTAATTACCGTTTTATTCTAAACTAATCATACATCTCACATTTCACGAATTACCACTATTAATCGTACTAACATACCTAAAGATAATACTAATCTTTCGGCTCCGCGAAGTTTAAAAATTTCATCCGGTAAAGCTATGGTGCATCACACTGTTAGCCCGTAGTAAATTCGATAAAACAAGTTGGGGACATGTCGAAGGTAGAGAGCGTCGCAAAACTCCGTGTGGAGTCCCAGTGAGACCGACTTTGAAAGTACTTTTGTGCAACCTAAACTATGACTGTATGCGTCGAGGCGTGTTCCCACCAAAGGTGCGCTTCGTCTACCGTGCGAATGACAACCTAGTTACCCACCGAAAGATCGAGAAAACTTGATCCGTTTGGCCACAGACGTTACGACCCTCATGCTTGCGCACATAGCTTCAGTGTGGCTCCGCCATCTACAATACCTACAAAAACCTGATTGGACGCTAGTGATTTAAGCCTAGTTTCGGGGACTCGGACCACATATATCCGGGGCGGTGTTAACACTTTTTCGGCTGCTTTCCAACAGCCGCCTGTTCATAGGAGTCGTGCGGTCGATGGCCACCTATGCGGCGTGTTGTTAACGCACTTAGCACACACAATGTGCGAAAACTATACAATGTGCAACGTATTATGTCGCTGAGAGCGATTCGGGGATACGAAATAGTGTCCTCGGGGGCGGCCTTCGTACTCGCTGGCCCCCTAACCTGGGAGTTGGCGGCACAACCTTTGTCACCATATATCAATATACGACGACTAAGAAACCTAGGGTGGAGTATCCAACTCCCGGGGAGGTAGAAGAGATGAAACGCAAGGTTCGGAAAGACATGATAGAGAGGAGCCAGCTAGCGGACACGCGCTGCGGTGGGTAGGGCCGGCGCGGGCGGTAACCGGGTGCGGCTGCCCCGGTTGGTACCATCCCGCGCCATCAATGCAGCACTGTGGGTCCGAGTGCGGCGCTGTAGCCGTGCCGATGTGCGTAGTGTGGGTACAACCAGGCTCGGCAGTGAACTACCCTGGAACGCGGTGGCCTCATTCTGTAAGGAGATCACCTTGTAGAAAGAGGCGACGGGGAAGGCTCGCGAGGAAAATTCTTATAGAAACCCTTTTCGCTAATGGAGGAATATTACGATGTCAGTGTTGTTTGTTGTAATAGCTTCACAAGTTTATTAGTGTAAACAAATTCCCTTGCACACCCTTGTTATATATATTCATCTCATTTTTTTGTCGATTTACTGAAGTGTCATTTATATCATGTGTGAATGGCACACACACCTTTTTTGCATCCACTTGTGTACAATAACGAAATAATATTTTGTAAAACACCACCAATATTACATAATATAGAGCTGAATAAGAGATAATCATGAATAAAGTATAAAGTCCAGTAGATGGCATTCCAAGATCGTGGCAGAAAGTCGTGGCAGGTAGCGAGTGCAGTGGTATCGCGCCGTGTTGCAGAGTGTCGGAGCTGGAGACGGAGGTGTTCCCCGCGGTGGTGCCGTTCCGGCGGTACGCGCTGCCCGAGGCCGCGCCGCTGCTGCTGCGCGAGCTCGCGGGCCCGGCAGCGCTGCAGCGGGCGCCGGAGCTGGAGGAGGCGCTGCAGCGGCTGCGGGTGGCGGCGCGCGAGTTCGCGGCGCAGGCGCGCGCCGACCCCGACTACCTGCGGGAGGAGCTCGTGTTCGCGTGACGTACTCCTAACTACACGTTACAACTCGATGCACAGCTTTTGCCGGAATGTTCGAATGTTATATCATGGATTTTATACTTTATTAATAATCTTTTTATCTGCCTTTATATTTCCTAATACAAGTAGTATTTTACGTGATATTTGTTATTCTGTACGAGTGACGTGAATGAGAAATAATACCACGGAACATGAATTCTGACGTGCCACAAAAACCCCCTAAAAAACTCTAACAAGACGGCCATCATTTTATTAGTTTATTGAAATGATCGCAGGAAACGTATAATATCATTAACTACACGACAATAGCAGTAATAATCCACTAGAAGATCGGTTGCCAAGAAAAAATTAATGCAATATAGTCATTAACAACCAACAACGCCAATATAACTTGACCCCAATACACTACACTATACTGGGTATTAGGAGACCGCTTCCGAAAACGAAGACAGGCGATAGTACTAATGACACCTTTGATGATGGGACGGAAAAAAAATCGATCCTGATTTTAAGAAAAACGTATTTTTAAAACATAAAATTATTTACGCTCGATCATGTTAGTACAGCTAAATGACATGATAGTTTCATAAAAAATATATTACATTACTAAAAAAAACGTAATTAACCTCAAAAACATAAACAACTGATGCTCGGGTCAACAAACTCCCAGGCCAAAAACTAAAAATACTAAACATAAGGTAGTCCGGTGAAGCTGTTAAGACCTTGCCTGGTCAATAGCGTAATAATATATAAAATAAACATAATAATCAATCCCGCCAGAACAAACCGCTCCTTTGCGATGGGCCGCGGCCGCCGCACCCTCGACGGCACTTTGATCATTTCCACAGATCAATAAAGCGTTAGACATTCCCAACTTTTATTTTATAAGCATAGTTATCCTTACTGACTAGTCTTTATGGAATTTAGAAGTTATAACTCTAATTACTTAATACAACTTTACAATAAATTTTACCCTGACGTAACAAGAAGCTCGTTACTACAAAAATGGTATTAGAATATTAAATTAACCTAATTAGATACTCGCGCGTACACAATTATAACAACTATTTGTTCTTTATCTTTGATTTTGCACAAGAAATTAAAAACGAAATGGTACAGAATAATTTGATAGTTAAAATTAATTGCACTTATGGTGGATAGTTAATTAATCTATTAGAATGAATTGAAAATAGTATTCTTATACTTTATGTTAACAGACTTTCCGTTTTTAGTCCTTCCAATACCATTATTTGAAAACAGGTAGGTACGGCCCAATTATTTCAAATTATTTACAATTTTTATTGTGAACGTGGCCTCTAATTCTTTTATGGCGCCTGCGAAATTTATACCGACAAAGGCGTAAATTTTCGGGGGGCGCGGTGGTGTGCGTGTAAAAGAAAGGATTAAATGTTGTAAATAAATATTTGCACGATCAGTAGGTGAAGTTCGTTGACCCGAGTTGTTTTTTGTTTTTATTATACATTGCTGTTTTTTTTTTAAGTAAAGTAATGTTTTTTTTTGTACTATCACTTCATTTAGCTGTACTAACATGATGGAGCGTAAATAATGCTAATAAAACGTTTTCAAAATATGATTTTTTTTTTAAATCAGGATCGATTTCTTTTCCGTCCCGTCATCAAAGGTATCACTAGTACTATCGTATGTCTTCGTTTTCGGAAGAGGTCTCCTGACACCCAGTATACTCTCATAATATAATACGCTGCAGTAAAATTTATTAATTCGCTAAGAATTTGTGAGCCACCTCCGAATGACTCACAGCTATAGCGATGATTGCTGATTCCGAAGTTGAATTTGAAGAATGTTGAGGTTTTCTTGCAATAAAAGACTTGTTATTAGTAGAGCAGCGAAGGATGTGCTCGTATTGCAGACTCGTTCAAAAGGCTATTAGATTATTATTCACTGTTTACTAGTAGTAAGGATGAGTATCTATCTATTCGATTATTAGGCGGTTACTATTACTATGACGACTGCTTCTGTATGCCGCCCGCGCCTGAATTGTCCTACTATACAGGGCGGGGCGGGGGGGGGGCTCGACACGTTTCCTTCCCTTTCCCTTTATTTCATAAAATATTTTACAATTATTCTTACAGCTAACATCTTATAATACTTTAAACTATATCTAAAAATTACAAGAATAGCGTTACAAATAATACAATTATACTATTCTAACTATCAAACTATACTATGAATCTATGAACTATTTAAGGCAAACACTATAATACTACACACAATTAATATACACTAGTATCTAACACAAATCACTCTAAATTGTCGCGAACAGAATTATTACTATGTAATAACTAACGGGCCTACCTAATTATCACTTTATCTACTGGTGAAAACTGCATGAAGATCCCTTCAGTAGTTATTTGAGTTTATAGCGAACAGACAGATGCAGTAGGAAACTTTGTTTTATACTATGTGATGATATATCTTTATTCATATAAATATACGTAACTTTCTTGAGATCATTATTACTAACGTAATTTTATTTCATTTTGTTTCTACCAATTTAAACATTTTTTTAAATGTACATACATCGATAATCTGTATCTATACATCTTCTATACATATAATAAAAATGAACTATCTGTATGTAATATCAAAATAACATTATCTTTCATGATTAGGTGTGAAAGTATACACGCTGCTGATAACTAAAACGCAATTTTTAAAATTTTTGTCAGTCCGTTTGTTTCGGGTAGTAATCTTCGAAACGGTTGGACCGATTTTGACGGGAATTTCACTGGCAGATAGCTGAAATTACAAGGAGTTACTTATGCTACTCTAAATTAGACTAGCTGTTAACCGCGGGTTCGTCCACAATGCTACCTCCAAAACGGTTGGACCGATTTTCACTGGCAGATAACAGACCTTATAGGAAGTAATGTAGGTTATTCTATTTTAGACTTGCTGTTGCCCATGACTTCGTCCGCATGAAATTTAGCAAAAATATATTGTTCACTGTAAACATGTGCGTTGTACTGGAGTCCAAGAATAAATATAATTGAAATTCATATATCCGTATGTATGTATGTAATTTCAATTATAATGTCTTGTTTTATTTACCTCGCTTTGTCTACATAACTTAGTAACCATAGTAACATATAATTGTATTAATGATGCGGAAAATGAAATGCGATTATGATTGTAAACCAACACTATAATACTCTCATTATACGTTTATATATATATACTGGCTGTTAGGAGATCGCTTCCGAAAACGAAGACAGATGATAGTACTAATAATACATTGATGATGGGATGGAAAAATATTGATCCTGATTTAAAAAAAAAACATATTTTGAAAACGTTTTATTAGCATTATTTACGCTCCATCATGTTAGTACAGCTAAATAAAACGATAGTTTCATAAAAATACATTACTTTAAAAAAAACAGCAATGTATAACAAAAACAAAAAAAACAGCTGATACTCGGGTCAACGAACGTCAGCTAGCGATCGTACAAATACTTATTTACAACATTTAATCGTTTCTTTGATACCGCGCCTACAAAATTTACAATTTTGTCGGTTCAAATTTCGCAGGCGCCATAAAAGAATTAGAGGCGGCGTTCACAATAAAAATTACAAGTAATTTTAGATAGTTGTGAAGTTTATGTTTCAAATTATTCAGTGTATTTCAATTTATGGTACTGGACGGACTAAAAACGGAAATAATGGTAACGTAAAGTATAAGAATATTATTTTTAATTCATTCTGATAGATTAATTAACTGTCGATCATAAATGTAATTAATTTTAACTATGAAATTATTCTGTACCATTTTATTTTTAATTTCTTGTACAAAATCAAAGATAAAGATTAAATAGTTGTTATAATTGTGTACGCGCGAGTATCTAATTAGGTTAATTTAATATTCTAATACCATTTTTGTAGTAACGAGCTTCTTGTTACGTCAGGGTACAAGTGATTGTACAGTTGTATTAAATAATTAGAGTTATAATTTCTAAACTCCATAAAAAGAGTAGTCAGTAGAGATAACTATGCTTAATATAAAATAAAATGTGAGAATGTGTAACGCTTTATTCATCTGTGGAAATGATGAAAGTTACGGTTACGGTCAATTTCTCTCAACATGCTTTGACAAAATTGTAGTCGTCTCTCACAATCCCCGGGATGCAAGTTCGGCACCAACCGACCACCACGATAACATTTAAACCTATAACCTAAACTAAGTACGCGAGCATGGGTTGTTCCAATTACTTCGGCAGCTTCTCTGCTTGAAGCTTTCGGAAATGCTTCGAAGTATGTTAAAACATTTAGATGAATATCGTTATTGTTCTGCTGAAGAGTTCGCCGCCGACTTTTGTAACTGCCCGTATTCTTTAAATTTTCTACCATTCTCTTCGATACGAACCGAGTTGTTGGCCGTCGGTCTCGATATCCCTCTCCATACCACCGCTGCGCTAGCTTCACATTTTTGTTATTTAAATAAAAGCTTCCATTAAATCAAATTGTTGAAACAATCAAATATGAATAACAAATGGCAATCTATTTTCTAATGTAACCTTCCACTTTTAAAACCACCTCATACACACAGTTATGTCGCATCTAAGAAAGGCATTCGCATTACAAACACGTGCTATTGCACAATCATCTTACCTAAATTGTACTTAATTTGTCATTTTAATTGACATATAACGTCAATGATACATTATTAATTACTAACATAACTAAACAGAAACAGATGGATCTTTAAGTAAAAGTGATTTAGCTTGACCCATTGAATTTAAAAGTACAGATTTCATGGTTTTCCTTTCATTAAATTTAGTAAAATTTCGAGTAAAATTATTTGGAGTGACATTAAAAAAAATTCAGCCTGTATATATATATATGTGTATAGAAAATGGATTATTATTCTTAAAGTTTACGACACAATTGATAATGTGATGTTCACGGATCAATTTCACTTCAATTTCGATTCGTTGAAATGTTCTTCAGTTAGAAAATATTAGAGAATTCCCAGAACACTAAATCATTCATGAGTCGTACTGCGAGACGTTACGTTTATATTCTAACATAATATGGCGACCAATGAAGCGTGGAATACTTGAACATTTTATTTATTTCGTAAAAAAATATATAACACAATTTATAACAATACCTTATATAAAAGTAATATTTTATTTAGACGTGGTAAAAGTAAAACTTAGAACTGTGATTAATATTTAAGAGAATAAGATGAGTACACTACGAAGGTGGTTCACATTAGTTTTCGACATTATTTTGTAATATTTTAATATATATTAAATATGCTAATAATATACAACATATTTTAAAAGTACACTATATTTATTACGATCCACTAGAAAATAGTATACTATAGATTTCAACGTAACTCTCCCTCTCGCTGTGTATATTCCGAGTACATTAGGGATATACTATCTCATTCGCTCACAGCCTGAAACCTATATATACATATATAGTTATTTCTTTATTGTTTCATAAAATCTAATTCACATCGAGCCAAAAGAAGTTTCCCTTCGAAATAAAAAAAAAAGAAATATTTTACTTTGAATATGAGTAGTGTAGACAATCTGAACTGATTCACATTGTGAATCGAGTCTAATGAATCTCGGAACTTGGGATTTTGTATATTATATTGGAATGTTTGTTTATGAATGAACATTTGTCAGAACAGCTTCTTAAACTAAGGATAGTTCTATATCGTTGTGTTGTTACAAGTCTCTAGTACTTGTTTTTTGGTTAACGACCTCTAGCAATATCCCTGTCCCTCTCTACTGCCCGCAGACAACGTATAGGTGCGAGCGAGTGCGAGTTCAATTCGATCTATATACGTACGTACGTATATCTATATACGTATAAAACACGTCTCTAAAAATACATTTATTCATTTGTATAAAAAGAATAAAATAACATCAAATAGTTTTTATGTATATTAGCAATTGCTAATAATATATATTCGGAGCAAAGAAAGATAAAACTATGTAATCGTCAAGTTCATGATTTAATCTATTAATCAATCAAGATCGTTTATCGTAAACAATAGAATAACGCAATATTGTATGTAATTAGGAATGCTCTATAGATGTGTTGCAACGCCTGTCCATGTACTTTAAATATGCCAATGTTGGCGAAAGTTAACTAAACAATATAAAGGAAAAGGTAATATGTGTATACGCAATGTGTAGTGTGCGTCATGACTAGTGAGTGCAGCCGGCTCTACTCGGGACCAACAAACCAATAACCTCGTGCTAAGCCGTTTGCCACATACATACATATTTGAAAACATACAAAGTCCACAGCCAATAATAAACAAGATGGCTCTAGTCTGTCATGTAATGGGTTTTATATTTTAATCATAATCTTGTGTTCTACGTAATATAATTCGGTTATTGTGCCCAAGTGAAGTGGATGGGAAACAATACTATGGAACATGAATTTTGAGATGTCACAATAACTCCCTGAACTGTTGTAACAAGGGGGCCACCATCTTGTTCGAACATTGTAATTATCAGAACACACTTATGTTATTACCTACTTGATAATGGCAGTAATAATCTAAAAAATAAGTTGCCAGAAATAAAATGTTAATAAATGGCTCTGATTGGCGGATATCTCCAGCCAATAGTGTTACAGAACGAATCAATAGCGAGAAGTCATTAGTACGGATTTTTATAATAGTCAATGGAACCACAATCGCTGATTAAATACAAAAGAAACACAAACGAAATGTTTTTTTAGAAAGTTATTTAAAGATTTTAGAACTACTTTTAACATATTACAGGTATATTGTATATGATTAGTGTAAACATAAAAATGCGAGAGGGAAATAGAATAATTATTATTAGATTAATATTTCAAATAAATGTGAGATTTTTTTAATATGAAAATATAACCGATTAACAGTGCATTTTTAAAATAAAAATGTTTTACTTTTGCCATTTTGTATGTAATCAGCGATATTATTGTATATGATCCCCATGATCAGTAATACTATCCCACTTTGTTTACGAACAATGTTATAATACTTAATAATTTTCCTCCGAAATTCTAGTTATTTAACTAAATATAATGAACCATTGCAAAAGAAAAAGAATTTGTTGGAATTTCACAAGCGTTATTGCTATATTATTATCAACTAGGTAAATAAATATTTTTAATAACGCAAATGTTAATACGAATACATATTTCAAGAGATTAGTATCGAAGTGATAATGAATATGACGGAATACAGTTGGCAGTTAATTAAAATGTTCAGTATATAGTGTAAACTCTATTTAACAACAAACTCCTTATAACATCGAAATCACTTGATTTTGGTTGATATACCTAAAATATGTAATACTAGCGGTGCGCGCGACTCCGTCCGCGTGAAACCTAAAGTAAAACAAACAGTTATAAATAAAATCATGTGAATGTATTAAGTCCATTTACTGATCTACTTTTCGCTCGTACTTAAGTCGCGTCTCGTAAAATTATAATAACTTTTGATAGACCGAACCGATTTTAATGAAAGCAAGATATAGAAGCAAATGTTACTCGAGGACATGCTTTATGATTTTCTTTAACAGTGATGTGTGCTCATACAGACAGACAGACATTTCTAAAATTGATTGAAATGTATTCTATTAGTTATTTCAAGAAACCTGCAACAATTTTTTTCACAAAAATCTAATAAATGCAGCCGCGTTCGATTTACATCCTTATTATATGTATAGATTTATTGTTGTTCTTGTAACGACAACTCTTAAGTCATAAAATTTGCAGTTGCTTAACTATAAAATAGAGTTTACACTTATATTTCAAATGTAAATGTAAAGATTATTAAGTTATGACTTCACATACCTTGATTTTGTTAAAGAAAACTACTAATTTTAGTAATATTACAAAAAATATTATAATCTATAATAATGATAAGAGATACCGCGAGGGAGACAAGGGAATATTGAGTTGGTTCATAGTTTTAAGATAACTCGATGTATGTTTTTACTTGAATGTTATTAGTATAAGCTTAATATTATTCCTTGTTGTAAGTGTACACTCGAAATGAGTTGTCGTTTGTTGTTATTTGTTGTTTCTGTGTAGATATGATAAGTCTTCTGTTGTAAGTCATGTTTTTTTTTTATTAAACACGAATTAGATAATTATGACTGTTGAGTTTTAATCCCAAAATATGCAAATACTTTTATTTGTTTACCATTGTAAAGATGCGTAAATAATCAATAATTGTCAACAAAAGCGCTTTTTACCATCTTTATCAAATTACTTTCCATACTCATGACATGATTTTAATAATAATTACGAAATAATTCGTTGATTTATAATAATTCTTTTATCACAGACATATTTCATAAAATATATACTCGTAAAGTGGACGAAAAGTCATTTAAAATTTTCGCCATCATAATTATCTTAATATATATATTATGAATTTTTCTATAAATTAGTCGATGAGGTTGTGTTGTAGACAATAACTGTAATGTATATTGAATTTTTATAATGGATTATTGTGCGTGAACTGTAATAAACAATAAATAAGTAAATCTTGTATCTATATCGTTTATTTTAACTATCATATTATCATCTCTATAAACAACAATAATATTTAGAAATGTATAAAGAATTCTCTGCTATAACGTGCTTAACTCACAATATAAAAGTATGGATTTTTCCGCTTATTCCTATTTTGATGCAATTGATCAGAAGTTTTTTTATATTGGTAAATTTTATTTAACAGAATAAAATACAACTAAAGACTAGAATTTATATATATTTTACTTCCTTTATATTATTTTACTTAGTTTTCGAAACAGCAGGTAACACTCCCAATTGACACGGTGCTAAATTAGTGGACATATCAATAAATATAGTGTTAATTACAAGACAGATACAGAACTTACGTCACTAATTTGTACACGCAATATAAATATTGAAATAGCATATATAAGTCCTCTTCTACTTAATATGATCTATCTAACGTCATTGATATCTGTGCATAGGAATCAAAAACGTTTTCAAAATCTATGTAATATTGTGCAACTTCTCTGACGCATTGAAGTAATTGTATACATCGCAATATTTTATAATTATATATTAAAGCAACAAAAATACAACTACACAATACGAGTTGATTTCTCTGCGTTACGGACACTGATATAACAATCTTA
Organism: Antheraea pernyi; assembly: GCA_015888305.1. Classification (NCBI taxonomy): domain Eukaryota; kingdom Metazoa; phylum Arthropoda; class Insecta; order Lepidoptera; family Saturniidae; genus Antheraea; species Antheraea pernyi. Next base: position 661,648 of record MU158785.1, on the reverse strand, counting down.
TTTTGTAACATACTAGCGGGCCCGGAGGACGTTGTCCTGCCTTGATAACAAAAAAAATTCCTAAAATACAACAGCAGCACCACCTACCAGGTCCAATAGTGTATCTGTACCATTCTTGTATCCACCTAAACACACAAAAAATTTAATAAAAATCTGTGCAGCCCGTAAGCACGAGTAAAGTGACGTTAAAGGTATGTTTAAAATTCCTCTTATAATTAAGAGTTAATTTTAAAATGCAACGAATTAATTTAAACACAGATTAAACGTGTGATACAGCTGTTTTCTACTATATAAATTCGTAATTTTATTTATAATTTCATAAAACCCAACAAATTATATAATACCAGATGTCGTCGAGTGGACGGCAAATTCGACATAAATTCATTGACTTTTATAGGTCAACGTTATTGTGATTATATTACAAAAAATTATACTTTTATAATCACTGCATAAAATCAAAAACTGTATATTTTTTATTAATAACACTGATACTCGTAAATGCCGATAGCAATAAATATAAAAAATCGGCTTAGAAACAGTAATTGTCTTTGGTTGATTATAAAATGTTGTAAATAATAATATGTAAGTTCTCTGTAAACGAAATATATGTCTTTAAAAATATAAAGTGTGTAATTACTGGCCCATTTTACTTTATTTTAAACACTTGAAACAATTAGATAAACTAAACTCCCATTTTAATGTAACTGGAAATTACATAGTAACTTATTTGAATTAATAAAAATGGAAACCAAACCAGCAGTAATAAGTATTTTTAACCAATCATTAACTTAATTTTTAATACTTAGTAAATGCATTCTAATCGAGATTTGTATAATTTAAAACTAAAGTTAAGTTTCACGTACGGTGACTTCTATGCATCGTCAGCGATATTTGTTGTCCATTTTGTTATACAAATTGGCCTAAAACGATATCGTATATTATACAATCAAGATACTTACTGTATGAAAGGTACTCATAATCCTCAGAAAGAATTAAAGTACTCTAAAATATATTTTGAATGTAAATGGAAAATAGTATTTCTTTTTTTATTTTAAGATTATCTAAATCAATTTGAAAGTAAAATGACTTTAGCGAGTTATTAATAATAATTATTATCTCGTCAGTTAGAACTTCAGGACATATTCATTATATATTATTAATTTTGGTAATTGACAATATCTTTATCATTTACTTTTAGTTATAAAAAACCGCAATGTCCTCTGGTATAGTTCATTTTTAATCTGAGTATTCAAATAAACCGCGTCTAGTGTGAGCGAGAAGTACACGCGCGTGCGAGCGAGATGGACGCCGAACACGTTCGCAGGTAGCAGACATGGCGTCGTACTGTTCATTATGGCATTCGATGTAAATTACTTACGATACAAAAGTATGGACATGTTCACTTAATCACATTTCGATATACATTTACAAATATAAAGAGAGTTTATTGAATTAATTATAACGTTATAAAAATAAAATAAAAAGTTACAAGATATTCAAAAAGAGAACAATGCATTGTTTTCATAATTTCTCGTGACGCGAAAATGTAATCAATGTCCTAGTTGTAAAATCTTGGAAAGAATCTTACTCAGGAGTATAACTAGAAGTCCAGATCACACTGAGTTAAACAAGACCTAGTCAGTATTTTATAAGTTTAATGTGTGCAATATTGGGTGATTTACTGTATAATCGAGATGATATTCGTGAACTTGGGCACCTACACTGTTCGTATCGCAACATATAAATGACTTGCTAATATTATTAGCAATTCATTACTATTATTATTATCATTATCAATACTGTATATTATAAAGCAATAGACTTTTTTAGAACACTGAAAGAGTATTCGCCGTATTAAAACCAATTTAGGATAGAAGACGGTGCAGATTGATAAACTAATATTAATACGTGATTATGATAACAATAGTTTATTTATGCAAATTGTGTACTCCTTACACTTTAGAGTATATTCTTATTGATGAATATGATGGGCAAAAATCTCGACGGCCGGCATATCAATTGTATGCTCTTCCAGCATGCATAAGTTTTTATCAGCGATTTATTATCAGGCGTGTGTTATATAACTACCTGTGTCGTATCGTCGCCCCGAGCGCGCAGTCCGAGCATCGCGCGTCGCGTCCTCTCGGCGCGGCAGAGCGAGACGCCGGTACTATGTTTAGTTTCGATCCTATTCTATTATGTTTTATCCAATCGCGACCGATCGCTGCGTGTTCCGGTTCTTTGTCATCAATGGGTAGCCGGGCAAGTCTACTTCGAGTGTCCCTTGAAAACGTTTTACGCTATATTTAACTGATATTACGCACTATGTTGTCTCCTATAATCATTTTAATGATTTCCTGTGGCCATCGGATGAGATATTCCTTTCCCTGGTGCGGTATTTAGCGCTTGAGACGTTACGCCCTTTCGGCACCGGTGAGCGAGAGCCACTTCAGCTGACTGCGTCGTACGCAAGGCTACTCTAAGCAAAGTAGTAGACGGGACAGTAGTAGTCCGGTGTTCGAGCGAGGCGAACGAGTGCCGATTCGTTCCGTCGATACGTGGATATGTTTAAGATTAAAATGTTTTTGGAACCATTCCCATAGGCGTCGTAATCGAATCTACCGCGTCGGTTTCGTTTGTTAAAGTATCACGATAAATACGGGCAGTGAAGTGAGTGCCAACGGACAGGGCGACCGAGCGGAGGCTCAATAATGCTCAAATTCTTGACTCAGAAGCTGCGAACGCATTCGTTGAATGAAGAGAACGTTTCCGAGAAGGTGGGTGTCGCCGGCGACCGGCTCTGTGTCGTGAAGGTCACAGCGCCACCAGAAAATGGCCGCCTCGCGCGAGAACAAAGGAGCGGAACGTTTGTCGATCGACCGGCCGCGATTTTCGTCGTCTGCCGGATCGGCAGGATGGCAATATCTTCCTGAATAACTACGCAATGCTTCCACATAGTCGTTGTGCCGAAACGGTCGACCGGTTGAACGAAAATCGCGAGCAAAGAAGCCGGTGCGGTGGACGAGACGACTGCGAGCGGATGTCTCAGCCGGTGTTTATGTGTTGCAGGTGGAGGAGCGAGACTCCGGCACCGAGTCGGACGACGAGGCGGACCGCGCTGACTCCGGTGAGTACTATCGCCTCCATAAACGGTGCACCACGACGTCGCTACCGGTTTGCTAAACGCATTCGCAAGTTGCCGGCCGGCGATCCTATATCTACTATGATCTTTCGTTTTATCTGCTAATAACGTATTATACCACTGACACGTGATAATTATGAGCAGAACACTATGTAAGTCAGTCGTGTATTCAAACAAACGCTTGAAGTGCTCGGAATAACAAAACAGCTGTGCTCTTACCTTATTAGAATATTGACTCTGCCTTCTAATTCTAGTTAGGTATCGGATAAGAGATAAAATATATATTATGTGGTATGGTAAACGGCCTCTTATATATTCCATAACATATTTTCTTTGTTCACCTTACGGTGACCTTGGCACGCGACCTTGAACTTTTTTTTTAGACAGCACCTATATTGGTGATTAATTCATGTGCTTAGAACATTATCGATGGATGATGATTTATTTAGGTCTATTTTATGACCATAATATGTATATTAGGTAATCTTCTGAAATAAATGAAGGGAATCGTATACTTAACGGGGCAGTACATATTTTTTGTTTTAGTTTTAAATTTTGTAGTAATTTTGATATTTTTTAGAAAGTAAATAAATGGTTCACAGACTTTATGAAAAGATATTTGTGCGTCTCCATACCGATCCATCCGTATATTATCTTTATAATATAATTTTAGCGGCTCTCATATATATTTATATAGTAGGTATAATAAGTATTTTCTACATAAGTAGCGATAAATAACTATTGATGTACTGGATAGAATCCTGTATCCGAGGGAAATGGCATGAACATAACCACATTAGTACAACGAGAAATTTATTATTCAGCCTAGTACTAGGGCAACTTTTCTCGTGCTTCTGAGTTTCATCACCTTGTATTCTTATTTACTTCTTACATAGAGAATTTCGTTTAAATTGATTGTAAATTAAACTTTTCGACAAATTAACCCATGAACTCATATCAGCTATACAAATTATTTAATGACGTATATTCCAACAAAATCAGATTAAAAATATTCTGTCTGTGGAACAAGTTAGATTACAAAGCTTTTATTCAATCGAGCACATTCACGTTATCAAGCAATTGTCAAGTTAGAAACGACTGCGATAATACATTGTCGAGAATTGAGAATTGGATAAGCTTTCTCCCGAATACAGGGATAGTACGTTACTTTATCGTGAGGTCTGTACATGTCCACCAATATGAACTTTTATGAATGATTGTGCTAAAGTGAAATAGCACCCTTTTGTCCATACTTTTTATTGATGTTCCTAATACACCATCATGATTTCATTGATTAATGTACGTGCTTTACTTTCCTAAGTATCTGAGTTTATCAGTCGACTTTGCGCTTATGGGTGAACTATTTTTTATCATCAATGTATGTTCGCAGAATTACGTTATTTCTGAGAATTTCTAAAAGTGGATCAAAAATAAAATCTCAGGAAACATTTCTATATATTTGTAAAATTTTAATAAATTAAGTTAAATAGTTATATTGTTTATCATATGGCTCATAATTTAATATAAGCTAAGCACAACTTGAACCATTTAAAAGGCTCTAAACAAATACTACAGTACCTTAAGATACAGATTGATCTTGCTTAAACCTGCGTGCTTAATTTTACTTACGGTTTAATCACATATTGGTTATACTTGTTATAATGCCCATCTGGCTAGCTACCACATACAAGTTGAAAATCTAGCCAAGCAGTTGCACTAGAGAAACAGTTCTTGTCTAGGTTTAGTGTTTCATAATCTTGGCAAAGTGCTAAACCAAAAAAATAATTCATGACACTAAAGTTTATCAGAGTCATTAAGCGATATATATGATAGCGTTTCTTACTATTACTATATCTATATATACTATAATATTATATATTATAAAGAGATAAAGTTTGTGAGTTTGTGACGTTGTAGGGGGTAACTACAGGAACTACTAAACCGATTCTTTCAGTGTTATATAGCTCATTTATCGAGGAAAGTTCTAGAGAAACAGTTCTTGTCTAGGTTTAGTGTTTCATAATCTTGGCAAAGTGCTAAACCAAAAAAATAATTCATGACACTAAAGTTTATCAGAGTCATTAAGCGATATATATGATAGCGTTTCTTACTATTACTATATCTATATATACTATAATATTATATATTATAAAGAGATAAAGTTTGTGAGTTTGTGACGTTGTAGGGGGTAACTACAGGAACTACTAAACCGATTCTTTCAGTGTTATATAGCTCATTTATCGAGGAAAGTTATAGGCTATATATCATCACGCTAACACCAATAGAAGCGGAACACCAATTAAGAATGTTACAAAATCTGGGTTTTTTCCTCTTGAGAGGTTCCGCTACGTGTTATCGTTAGCTCAAAGTAACTATTCCACGCGAACGAAGTCGCGGGCAGAGGCTAGTAGCCGAGTATAGAAATTCAAGATCGAGTGAAAGTATGAAATTTCAAAGAATAAACTACGAGATTAAATGTGATTTGTTAAGAACATTTGGCAATGTATTACGTAAGCAAAGACAGATAAGACAAGGCAGATGTTACACCAAGGCAGTATTAGATTGGAGGCCTAATAGTGTCGTGGCTATCGACTTCTTGAGAAGCTGTGAGACCTTATCCGATATCCATGATAACATAGTACTTACAGGGAGGGTCTTAGGTCTTACGGTTACTATAAGCAACATAAATTCAAGCATACTTGTATTATACTCATGGATTTAGTTAATTTCTAGGTATAATACCACTCGGACGAATCTCCATTCCCTAAATTATTGTTATCTCATAATTTGTAACATAATTAATGCAGTTTAGGTACAGTGCAGTTATCGGTAGTGATATATTATCGCATTGGCAAATTCATTTTTTGTAAATTTTATATTTCAGTTATTAACTCGTTATCAAACTTAATTCTACCTTGAAAATGGTCAAGGTCTCTTCAGTTATCGCTATTGCATTATAAGTTATATTAATTGAATTACTTATGTTAACAATAATAATAATTAAAAATATTGACATAAAAAACTTATTCTTACCACATACAATACAGTTCATTATAGGTATATAACCAAATCTAACGACAGATCATATGTTAAAATCCATTGTGTCGTTTAGACTGTAGAGCACCATAGTACCATAGTAGTACTATATATGGTATAGTGTATTACAAATTATACAATTATTTTGATTAAAAAAAATACACGAGTATACTGCGTTGTTATTAATTACTTAATAAATGGTTAATAAAGTTCTACGCATATGATTTTCAAGTGTATGTATGTTGGTAAATTAATGTTCTAGATACCATATGGTACCATACTGTACTGTACTGTACCATGGAAATTAATGCACTAACAACATACACTGTAAAAATAAATGTGTAAAGACCATTTATTAAGTAATAAATAATATATATAACGCATTATATTGGACTACATACTGTTGTGTATTCCTTTTGTTCAATATATTTGAAATGCTATTATATAGCTTTATGTAACACAGAAACTTGTTAATATGTAAATGTGTGTTAGCATACCTACTCATATTTATTTATTTATAAAAATAATTTGGAACAGAGTAAGTAGGTAAACGCTGGTAAAGTAGTCGTGGCCAATGTATATAGCTATTCGTTACGTTCATAATTATTCTTACAGTAAAAGAAGCACAATAAAAGTATTTCACGGAAATTACAATCCTACGTGAATTATTAAAAACTTGAATTTCAAGTTAGCGGGTCGGGCGTAATCTACCTTAATGTATATATATAGCACCGCTAGAAATTGTAATACCTCTATTCTATGTGAAACAAATCATTGGTATTATATATTAACTTGAATAACAATTTGAAACTATTTCAATGGACATCATTGTTGCAATTGTATATAGATCGTGTAGGCCATGGCCTATAGGCGATACTGACTTAGGTACACCAGATTTCGCTTTGCTATATTTATTTAACCTAAGTGAGTTTTTAAAATAGACTCTTCCTCTTTATTAGGAGATTGGGGCGATCCAAAAGGGGCGTGGTTTACACACAAAAAATGTATACGATGAAAATTAAACTTTAGAATAATGAGAAAATATTACGAGGTCAAAAAATGATAATACATATATTGTATTCTATATGCTTGCTTGTTAAATCCTATAGATGTATAGGTTTCTCTATTTTTAATGTCGCTTTTTCAAATCACGTTGTTTTTTGAACAAAATAAAGCACACACTGCTGGATTTTGCAATTAAAAAGGATTGATGAAGTACATATTTTATGGTGTGTCATCATCCACTATTATTTTCTGCAATAACAATTGACAGAACGCTTCCATAGGTCGCGGGTAACATGCACATGCGGGCTAAGTTTGACCATTTCAAATGATTTTTTCTTATATTATAACTAAAGCCGGCTCTACCGTAAGGCATAGGCCGCGCCGTTCCTCGCACTAATTCTTAGGGGGCGCCGGAAAACTAAAGAAAAATAGAGAAAACATTATTTTTTTGCATTTCGGTAATTAGTTTGTGAACCTATCGCTACAATTTAATGAGTATTACTAATGAGACGCGCGTAAGTGTAACCAAGTTCATAAGTTATTGGCCGGATCTCGCTCCATCCTAAACTTTGTCTCGGGCCGGCATTACATATAACTTAAATAAACACGTCGAAGTAAGCAGAAAGATGGACGTCGCTTGATATCTAATTATAGAAAATTAACTACCTTGAAGTCGGCCAAGGTGTCTGCTCACCCGCAAGTAAATGGCATGAAATTAATATACAGCGAGCGCGAGTCCCGCGCATGTGCAGTCAAAGTTAGATATCATTTCGTATTGAGGCTTTTAGCTTGTATATTAATCTATCGTAAATAGTTAATTAATTAACACCTATAACTGTGAATGACTGCGGCCAATAGAGTTAGCATTAAAACATTTGTATTTATTTTATTCAACGCTCCGAAAGTTAAAATAATATTAGGTGGTGGGGGTCCGCACAGGCACAGGCAGTAACCGATCGAGTAACAGTGCAACGATCTTTTTTTTATTATGTAGCAGTTGTAACAACCAGGAAACCTAGGTAGAACCTTGACATTTTGCTACGATATGATATGCGTTTATGATGTTCTCTTTCATAGAAACCTCAGAATTTCGACTTGATTTACCACTAAGCAGGCGCTATTTCAATTCATCAATTAATTAATTACATAATACGTTTTAACTTTGAAACACGCGTCTGCGCATTTTAGATAATCTTTAATAATTTAATTTAATAATTAATAATAATACATAGTTCTTGATTCTGTCAAATTCTGACTAATCACCAAAGTTGTCACGAATGAGAATCGAACCCGTGACCTCAATGTTATAAAGAAACGCCGCGACCGACTACCCGGCTGTGTTTGTGTAAGCGTTGCCCGTTTCCATCGCATTAATGTAAATATATATAAAACTTTCCACACGTTGTTTTGCACACTGACTATATTATGTTACATAATATACGTATACCCATTTATATAGATATATAATACGTTGATAGTGTATACATATATACATGAGTGTAAATATAAACTGGTAGGTAATAAGTTTCAGATAATATGTGCACTTTTGAACGCTTATCTTTTAAACGTACATATTTAATTTACCGTGGATTCGAGAATACAGGATATTCCTTGTTATAAACTACTAGCTAACCCGGCCACGCGTTGCTGTACCTTATTTGGTATTAAGGGGTTGAGGGCGGCCTGAAAACTTAATACAGAAAAAGCGAGATTACGTAGTAAATAGATTAACAGAACACGTGCACCATAAAATAACATAGAATTGAAAAAGAAATTCAAAATTAAAACTTGGCGCTATATATGAGATATCTATATCAGTCGGTCCTACAGTTTTCTGTCAACAAACGAATTTAAAGAGTAAATTAATAACAATAATCCACATTGACAATAATTTAATTTGTAATTTAAAAATATTGGGGCCATTAATTAAAATATAAATTAACATGTCTCTCAAGTTGGACCAAATTATACATGCCAACTTTCATGAATATCGGTTGAGTAGTTTCGGAGTTCATCGTGGACAAACATAATGACACTGGATTTTTATATATTTAGATAATGTAGGGTCGACGCTTATAAAAGAAAGTTAAAATAATGTAATATTTTTAATAGCGTGGCAATAATATAAAATGATTATGATTCAATGGTAGAAAGCTGGAACTTCCCATAGTGGGACTTTGGTTGAAATTCTATAATAAACCTGAGGTTTTTCTTTTTTTAGTGGAGTTGAATGTGTTTATCAAGCTCTTATAGGTATGTTTCCATAGTCATACGTGACATGTCTAGTGTAGTCTTGATGTATATCACATAATATTAGGCGGTAATCGTAACCTAACTTTATCTACCAATATATTATACATATTATATTCATCTCTTAAATTAACCAAACATATGGAAAATATAGAATACTTGCAATTGTTCAAAAAGCTAATCAATTACCTAGTCTTAGGTAGTTAAATAATACAATTAGAATTATAAACTTTTGGTATTCTGGTTGCCCAATAATGCAGAAACTATTTAATTTTTTTTAATGTTGTGGGTGAGTTATAGTATTGCCAACTATTCCTACAAGAAAATGAACATTATTTAGGAATTCAATGCGTATTTGTATATATAAATATGTGTATAGGTTCATATCGTGTAATAGCAGATGTTCCCGCATTATTATTGAAATGTTGAACGCACATTTTGTCACGCTCTGATTCTCTTCCTGGTCCCTCGAGTGGATAGCACGGTGATTTGTACGTACCATTTAATTATGCGACAAAGAGATTAAATTATATAATAGTCTATGAGATTTCCTGAGATTACTTTTCTTGTAATTATTTATTGAAATGTGCTGTTAAAAACGAAATACGAATAAAAAATCTAAAGTTTGTTTTCAGTTTTTCCTCTTATGACTTACAATAAGAAAATACGTAAAAATATTTGCGATGTTAATATCTACTCAATAAATTACATCAAAGTTTTCTTTGATATGCAGATTGCATGAGCAGTTGACAATTGGCAACTAAAATTATTACAATCGCGTTGCGACTTAAACTTTTTGTTGTCTCTATGATTTTACACAGTTATTTAATATCTGTTGTGCGGATACGATGTATAACGATAGTTGTGCGACAGTCGGCACACAGTCTGCCGTATCACGTTATCGCCTCTAGAGCACTGCTTGTCGAGGATGTTCTCATATTATTAGATTAATTGTACTAATCAAATTTAATGTAATGAATATTGTGTTGATTTTTAAATTTAAAAATGTAATTATCAACAAAAAAAAACAGGTCATATAAACCCAGTTTCAAAATATGAAAATACATATGAATACATATATAGTGGTGGTAAAATCTACTGTTAAGCCGAGAGGTAGCGGGTTCGATTCCCACATATACTTTTTTTTTTCGTTTTTAGTATACCACACGGAAATGGAAACGTATATATTAGAGAAAAATACACATTTCTTTTGTAAAATTTTAAACAATGGGAAGGTGTTGAGGAGATATTATCAACAAAAATGTTCTTTTCTTGGTCTGTGTACTCTGGACTGACGATGGCGATTTGAGTTCGATTAATCGATGTTTCGACATAGTAAAACCGATTATTTTAGTTGACATTATACAACAAATCAGATCTGTGAATCGATCTCGAACACTATAAAATAGTGGTTCGATTTTTTCTATTTAGATAAAAATTACAATATTTTTAAAAAGAAATCTAACAAAAGATCATCAAAAAAGAAATCAAATTTAAGAGATCGATTTTTGGATAATCGACCCTCTAGGTCTCAAATATTTAAAATATAATTGACGTTACTTTTTGCACTCGCACATAATATTTAATGATGGATTTCCGCAAAGTAATGTCTTCTTCAATCATTTATCTCTAGACCTCAATGTTTCATTAAAGGATTCCACAGACCACGATTCGATACGATTTAAAAATCGATTTTTTTTTCAAGAATCGCAATCCCTACTCTGGCCCTGGACGCGGTTGTCTGCTGGAAATGAATAATAGACAAGAGTATGAGAGTAAACAGTTGAAGACTTTCATTAAACCGGCCGATAGGGCAGTACCAACGCTCCCTGTTCACTTGACAATATATCCATCCACTATAAAATACAACACTTTTGCAGAGCAAGACAATTTATAATCTAATTCATTGAAAAGTCATTAATCAAAGGTCAATCTTGATACCGCGATTTTACACGTTTTGACTTTAATACAGCGCCATCCATTGAGTGCTACCGGTAAAACGTAGAACGTAGACACTCCTCTTTCTAATGTTGGGTTGGGTAACACTGTTACCAGCAATAATTTGACAATCTGTCGCTAAGTGCCTAACGGTGTATATTTCTGCAGTTATACTTAACGGTGAATCTTTGTCCTAAACTCTACGTACGACCATTTTTACTACTTAATAACTAATCATCGTATTGTCAAAGGAATATCGAGATATATAAAAATCTAGTGTCATGATGTTTGTCTATGATGAACTCCGAAACTACTCAACTCAACTCAAAAAATGTAGGAGAAACTGTTGTAGATATCTCATAGATGACGCCACGTTTTAATTTGGAATTTCTTTTTCAACATGAGTTTATTTTCATTTTAATTCTACATGTAATGACTAAACCATAGCGAGGCGTCGCCGGGTTAGCTAGTAACCTTATAGAAATGTGCTGACATTATTTGAGCGCTCAGAATCCAATGTAGTGTACAATAATGGTGTGTACCGTGGCGTCACTCATTCGCCTTGAAATCCCGTCCGTGTCGTGATGCTCCGATTATAAGGATATTCACTGGAGCTAAAGAGCACTTGTAGCGGTGAACGTACCGAGTGATTGTTGTTTTCTTATTGTTTACTATTATTACTAAATGACGAGGAGATAAAGTATTGATTTATATTTATCAAGGAAGAGTACCACAAAGTGAATAATACAGAACGTTCACTCCGGGCATCCGACAGTAGCGTTAACATTCGTTATTTAAACCTTCAAATGTATGTTAAAATTCTAGTAAATCATTGAATTTATCACGTAAATACAATAATAATTATGCGGAGATTTAACAATTCACAATTGAACTGAAATTCGAGTGCGGGTTTAATTCGATTTCTGTACCCCTTATTTGATAGGAGTATACAAAATAGACTATTACATGAATCCATCTTACAAAGCATTTTGAATTATGGAATAATCGTTGAAATACCTTTTTGTAGCGATCTTGGTAAAACTTGAAATTAGATTATGAAACGCATCTTGTAATATTTCTTTAGCTACTAAATTCAAATATTTACAGTGAGATCAAAAATTAAAAAGTTACCACTGCATAGGTACTTTTAAATTATGAAAAGCTTCCTATGCTTGTAAGGTTATTAGTTATTTGACAACTGTCAGTACTCCGAGTTGTTATTTTTTATATAAAATCGACATTACTCTTAAACATATTTCATATCATCATCATCATCATATATATTAATACGTGAAGCCTAAACTTTGTATCCCTTTTTAACGGAATTGGGCGAACGGATGAACGTGAAATTTGTCATAGTTAAAGTTTATATGGAGGAGAAGTGCAGAAAGCTATTTATTTTATATAAAATGCATTAGAAGTACATTAAATAAATTAAAATATGCATTACTCACACTAATGCTTCAATTTTACACAACATATACACACATGTAAATAAAAAAGATATTTTGACATCTGTCAATAAAGGACTTCAAAAAAGGTTGTGAAGGAGGTTGCTATGCTCGACTGTATGTATTATTTTACTCTTACGTTCCAATTACCCTTTTTCATTCTACATTCAACAACGATATTAACTCTAATAAAAATTAAAAAAATCAATGAACTATGGTCGAATGTCGACCACTGGGCGCCCACTAGTATATATTAATATATGTAAGATTGATAATAATCGAGTGTCATTATATTATTCATTGCATTCATTTTCCTCAAACTGTTAGTGTATATTACACATAATTAGCATTAACTTTAATGAGTAATAGGTATAATATAGGCTGTTTTTGAAGAGTCATAAGTCTGTCGTGCCTTGGTTTTTATCTTGTTCTCTATTTAAGCTTATATTTTATAAGCACACAATAATGACATGAGAAATCCAAAAAACCAATTCTAACAAGGATGCCATCACTCTGCAAAAGCGTTATTTAAACTTTGAATATCAGAAATATAATATAGCTACATGATATTGGTAGAATTGTATAGAAACAAACGTTGGCGTTAAGAGAAAGAAAAAAAGCTAATATTTGTTTGTTCCTAAACATCATTTTAATGCATACGAATATGATAAATATTTTATTGTGTCATTTGTTATTATAATACGTGATAAAGGTTTATAATAAGGTACTCGGAGATAACAGCTTGTAGGACGAGCACACTTATTATACCGCAACGTGTAACGATGAAATCAAATATTATGTGCCAATTATAAATCGAAAATGTACTACGTACAATTCTTGCTGTTATTGTTGTGTTTCTAAAGTTATAATACAAAATATCCTCCCAGAAATCTAATACAAGGTTACTTTATGTTTAGTATCAATACAATATTATATGTAAAACGCTGTCCGTAGCTTTCATTAGTATTTATTTCTGACAAAGGCGTTGCGAGGCGCGCCCTCAGAAAATAAAGATCCAGTAAAATTTTGTATCAAATCTGGAGGGATTCGTGCAATTAACAAAAACACTGGAATGTTTATTATATTACAAAAATTATAAAACACGTTACAGTGAAATGAAGAATCTAGAATAGCGGTTTAGCATCTTAATCATCGTTTATAACATTACTTACTTAAAATATGAAATACAGCATGTGCCAATAATCCGTCGGACGTCTCTCATAACATTTTAAAAAGCGTAGTTCTAATTTGTGCGGCGCGGCATGTCCTTCGAAACAATGTCACCTACACGACTATATGTTCCTGGACATATGTAGAAATAAGTGGAAAATGAACTCTCCGGAATATAACGATCATTCCGACTCAGTGACATGTATTTACGAGTTCAATTCAAATATATTGACATTGTTTTAGAATCGAGATTAATTATCGTTTGGTGGGCTTTAAAGGAACACCAAAAACTCTACATTAAAATGATTAAGACCGAGTTCTCGAGTTCTAAACAACGCGAAATCAAAATCAAAAATATTTTAACCAATTTAGGCCCTAAGAAGGCGCCTAAGATCGTCAAAACTACCATCTGTTCGGACAAACAACCCACTCATCGAGGCAAGGAACTAGATCGGGTTTATCTTTTTAAGATACATACATTAAAAATACTTTAACGTTATAATCATTTTTAGTGGATGCATAGAGAGAGCTGTCAATTCCAAACATCGCTATTGTTCATATATTGTTATATAATAGCCTTTTGACACCAAAACCAGCTTGACATGCCGCTGAAATCTATAATCCAGCAGAATCGGTAATATGCTTTATGACTTTGTTATAAAACCTAACAATATTACCTAAAAAACTGTTACTTTACTGGTCTTAAGAAAGAATTGAGAATATAGATTTGTTGTATGTCAGACTAAATCAAAGATCATGCATCAATTTCGATTTTCATGGATTCGACATGCTGACATGCTCCTGCAGGTATGAGAAGCTATCCTTAGTTAAATTACGAAGCATAAAAAAGTGACAACATTTTGTCCTTTTAAGGAATTCTAGTCGTAAAGTTATTATCACAATATTAAATGATAAGAAGGCTCTGAGCTGCAATCTCATAATTACCCTGTACCGTGTAATTACCATTACATAAATTGTTAATTACACTTTAATTAATCCTGTGGAGATGTTCCAAGTCCCAGCTGTAAAATTATAATTCTCAGATAAGTTTGATGTGCTAATATAATGTATACATATTGGTACACCACGGTTTTATTTCTCCTATGGGTACAAAAATGTAATACCTTTATCAATGTTAAATGATCTCCTAAAATTTTTATATTTTTCCAAAAAAATCTTACGTGTTTAAGTGGTATGTACATATCCTCAGAAGTCGAACAAAAATATAGGTAATATTTGCAACATTATATGTAAGTAAGTAAGAAAGAAAGCTGAACGAGAATGAATAGTCCTACCTAATACCTAACGGTGATGTGATGTGCTCTATACCCAGATTATCCTGTCTGTACTATATAAGTAAGAATCACCATCCTTAAAATATCACTACAAACTGAACATTTGAGTTTGAAGTAAACAATCATTATCAACAGCTGGCGCTCGCCATCTATAAGTTGTAATATGATAAACTCTGGTGACACCGTTCGCTTATCATTACAACACGAATTCTATATATATATACGTAAATAACTTTTTTATATGACTATACATTGCATAGCGCTCGTTTATTGCTATAGTTGAAGTTCGAGTTGACGTAAGGATTATGAGAATCCTGCAAATCGTGTAAACTCACACACTTACTTGTAGCTGGAACAAATAAAAAAAATATCGTATTGTTTTTATCACAATTATTAATTTATTTAACTTATCACGAAAGTGACAACAATTAAATTTAAACGCGCGCACTTGACCACTTCATTCGTCTGTTCATTCTCTTTTGTGAACAAAATATGTATCTTGATCAAACAAGTTTCTTTGATAGGAATCATTGTTCAGTGAACGATCGACTTTGTTACTTGTGTGTTAGCGTCGGTAACCAGAAACCTGGTAATTAACTAATCATTGTGCGCCACCTAGTGGCGAGTTATAGCAAGAAAGATAGCACCTACACCTTTTCCAAGAAATAATATTTCGAGTTGCGAATTTTCATGATGATCATTCAAATGCTGTTTTAAAGTTTATCGTTTTTCAATATAATAAGAACACTTTTAATATATGGATTTCAGGAAGATGCAGCTATTACTTATTATTTGTTATTAATTTTAAAGATATTATTAAAAATCAAAATTCATCTATCCGCTTATTATAAGTATATCCGACTTTCCGGATTTTTTTTCTCGAGCTGATTACGCTATTATCCTAGCAAGGTCTTAACAGCTTCACCGGACTACAGCTTTCCAAATTAAGCTTCTCTTTGGGAACTTTATTAATTTAATATATGAACAGAGTCTGTGCTCAGGTTTCCTCAGTTGCTCGGTTCGTTTAACTGAGCAACTTACGTGGTCGTATGTGTACGAACCTTTACGTGATCAATTATCACATGATAGAAATATTATGTATTCCGCTTAATGGTAATATAATCCAAAGTGATCGTTTGGACAGATCGTTGTCGGCAAGGTCAAACTGCCGTAAAAGATTCAAGAGAGACAAGTTTTTATAACAGCGCCGCCATTCGGCTGCGAGTTCGTATTGTTCACGTTTTAATCCGTCCTATTCTGATCTGATGATGAGATAAAATATGTCGACGGGTGTAACTTTATAAACATTGATTAAACTGTAACGATTTAATAATTTGTGAATTCTAGACAAGACTTAAGGGTTGTTGCTGGTATTGAGGCATTGAACGGACTCTAATGTTAATACTAGAGTATGGTGATCACTATTCTATATCAAAGCTATAATGACTCTTGCATTGTATATTACTTTTAGTCTCAGAGATCATTAGTGCTACAATTTATTTATTTATTCCTAAAAGAGTATAATAGCGGCACGCTATCATGGCCATTTTGACACATTAAAATAGTCAGAAATGTCAATTTATTTTCGACAAAATATTATGAAATGCTGTTTTGTTTTGGATTAAGTTGTGTAGTTGTGCATATTTTCATGCGGATTTCATTAATGGCTAGAATGATTCACGAGGAAGGGTTAGGTATATAATTTGTAAATTGGTTGAAATATAACGAATACATGTTGGCAGTGTTGAAAACAGTAAAGGTGGCTGGGAACTTTCGTCGAAAACGCTACCTAATCCATTCATAACAAAACAATTGAGATAATGACAGACGAAGTTGCGAGAATCGGCCAGTATAATATAGTATAATGTAATATAATCCTTGTTTTACCTAAATTTGCGTTCTGAAATCTTCTGAACGGTCAGACTTTCGGCGAGACCTGTACATAGACGCACTTTTGTTTCTGTGTTTTTCTTTCTACACGAAGTTTTCTTCCATCAGTGGACAATTTTATTGAGTCCGTTATTAGCCACGACTCGTATTGTCTACAATAATAACGAATACACTTAACTAACTAAACAGAGGTGTGTTCTGAAAGGGGAGGCGCGTCAGGGTTATGGTCAACATAGCACATGTTATCAGTCACCTGAGCACACATGCATTAGGCCGTGAGATAGCGCGAGTGCGACCGAAACGGAACACTTTCATTTCTTCACAGAGCTCAGTTTACTCGATCGGTTTATTCGATGCCAACATTACTACACATTTGTACGCTTAGTATAAAAACGTAGTAGTAGTACAATTGGCCCAATAGTCCCATAACTCTTGAATTTACATATCTAAATATATAAAAATCCAGTCTCACGATGCTTGTCCACGATGAATTCCGAAACTACCCAACCGATCTTTATGAAAATTGGCATTTATGTATAATTTGGTCCAACTTGAGATATAGGATAATTTATATTTTGATTAATGACCTCTGTATTTTTTTATTACATATTAAATAATTGTCATTATTGATTATTCTTATTAATTGTAAGCTTCATCAGTCCCAAACAGATGATGCTTTAAGTTAATTTGTTGACAGAAAACTGTAGGACCGACTGTTATATCATAGATGGCGCCACGTTTTAATTTTGAATAATTCAACATATTATAATAACTGATCCACAGCAAAGGATGGTTGTGTCAGCTAGTCATTTATTATATTTTATATTACTTTGTGGCTTTACCGTACTTTAGAATTCAAATTGAAAATGAACCTGAATTCTGTTGACAGAAAGTCGAACGCATTGTAACTTAATTAACATTAAATAAGATTGCTGTCCATAGCTGTACTATAAAGGAAATAAAAGTATATATGATGTTGTAAAAACGTAGAGAATGCATGCAGTTGTAGTGTAAAAAGGTTCACATCCACGTTGAATCGTAATGAAACGGCGCTGCGATGCTGCGATGCGAGAGCGCGTACCCGTTCAATGAGTCGTGGCTACTCCAAACGTGGCTTGCATTTAATTGACGAGTACACAGCGTGCCCGTGCGCTTTACAGCTGCCACGTTTACGATTTACAATTTCGAGTACAACGAAGTTTCAATTATTATATATAGTCGGATCTCCGAATTCATCTATCATACCTTTCGTATGTTATTTAACACTAGCTGTGCCCGCGACTTCGTCCGCTTGAAACCTAATGTAAAAAACCAGAGAATAATAAATCATCTGAATGTATTAAGTCCGTATACTTATCTACTTTCCTATCGTACTTAACTCGCGTAGTCATTAAAATTACAATAACTTTTGACATAGTGAACCCATTTTAATGAAACCTACTCTAAATGTTACTTTAGGATATGCTTTATGGTGAGGTTTTATCGTGAATGCAGTATTTTAGCCGTGATGCGTGTTCATAGAAGCAGACAGACAGACATTTAAAAAATGATTATAGGGTGGATCAATACTTGAACGATTGTGATGTCTGGAAATGACGCCCCTCTTTGTGCGTCCACTAACGAATGTAAATATTTATGTTACTGTAAAAATGTATGACATGAAAAGATAAACCAGATCGAGTTTCTTGCCGGTTCTTCTCGATGACTGGGCTGTTTTCCGAACCGGTAGTAGCTTTGATGTTCGTAAGCGCCTTCTCAGGGCCTAAATTGAATAAAGGCTATTTTAATTTTAATTGAAATGTATTTTATTCTGCAACAATATTTTCACAAGAATCTAAAAAGTACAGACGCGTTAGACTTACATCCTTGTTATATGTATAGATTTTTATATTTTTATAGTTTTGCGTCCTAAATTGAAAAACATTTGCAAATGATTTCAATGTTTGATGTTGTGTTCTATGTCGCCGATTTTTTTTTCTAGATTCCATATTAAATTGCTATATAAAACGTTCGGAGTAATAGCCTAGAAAGAGTATCCGTTATTCGAGTCTTAGGCATTATTGTCGACTCCACTTTGTCTTTTTCGGCAACACATATACATATAATGTTTTACCCAAAGCTAACAAAATATGTATTGTGTATTATTATTATACGTACATTACGACGGTTGCAATAAAGTGAGTGTTATCCTGCATTATACAACCATCGTCAGAAGCTTTCTAGAATATTGTTTTATGATTTGGTAGATAGTACCAGTGATAATATACTAGTAACAAAGAAGTGAAGGAGTAAGAGAATAGCATCATATTAGCATGTCATTAGGAAAGATGAAAGTCATGTAACCAGAAAAGTTTTAGGCATGAAGATGAACGGATATGAGTGTAGAGGAAAATCCAGCTATGGATAGATAGTGTGAAGAATAACGTGTATAAAAATATGAATACTGAGATGAATCAGACAGAGGTCAGTAGAAGAGAAAAACATATTATGCCGATCCTAGTTAGACGGGATATGGTTAAGCTTACAGAATCCGTTCAAACTAGTTTTCTTAGATACTCGAGTATAAGAAATGGTGTTCGTAGATCTATCTCTTATTATAATAGTAGACTGAATTATTTTAACACGATTAGTCTAAAAGCGAGACGAAATGTATCTGTGTTATAATTGTGAACGGTTCCATAGTTGTATTCCTTATTGACTAGTTTTACTGGAGACCTAATTGCAGAGTGCAGAGTATTTTTAATAATTTAAACACAACACTGAATACAGTATATTATAATACTTATCTAATAAGATTGCAAATGTAATTATGAACAACATAGATATATTTTCTGATGCGTTTGATCTCTATACAACACCCCTCTTAATTCAAAACTACAATACAATATAACCGAATTTGATTATGTATAATAAACAAATACCCTAATAAATTACTTCTATTTACTGCCTCTATGACATGTAATAAATTTTTTATTTTTTTTGTTTTATATTTATTATATACCTATTATAATGCTAAGTTATAATTATCATAATGATATAATTATGCAAATTTCAAGCAAGCATGTGACTGAATGATTACATTGAAACTTTATGATAGATGTTAACCGCAACTTGATAACATGGAATTTAGTAAAAAGATTTTTTTTTTATGTCATAAGTGGCAAACGAACTGATGGGTCACCTGATGTTAAGTGATCACCACCGTCCATGGACACTAACAACGCCAAAGGAGTTGCAAGTGCGTTGCCACCCTTTGGGGGGAAGGGTTAGGGGAGGGGCAGGAGAGGGGAGGTGGGCCTCCGGCGCTCTCACTAACCGAATGAAACGCAACAATACAAGCACTGTTACTTCACGTCGGTTTTCCGTGAGAGGGTGGTCCTAACCCGGGTGGGTCGACATATTCATGCTGAAACCAGAAATAGCTTCAGCGTGGCTCTACCACCATTAAAAATAATGTATTCAGTTTAAACACGCGCGTGTGGTTTCCGTGGTCCAGAACACTGTTTCTTGATTTTATTATATTTGCGCGAAAATTGTTTTTTTTTTTTTCAAAAAAGAAAAGCTTAAGTTACTCCTTATAACGTCAGCTATCTGCCAGTGAAAATTCATTGAAATAGGTCTAACCGTTTCGTAGATTAACCGGAACAAACAAACATTTCAATCTTATTTATTTGTATATACTTTATTAACAATATATAATTTTAATTTTATACACATAATTATTATGTTGTCCTAAATATATAGAATCAATTAAAAGTCTTGTTTTAAACCTTAACTTATAAAATTAATTATTTCTTACGATATATCTAAATTGAAAGTTTATTTATCTTTAATTTCTGTACCATGAAATAAGGTAGATAGATAATGTCGATTAGTTTATTAAACTACGCAGACATTGTATGCTTTTGATTTAGATTGGGGAAATGGTATATTTCAGTGTTTTTCTAGAACAAAGAAATCTGAAAATCCTATGTAATTCCTACTTAAAGAAGCAGTAGCATCCGGTTTGAACACTACACCGGCCCGATAGAAAGCGAACAGACGAAACGGTGCCTCGTGATAAGAAATGTTTTTTTCATATGATCTTTTTATTATAATTAACATTTTTAGCAGGTGCTTCCTTGGATATATTTATAACAATATGAACTCGGGCATACGTGGGCAAAGCCATGGTTTCTTGTTCGTAAATCAGTAATTGTAAGTATATATGTATATGTACATTTAGTTACCAGTAGGTATATCTGCCGTTTATTGGTTTCATATTATATTTCGCAACGTTTTATCTGTTTCATAAATTTTGCAGCGACATTTGATTTATTAATAGATTTCGCACTTGTTATATTTATTGTGTTACTAGGTTTCGCCACGGATTCCTTCTTGTTAATATAAATTTAATCTATCCTTTAGGGACGTGTACTCTTAACATCGTGTTTCATGATGATATCAGTTCAGATGATAAGATGTAAAAGCGAAAGAAACAAATAAACTCATATTCGCCTTTATAATATTGCTCATTTTCTATTTTTAAGTGAAACAGATATATATTAAGTAATAATTGAGTTTGTTTATTTCATCGATCATCGATCTTTAAAATCCAGTAGCCGATATAATCACGTATGCATCACTAGTGTAGTGTTTTGCGGGATGAATCGTCGCGTCGGTTTCCTGTGAATGAGTCGCAAGCTCGCTTCCCGATATGGAGCGGTGGGGGTCGCAAAAAGTGACGCGCCGCCCCGTGGTCACCATTCGCTGCCCACCTGTATACCCACTTTAATTGCTGATGGCACTTCATTTCCTGTTACGGCTGTATAAGGATAGATTTATTGCGAGATGTCGAATGATTTTACCTACAATCATTTCTCTATATTCTTGATCATGTTAATGCATGTCAGCAAAAACTTTGAAAAATTGGATTTCGTAAAAGACTGGCATGATCTAAATACTGGAAACTGACAAACTGATCGTCCCATTATTTCAGACTCAGTAAAATCAGTAACAGGTTTTTAGGTAATAGTTTTAGATATTACAACAAAGTCGTAAAGCATATTACCGATTTGCCGGACTGTAAGTTTAAGCACCATGTCAAGCAGGTTTTGGTGTTAAAAGGCTATTATTGAATGGACCAATATGTAAACGCAATGTAATGTGTGGAATCGAGTCCTCTCTGTGCATCCACTAAAAACGATTCTAACATTTTCATTTCAAATAATATAAGTTGTAAAGGTCGAGTTTGTTACTAGTTTTTTTCCGTTGACTGGCCTGTTTTCCGAAACGGTGGTGGTTTGGAGGTTCATAGGTGCCTTATCAGAGTCTAAATTAAATAAAGTATTTTTGATTTTGGTTCGATTTTTGATGTTTGTTAATGACTACGCCCGGTACCACTACGACACACCCGAGAGGCGAGACTAGAACGCCACCCGGGGGAGCCACTATTGACCTGCGATACTGCGCTATAGACTTTATCGGGGGTGTTACTCATAACCTCAAACGCTATTGGTTGAAGTTATCAGCTGTTCATTATTCACACCGGTGTGAAAACTTCATGGGTGGGAGTTCGGCATATAAAAGGGCAAGATGTCGCTGATCTACACACACTTCTATGTGAAAGTAATTGTAAGGCGAAGTGCTGCCCAGATATATTTGTCACAGTGTCTACATAGTGTTATTGGACCGACCGACCGACCGACCCGCTGACTATACGTATTTTGTAACATGTTGCAAACTAAAGCACGGGAATCTTATTTTACGATATTCCCTAAATTATAATAACATAGTAGAAAATTCGTTTCCTTTTATTGTGTGTTGTTTGGCTGAGTCTCCGGTGAGTAAACTTCAGCTGCAACAACTATAGCAGCAACTATAGCTCGTCAAAATGATTGCACTGTGTCTGATGGTGAGCACAGTACAAGCCAAAAACACCGGCGACCACCGTGTGACACAGTATCCATCGCCGGTCGCCGCTGTCATGCCGGCCTGCGAAAAGCTGGATATGGACAGGCTGATCTCGAAACGCGACCCGCAGAAGCGAATCACTAAGATGGACTTTTTCGCCATATATATGGTGGTTGCGACTCAGTCAGGCTGTAAACTCCTACGACCCCGCAAAGACACAGACAGACAGAGCTCTTATTATTAAAAAGTACGTTTGAACTGTTAGCCGTGGCCGGCTCTTCTATCTTCTTTGTCTCCGGAGATATTTTATTAAACGACGGTAGTATATTGGACTTAGAAAAATAGTTTTTCTTAGTAACAGCATTACTTGCGCGTTACGTTGAATTCTTGTTCCCAGTTCTTACTACAACGAAATTGTGAGTGTTTCACTTGTCAAATGTATTATGTATAAACAGACACACGTTTTTTGTGTTCATTATTAAATGTCGGAATATTGTTTCTAGTGGGCAGGACAACACTCACCAAGGTCATGGTTTGGATGAACTTATATCATAACGAAAGTATAATAAGCCATTTTATTAACCTATTTATCATATTTATATATCTTTTGTTTTTTTCGTTACTATGATTGTTACTTAATTATAATTATATTGTTTGAGCGCGTAGGGTTATGATGGTTTTGCCAATGGGTTATAAAAATGTCGTTTTATTTGTACTCGCAAAGACAAAACTGGAACAAACTCACTATTATTACACGGATACTGTGTTCGTATTTACAAATTATACTGCTTTGTGGTTGTAGTCTGCTTGTAGGTTTTTTATTTTCTTTCCTTTGGTATGGACTCCGATGTCTAAACTAGACTTCTCCGGTCGCCTTGTGGTTTGATTGTATATCTAACTAGCTGTGCCCGCGACTCCGTCTGCGTGGAATCTAATGTAAAATAACAATTTACTTATCTACTTTTCTCTCGTACTTGCGTCGCGTCGTCATTAAAATTACAATAACTTTTGATAGAATGAACCGATTTTAATGAAACAAAGAGTAAATGTTACTCGAGATTATGTTTTATCGTGAAGGCAGTACTTTAGCAGTGAACCGCGTTAAACAACTAGGCAGACATTTATAAAAATAATTGAAATATATTTTATTACTTATTCTTAGACACCGGCTACAATTTTTTTCAGAAAAATCTAAAAGTACAGACGCGTTAGATTTACATTCTTATTACAGGTATAAATATAAACAAAGGATGGATATTTCTGGACACCTGATCAAATTGTATATTTATGACACGCTTTAAAGGATGAGTGAAGATGGGGAATGCATTATTTCTAACTACAAAGTTTTAGTACAACTTTTTTTTTTACTTTTTAGATACTCTGCCCTTATCTAAAAAAATATCACGATAGCTTCATTGAACGTAGAGTTAATAGTTTTAGGAAACTGATTTTTATAAGGACTACTCGTTCAGCGAAGTTTGTTTTCTTGTGGAGATGTGGGGCAAGCCGTGTTAGTGTTTTCCCTCTGTAAATAAAATATATTATTAATTAAAAAAACGACGCAGACGAACTCGCGGGTATCAGCTAGTATTAATATATTAAAGGCGCTTATCAAAAACATACCATATCTCTTTCATTATTAATAATACAATCTCGATTATTCGAAATAAAAACAGTAAATATATAATTATATGACGACCCCATTAACCTAAAAGTTTTATAATTGATTAATATGTTATATTTATAATAAATAACATCGAGATAGATCATTTGATTATTAACCATGTCATACGATGCTTTAACGATCACTATTATCGTGGGTGAAAAGATTTAACTTAAGTGTTAGGGCGCACTGCGGTGCGGTGAGTTGCGGTGCGTTTTTTTAACCAGCATAGGATAAAATTCTGTAAAACATAATTTAATCTAATAAAAAATAGAGATTATGAAATTTACATACATTTACTTCTTGTTATCTAAATCACGTAGCGACGATATTCCTTCACTGTAGTTCAAGCATTACTGGGATAATTTGCGGTTTTTTTTCCGCACCATAAGAAATATGTAGCAATCTACCGGATTTAAATCCGGTGTGAAATTTTACCCGGACAAAAATCTAGTTAGTTAGGATAGTTAAAACCGTCGTACCAAAGTCCGTTACATAGTTTAGAAAAAGTTATGTAACGCAAAGACATAAAAAGTGATTCTATTTTATAATATTTAATAGAAGAGATGACACGTCACCTACGTTATGATTAAAATTACTTATTCATATATTTTGACCTGCAGATAACCATGGTCATGAAAGCATTAGTTAGTTCGGGTTTTGGCTAACAAACAATAGTTCGTAAGAATAGCACATTCCAGAGGCTATCGTAAAGGAAAAAGCCTGACTAATTTTAAAATAAAGTACGGCGCTGTGTCTAGTTTCTATTATACATTTTTTTATGTGGATTTTAAACCGTAACCATGTGCATATGCCGGGCTAACCATGTTGTACCACCAATTATGTATTTTAAAAACTCATGGCTCCAAATGCCGACGCTAATTGATTTGCATTACAGCACCTGTGCACTTCGTAAACGGCTAATTAGTTCAAACGTATACTATACATCATATCTATAATATGATAAACGAGGCAACAACAAAGCTCGACAAGAGAGATGAGGCTTAACAGATTAGTTTCTAAATATAAATTTATAGAAAAAACAATAGCTTGGCCATTTTAATACGGGAACGATTTAAGTTTCACATCAGTATCGACTATTCTTAGAATTGTTTTTATAATTATGAATCAATACACAAGAATTGTTACTTGTTTCTGTGTACATTTAACTTCCAATGTTTAATAAAATTACATGATATATTAAAAATGCTATAAGTGTTTCTTTACATATATAGTAAAACATTACTGTTGTCAGATATTTTTCCATACGTAGAAATATTACAGCGGACGCACTTCTGTCTGAAAGGCGGAATTTAATAATGGATTACCGCAAAGTAACACATTCTTCAATAAAAAAAAATCCATACGTTAATATTTATTTTATCTATGACAACCAATCCTAGAGTATTATTGCCATTGTCGAGTAGGTAATAATATTGTGTGTGATAATTTCAGTGTTTTAACAAGATGGTAGTTCCCTTGTTAGGACTTTCCATGGGGTTTTTGTAGCATCTCAGAGTTCATGCTCCGTAGTAGTATTTCCCATCCAGTTCACTTGTACACAATAACCGAACTATATTACGTAAAATCACACCAATATTACAAAATATAGCGTGTGAAGTAACACTAGATTCTTCTTCTTACCCTTATACCACCTCAGTAGAGTCGGCACAACATGTTTTTTTCCACACTTCTCTGTCAGATGTCATGGCAATATTCACAAGTTTTATACACATCATTTTTCACATAATCTGTCCATACCTTTTTCGATCTTCCTTGACTCCTATATTCGTCTACCTTTATAGTTAAAACTTCTAGTTACATGACTTGCATCTCTTCTCATAATATGCCTATACCATGGTAACCTATTGCTCTTCAACTTCTCTGTCACTGGTGCTATTTTCAAACTTCCTCTGACATACTCATTCTTAATTTTATCCATTCTAACACAAATAAATATTTGAAATAACACAAGATTATGAGTAAAATATTAAATCCACTACATAACAGACTAAGATCCCGTCAAAAACTCAATATTTAAAGTTATTATTACGTTAAAAACGAAAATAATTGGTTTATAATATTGACGCATTGGGTCAGGCTAGCATACCGGCGACCGTGTAATGAAGCAAGGCTATAAGACGGCTCCAGTGGCCCGTCAGTGTATAACAACACGCCATACGCATACAAATGGGAATATTTTTGCTAAATTCCGTTGGTTTTACCCGTAACAAATATTTGCCTGTCACGAATTGTAAATGTTAGGACCTTTACGTATGAGCCCGCAATTGTTAATGTCGTACATGCTGATATTTTTGTATTAATATTTATAATCACATATTCGTAGTTATACGCGACCCGTAGCTGTTACTGTCACAAGTGAATTGTAATGATTCACCAAGCAGTTTTTTATTTATTTATTTAATCGCAAGTACTTAATACATTCACGGGACATTTTCTTGAATTATTCAAGTTTATTATTATGTGTTTGATGAATAAGTTTAAAATGTTATAATATATTACATTGAATTGATATGTGTATAAAAGGACTGTCTAAAAAAGTAAATTGATAGCAGACAGTGCTGTTGTATAACATGTTATGCCGACCCTACTTAGGTGTGTTAAGGTCAAGAAGAAAAATATACTTATATACCCCTGTTCTTAAACTCTAACGATATGTCGTCGGTAATGAGAGAATATTTGTCATTTCGAAACATGATCGCGGCGTAAAATCACTTCAAATAGTCAAGCTGACATCCAAAAAGCTCAGTATACTGAACAGACATCTTACTCCGAGAATATACTGCCGTTCTGCTCTCATATGGGGTTCCGTTGTCTTCTTATGACGAGAGCACCTGCGAACGAACTTGAAACATTTGACTCGATAATAAGAGTGATTTTAAAAGTCCCAAGCTTAAAAGCTGTATCGAAACTTTAAGTTTAAGAAGATAATTTGCCTCCTTCACATATTCTTACGGTAATAGTTTGTGTTTTGAGGCTTTGTACGATTTGACGCCAACGGCTCATTTGTTCTATTGTAGTGCTAGAGCTAAATGCGAATGCTCCAGATGCAGGTTCTCTGCTGTGGTTTTCTAACACTCTTTAAATCATGTTTTTGTTTAGTCTTATCTGAAGGGCTAAGATTTTTTGCTTACGGACGGGATTTCGTTGGATTCGCGCCTTCACTGTTTTTGATGATCGTTGGTGTCCTAACTGTGAGGGGTCGGTTGCTACTCTTACGTTATTCGATGCTTAAATCGTCAGTGTAACGTTTGATAATGCGATAAACAAACCGGTGTTACGTTTTTTATATTCCAGAGTGTTGAAAATCTGTCTACGCGTAACCAGAGCGCGCCAATGCAGCGGTGCAACTCGATAACCGCGATTCTACCTTCCTTTTGCGAACACTTCATATTTTAATACGAATCTCTTTTTTATTTTCGGAAATATAATATGGTTGTGACCTGACTAGGTACAACTAATTTTATTTATTTTTCACATTGATATTATTATGTAGACTTCCTGACAAACCCATGTTATCAGGCAAACATAATATTTTGTATATATTATTACGTAGCAGTATAATCAAAAGGTCACGAAAGATCAAGTGACTGTTGAAATAATATGTAATAATTAATATTTATTTGGTGCTTAAATTAATTAAAAGTCCAAGGTAAAACTCTACTGGACGCGTTTTTAAAATCTACATATTTTTTTATAGTGGAAGCATAGTAGCAACCTGTTATCACTATTTTTAGGACTTAGTCCTTTTGTGTGTGCCGGGATCACTCAAGATCAGGTTGCCTGCGTGTCTGTTTACTGCATGTCATTAAATTTTTTATTTAGTTATTCACAGAGTACTATAACGTTATAATACTTTCTTTTACATAATCTAGTTCTTAACTGGACACTTTATCGTGTTCCTCTGGCAAAGATGATGATGCTCACCGAAACGTTACATCTTATCATCATCATCAAAACAATTCAGGCGCTTTTATGTATAAATATGAAATGGTTTTCGAATATCTAATTAGAGAAAGTAATAAAAATCATAACAATAATTATATAATAGGTCTTTACCCATGAAATTGCCGTTCTGCAGTACTGGCCATTTCAAATTAAAATAATTTTTGTTTCGCTAAATATTCGAATTTCAAATTAATTTTATTTTAAAAACATGGAATTCTTTTTCCAAAAGTAGTAATTTGTTCAATGATTAGTGTTACATTTTCATCGCATTTCTTTTTTTTTGTCATCGTGGATACGTTAAAAATTCGAGTAACTATGAAACATGAGTACCGTCGTGGCAGCAACGCGGCACAAGCGGCACGCAACATCAACGACGTTTACGGAGCTAACACTACAAACCAACGCACCACCTGTTATTGGTTCGCTCGCTTCCGTCGCGGTCGTCCGAAGACTTTGGTCGATAATGACGAATTAAAGGCGATTGTGGAAGCTGATGATACACAATCTACGGCTGAATTAGCAGCAGCTCTCGACGTTAGCGTCAAAAGAATATTGGTCCATTTGCGTCAAATTGGCAAGGTAAAAAAGCTTGACAAATGGGTGCCCCACGAACTCAATGATCGCCAGCGCGAAGTACGCGTCGAGACGTGCCTTGCACTGATCAAAAGACACACAAATGAAGGAATTTTGAACCGCATATTTTGTTACCTGCGATAAAAATTGGATTATGTTTGATAACCGCAAGCGCTCAGCAAGTTGGTTGGATCCTGTTTCAGCACCTAAACAATGCCCTAAACTAAAACTTACCCCTAGAAAAGTCATAGTCACTGTTTGGTGATCTAGCGCCGGTGTGATTCATCACAGCTTCTTACCAAACGGGGTGAGAATTACTGCAGATGTGTACTGTGAAGAACTGAACACAATGATGAAGAAGCTGGCACATCTCCAACCATTGGTCAATCGCTCGTCTCCGCTGCTCCTGCACGACAACGCGCGACCTCATACTGCACAGCAGACGGTCTCCAAATTGCAAGAACTGGGTTTGGAAGTTCTCCCTCATCCGCCCTACTCATCAGACCTTGCGTCTACTTTTTCCAGAATTTGGATAACTCCTTGGCGGGAAAAAAAATCAATACCCGAGAGGCAGTACAAAATGCCTTTGAAGAATTTGTTGCCTCCCGTTCAGCTGATTTTTTTAAGAAGGGCATCAATAAACTGCCACTGCGTTGGCAAAGATGCATTGATTGCATGGGTGATTACTTCGATTAATACAAATAAAAAATACATGAAAAAAAATCGTTTAAATTTTTTCATACAAAACGGCAGTATCATAGGTAAAGACCTAAAATTTCATACGTGAAACTCTGAATTTTTAGTTATAGTTTTATTAAAAACGGAGAATGTTTTAATCAGGTTATACATACCGGCAATCGAACCTGCGGGCATTGAGTCAATATTCCATCGTGGCACCAGTCTTACCGTTCGAGTAACGCGACCAAAGCACCGGATGTTATTAATTTTTTTATGTTATGAATAAACGGGTCTGTTTGTTTAAAATAATAATTTGCATGTTACATCGTAAAAATAATATTATAAATATTATAGTAATGGGAGTAAAATTTTAGATGTTAACATTTTTTATTTAACTGTTGGTGTCGGTGACGTTATATTAACAACTAAACTTGAATTTAGAATAAAGGAAAAGGACGTGATAATTCCTGAACGATGGAGAAATATTCTCATTTCTTTCTATAAAAGTTAAAATCACCTATACGTCGTATAATTTATCTAATCTAATGATAAATAAATATAGAAGTGAGCTCTTTACTGCAAAATAGGGCTTCTATAGGCTGTTATTATTATAATAAACTCTTTGTAAGTGGTAAAGAAACAACTCCACACACATGGTAAAATTGATTATGCGTTTGACATAAGTTTTCTTGTTCTGCAGTCAAACCTACGACATGTTTATTGACTATGTTTATAAAGAGACAATCTCTACTCGATACAATCTACAATCAATTCTTGATAATCTAATGTATGTCCGCAAAACCTTAGATAAGCTGGATTTAATAAAAGACCAACATAGTTTAAATACTAGAAACAGTAATAAATTCGTCATTTCATGCTTAAGGCTCACTCCAAAAACAGTTTTTTAGGTAATAGTGTTAGGTTTTATAACAAAGTCTCAAAACTTATTACCGATTTGCCGGATATTGGTTTCGGGTACCATATCAAGCCGTATGGAAATGTCGCCACTCTCAGTGCATCCACCAAAAACGAATGTTTATAAATATATGTATAACTAGCTGTGCCCGCAGCTCCGCACGCGTTTTTTTAAAATTGTATTAAAGAAATATAAATTTGTGTGTCCATGAACAATTACATAAATGCTCTTTAAAAATAATTGTAAGTACGCGACACGCACGCTACTTACAGTAACATGTAACGTATACATTAATTATATAAATACTAACAGTGTATCAAATTAGGTTTATCATCAGCAACATATTTAGAACTTTGACCCACCATATAACTATCTCAGTGCTCACTTACACTGTATAAAGAAATAACGAAACAATGACTTAAAGATATAATATGCCCATATAGTCAATAAGTAATACGTTTATGGTCTAATATCTTATTAGAAAGACCCCTTCTACCTTCAATATTACTATTAATAATTATAATGTTTAATTATAAACAATGAGTGAACTGACGTCTTGAAATCTTTAATAAATGTAAATCAAGATATAAAATTATATCTGTCTAAGCAGTTTTTAATATTTGATAATTTAAATAGTGCTCAGTGAACTCAATACAATATTCTTATATGTTATTTTGGTTACTGAGTTATGTAAACAACAGCGCGATAAATAAACAAAATGGCCGCTAAAATGACCAGAAAGTCAATATAATTCAGAATACAGACATAGATACACATATATGAATTTCAATTAATTTAATCTTCGAGTCCAGTACAACGCACGTCTTACGCACATGTTTATAGTGAACAACATATTTTTGCTAAATTTAATGGAGACGAAGTCGTGGGTAACAGCTAATCTAAAATAGAATAACCTAAATTACTTCTTATAAGGTCAGCTATCTGCCAGTGAAAGTCTTCTGAAAATCGGTATAACCGTTTTGGAGATAGCACTGCGGGCGAAGCAACGGCTAACAGCTAATCTAAATTAAAATAGACTAAATTACTTTTTATAATGTCCACTATCTGCCGGTGGAAGTCCCGTAATAACTGATCGAACCGTTTTGGAGATAGCACTGCGAGCGAAGCCATATTTAACAGCTAGTATAAACTAAAATTACTTGAATTACTTTTTATAAGATCAGCTATTTGCCAGTGAAAGTTTCGTGAAGATTAGTCCAACCGTTTTGGAGATAGCACTGCGGGCGAAACCACAGTTAACAGCTAGTGTAAACTAAAATTACTTGAATTACTTTTTTATAAAATCAGATATCTGCCAATGAAAGTTTCGTGAAGACCGGTCTAACCGTTTTAGAGATAGCATTGTGGGCGAAGCCACAGTTAACAGCTAGTATAAACTAAAATTGCTTCAATTACTTTTTATAAGATCAGCTATCTTCCAGTGAAAGCATCGTGAAAATTGGTCGAACCATATTGAAGATAGTACTGCGTGCGAAGCCACGGTTAACAGCTAGTATAAATTAAAATTGCCTTAATTACTTTTTATAAGATCTATCTAGAGCTATCTGCCAGTGAAATTCCCGTTAAAATCGGTCTAGTCGTTTCGGAGATTACACGGCACAAACAGACAGACCGACAAAAATTTTAAAAATTGTATTTTTGTTATCAGAAGTGTGTATACTTTCATACCCATTCAGTAATTTTTTTTTATTGTGATATTACATACAGACACTTCATTTTTATTATATGTATAGAAGATGAAAAGATAAATCCGATCGGGTTTCTTGCCAGTTCTTCTCGATGACTGGGTTGTTTTCCAAACCGGTGGTAGCTTTGACATTCATAAGTGCCTTTTCAGAACCTAAATTAAATAAGGTATTTTTGATTTTGATTTTCACTTTTAGTATATACAGCTTCGGGTAACGATAGCTACTATGTTATCATAAAGCTTAAGCAGTAAGTGCTCTTATTTCATGAGAATTTGGAGTTTTGTAATTGGATAAACAGGTCTGACGCTCTTTCCCAGCTCGTTTCTGATCAAATATCATTTTTTTACGAGTCGTAAACTGGTGCTTATTTCTCTAATGGGATATACTAATGCCTCGGTTTCCCGGGGGATGGTGTACGACGGGTTGTTAGACCGTTGTAAATAAATTGTAATGATCTTATCTCAATTTCATAAAATATATTTACGAAAAAAAAAAATTTAGTTCTGTAAAATAGGGTCAGGAACCAGTACTACTGAGAGGTGCCTATAAAGTACTTGGTATTTTGGTAACACTAACCATTTTCGTACCACACCGGGCTGCGCCTAGCGAATCGTCGTTTTTACGTGTTTATAATTGTTATGAAGAAACTGGACGAAATCCTAAATTATATACTCAGAAACCAGCGGTACCTATGAACTCAGAAGACATGTTATCAACATTCACATGTTCGCCGGACTAATCCAGAATAGCCGCAAATTAGTTATTCATGTCTAAGACTTCCCGACTGGCATTGAGACGCTAGATTGAACGATTTCTTCATAATACAAAAATTACATTATTTTGTTTTATTTTTGGTGTAGTTACATTCTAATACGACCACGTCATTTTATCGTATACGTATTCGTTAATTGTACGTATATTATTTGACCTGAATCTGTAGATAATATTAAAATGAAGGAGTTTGTAAATCGCACTAGATAATATTGTATGCAACCACACGTCATAATGATTCTATAAACGTTATAGTTAAAGAGTGCGTGCGCGTTTAGAACTCGCGAACGCGGCTAGAAATGAGCGAGAGGAGGCAAAAACCGAGTAGCGAGCCGCGACCAAAACGAATCCACCGTTCATTCACCTCTGAACCGAAATCAGGTCGCGGGTGACTTGTGCGCTCCGGTGCTGCCACACCTACGCCTATTATTTTTATTTATTTATATTTTGCAACCTCTCTTCCAGATTATTACTGCCATTGTCAATTTTTTTTAGACCTCTTTTTCCCTCCGGACATATTCCGAGACTTTATTTAGGACATTTAGTATGCCAATTTTCATTCAGATTCCTATCTACTATGGTATGGTATATGATAATAATATTACAAGTGTCTTGCGATCATTTCAATTTTCTAACAAGATGGTGGTCCGCTTGTTAGATCATTGCAGGTAGTTTTTGTGACATCTCAGAAATCATGCTCCGTAGTATTATTATACATACTTCTATATAGAAAACGGACAGTTTAGTAATTGTGGTTTTTGTTGTAATTTTAATTTTTTAAGTAGTTATAATTCTATTTGTTTTATTAAGACTCCGAATCATTGTAATGTTTTTCGTTCAGTTCATCAAAGAAAAACAAGTTATTTAACTATAAAGTAAATGATGTAGTTCTCACCTTGTACTATATTTGGCAAGTGTATATTTTTTTGTTTTATTTAAATTGTAAATAGTGTGATAAAGAAATGGCAAAAAAATAGTGGATGATTAAACTTAAAAGGATTAAAAAATGTAAAGCGTTGTTTAAAATACAAATTTGATCCATAGATTTTTTGTCACAAGCTACATGTGTTTCTAATTGGATCTGCATATCAGTTGCTTTCCAATGTACGAGTATGGTTAATTGTGAGCGCGTCTGCTGGCAACACTCGCGCTGCACGGCTCACGTCCTCACCACAATAATCGTATATCATATATTACTAATTCGTATTTACACTTATGTAGTTATTCGGTTTTTCACTTTATATTCTCATTAATTATTTATTATTATCTTCACGTTTATTGTACGTATATTCGGGTTGAACTTTTGATAACGTTCAGTTTCAGTTGAAAAAGTGTCAAGATAAAATGTTTATTTGAAATCAAAATATTATTTATAGACATAATCGTAATATATAAAAATCCAGTGTCACGATATTTGTTCACGATGAACTCCGAAACTACTCAACTCATCTTCATGAAATGTTGGCATTTATGTATAATTTGACCCAACCTGTGAGATACGATATAATTTATATTTTGATTAATGGCCTTAATATTTTTTAATTACAAATTAAATTATTGTCAATGTTGATTATTGTTATTAATTATAAGTTTCATCAGTCTCGAACAGATGGCGTTTTCAATTAGTTTGTTTACAGAAAACTGTAGGACCGACTGTTATAAATATCTCATAGATGACGCCACGTTTTAATTTGGAATTTATTTAAATAACTGAGCCACAACAACGCATAGCTGGGTTTGTTATTAAGAATATAGAAAATACAAAGCTAAGACTGACTAAGGTCCGTCAATAATTCTTATTAAAGGTGAACTCAAAATTGCTACGTTCTTTAACTTCAAAGATTATTTATTTACTTTAGGCCCTAAGAAGGCGCTTATGAACGTCAAAACAACCACCTTAAGTAGGACAGTTATAACGAAAGTCCCGTTAGACAAGGTATAGACTGCTGTAATGCAAGATTCTTTTTGTAGGCATGCTTAAATTGTATCTATCTGTAATTAAATGTGAACGTACTTCAAGTAACTTAGAGAATAATAGGTAAATTTGACATAAGTGATACTTCTTCTTCTCCAAAATGGTATACAAATAATTAACGTTACTAATAAACGATTATGCACGTAATAAAAATACTAAATACAAAGCAACGCGAACTCATCGAAAATTTTACGAATTAATCTTCCACTGATGACTGAATATTCTTAATATCGACGAATTTTCACGAATAGCACATCGGATAGGCTTTGTTCTAAGTTCAAACGATATGTCTAGGCACGCTCCGGTTCGACGCGGCTAATATAGCGGTAAAGTGCTTCAACCTTTCCGAATATTCTTCTATCCTTTCCTTTGTCTCGACTTCTTTAAATACTCCTGGGAGTTTCTTTAATGCTACAATTTTAAGCTAAAAAGTCGTTTGTAGAAACGCTTGATGTCGTAGCAGCCATGGTGCGATAATAATGTGAAAATAGTATAGCTTTTCGTTAATTAATAGCATTTTAATTAAACTGCTATGCAATTTTATGGAAATAACTATATTTTTCATAGTATTTAGAGACAGTGCACTTGTATAGAAATAATATAGACTATAGTTGTATACCGCACTGATATAACTAGTCGACATAAATACTGTTACATAAAAACTTTTCTTTTTTTCAACTTTTTAATTATTTTGAATTTGAAACACCTATATTATTTTAAAAACTTCTATCGATTTTGCGCCATTTCACATATTTTTTCATGTTTATTATAAATTATAATATGGAATGGGATGTTAAAGAAAATAGGATTGCAGTGGTCGCCTTGCACAAAGTGGGTATGGAACCGTCGGTCATATTCCAGACACTTCAAAAGCTTGGTATCAGCCGTATGTTCGTATAACGTACTATTAACAGATACAACAACACTTCCTCTGTCGATGGCTAGAAAAAAACGAGACGGCCGCATGCTTTTAGAACTACAAAGGCTGTTTAATGCTGTTAAAGCCAAAATTCGTCGAAACCCCGTTAGGAAGCAAAAAATCTTATCGCGAGAAATGAAGATTCCCGCTAGGACTCTGTCGCGTATTATAAAACAAGACCTGAGGCTCGGTGCTTATCGTCGATATACAGGATATGCTCTAAATCAATCTGTACAATTAAAGAGAATGGATCGATCAAAACGCCTTCTGTCGCGATACGCAGGTAAAAGGCACAGAAATATCCTCTTTACCGATGCAAAAAATTTCACGATTGAAGAACACTACAATAAGCAAAATGATAAAGTCTACGCTCACAGTTCTAAAGAAGCTGCTCAAGTGGTCGAATAGGTACAACGTGGTCATCATCCTGCGTCAGTGATGGTTTGGTGGGGTGTTTCTTATCAAGGAGTCACAAAATTACATTTCTGTGAAAAAGAAGTGAAATTTTCAGCCAAAGTGTATCAAGATACAGTCTTGGATCATGTTGTGAAACCTCTCAACGATACACTTTTAAAAAATTAACCGTGGACTTTCCAGCAGGAA
>MU158785.1:613502-624697 GCA_015888305.1 Antheraea pernyi | reverse complement strand
CTTGAAACCAACGTTCCGGACTTTATAAGAGCTGAAGACTGGCCCACATCTAGCCCAGACCTCACCCTTTAGACTTCAAATTATGGTCAGTTTTAGAGGATATGGCCTGCTCTATGCGCACGGTGACATTGAGTCATTAAAAAATCTTTGGAGCAAGCAGTGGCGAAATTTCCCTTGGGAACAGTGCGTAAATCCATAGACTCGTGGCCAAACGGATTAAAGTCTTAAAAAAATGCATTTTTATTTGTAACAGAACTTATGGCCGGACTAGGTATAGTATTATTCTGGGAGCGTATCTAGGGTGTTGTAATTTGTGTTACGAGAATGTTATTCGTTGTTAGCTGATATTATTGTTAATTTTAATGAAGTGAATATACCTGAATATGAAATACAAGTTTTCGCCATTGAGTTTATTATATTTAATTGAGTTTTATTTTTCTAATACTTTATAGTTATGAGAGAATGTATAGTAATTTTTAAAAGAATTAGAAGGAATAAAATTTATAGAATAGTGAAGTTACGTTTTACTGACATATGTAATGTTCCAGAACATTTAATACGACTTCACAAGTTATGAAATTCACAAAAAACTAACTATTCATTGTCTTATCAATGACTGTTAGACTGGTAGACTGAATACTGATAAAAAACTGAATATCAAGTAGTAAAATCTACGGAAATTGAATGAAAATGTATATAAAAATACAATGGTGGTAGAGCCACGCTGAAACTATTACTGGTTTCAGCATGAATGTGTCGGCTCGCACGGGGTAGTACCACCCTCTCATAGAAAACCGACGTGAAGTAACAGTGCTTGCATTGTTGCATTTCGTTCGGTCAGTGAGAGCGCGGGAGGCCCACCTCCCCTCCCCTCCCTTCTCTCCTCTCCCTCTCCCTCCCCTAACCCTTCCCCGCAAACGGTGGCAACGCACTTGCGACTCCTCTGGTGTTGTTAGTGTTCATGGACGGTGGTGATCACTTAACATCAGGTGACCCACCTGTTCGTTTGTCATCTATGACATAAAAAATAAATAAAATGATTTGGCAAATTATCTCTTACGATTTTAAAATGATAAAACACAATAAATGTACTATACTATATGTACGTAGTTATAGTTAATTATTAGCTTTCTAGTTCCAGCAGCTAACGCCGGTAGAAGCGAAACCACTTGCATGCCGACGCGGCGCTTTAAATAAATAAATCTATTCAATTCGACAGCGTTGTATTCACTTTGTCTTGGTTTCTTCATCATTTTCTTCCATTATGTTTCGCTTCAAAGCGCGCCGTACAATACAAAAATTCTCATTCACATCGCGAGCGATAAAAAAAATATTACATTATATGTTGATCTGTAACCAGAGATACAAGCACAATTGTTTGTCTGAAACGTAACGGGGCTAAGACCGGCGCGGTTTTACATTTTTTCAATTATTGATATCAACATGTATAGTAAAGTTGTCTCGCTTGGATAGTTGACTTGAAATTTTGACACTCTTGTGCTAGTTGCCATTTCGGCTGAGTGCTATTTGCGTTCCTCATCAAGCCTGGCGAAGCTGTGAAGGCACTTCGGATCAACAATGTTAATCTTTTCTAAAAAAAAGCGATTCTATAAGCCTACATTTTGATTACGATGTCACTTACTGTTAAGTGACTGTTAGCAAACTATTGCAAAGCGCTAACATTAAAGAACCTAAGTCTCAAGTGCACATACTGAAACAACTTGAAGGTGGTAGCTAGCCAGGCAACCACTAAAGAATTCTTTACTACCATATTATATCATGAGGTTTTCCTTCACCAAAAGTTGGAACTTATTTTGTTACTAGCTGACCCGTGCAACTTCGTCTGCACCAAATCGGTTATTACAGGTTTCAATTGTATTTTTAAACGCAAACAATCTTAAAAACTTAAATCCGATTGCAGCGACATCTTGCACTTCCAATTGCGAATCCAAACTATCCAGGGACTCACTTAAACATATACTCAGTTGGTATATGAGAAATCTTTCAAAATAAGCCTAGAACCTGTTCGCAACATTACCTAAAGTGCCCAAAGAAGCTGCTGGAAAGTCCACGGTTAATTTTTTAAAAGTGTATCGTTGAGAGGTTTCACAACATGATCCAAGACTGTATCTTGATACACTTTGGCTGAAAATTTCACTTCTTTTTCACAGAAATGTAATTTTGTGACTCCTTGATAAGAAACACCCCACCAAACCATCACTGACGCAGGATGATGACCACGTTGTACCTATTCGACCACTTGAGCAGCTTCTTTAGAACTGTGAGCGTAGACTTTATCATTTTGCTTATTGTAGTGTTCTTCAATCGTGAAATTTTTTGCATCGGTAAAGAGGATATTTCTGTGCCTTTTACCTGCGTATCGCGACAGAAGGCGTTTTGATCGATCCATTCTCTTTAATTGTACAGATTGATTTAGAGCATATCCTGTATATCGACGATAAGCACCGAGCCTCAGGTCTTGTTTTATAATACGCGACAGAGTCCTAGCGGGAATCTTCATTTCTCGCGATAAGATTTTTTGCTTCCTGCTGGAAAGTCCACGGTTAATTTTTTAAAAGTGTATCGTTGAGAGGTTTCACAACATGATCCAAGACTGTATCTTGATACACTTTGGCTGAAAATTTCACTTCTTTTTCACAGAAATGTAATTTTGTGACTCCTTGATAAGAAACACCCCACCAAACCATCACTGACGCAGGATGATGACCAATCTTTGGAGCAAGCAGTGGCGAAATTTCCCTTGGGAACAGTGCGTAAATCCATAGACTCGTGGCCAAACGGATTAAAGTCTTAAAAAAATGCATTTTTATTTGTAACAGAACTTATGGCCGGACTAGGTATAGTATTATTCTGGGAGCGTATCTAGGGTGTTGTAATTTGTGTTACGAGAATGTTATTCGTTGTTAGCTGATATTATTGTTAATTTTAATGAAGTGAATATACCTGAATATGAAATACAAGTTTTCGCCATTGAGTTTATTATATTTAATTGAGTTTTATTTTTCTAATACTTTATAGTTATGAGAGAATGTATAGTAATTTTTAAAAGAATTAGAAGGAATAAAATTTATAGAATAGTGAAGTTACGTTTTACTGACATATGTAATGTTCCAGAACATTTAATACGACTTCACAAGTTATGAAATTCACAAAAAACTAACTATTCATTGTCTTATCAATGACTGTTAGACTGGTAGACTGAATACTGATAAAAAACTGAATATCAAGTAGTAAAATCTACGGAAATTGAATGAAAATGTATATAAAAATACAATGGTGGTAGAGCCACGCTGAAACTATTACTGGTTTCAGCATGAATGTGTCGGCTCGCACGGGGTAGTACCACCCTCTCATAGAAAACCGACGTGAAGTAACAGTGCTTGCATTGTTGCATTTCGTTCGGTCAGTGAGAGCGCGGGAGGCCCACCTCCCCTCCCCTCCCTTCTCTCCTCTCCCTCTCCCTCCCCTAACCCTTCCCCGCAAACGGTGGCAACGCACTTGCGACTCCTCTGGTGTTGTTAGTGTTCATGGACGGTGGTGATCACTTAACATCAGGTGACCCACCTGTTCGTTTGTCATCTATGACATAAAAAATAAATAAAATGATTTGGCAAATTATCTCTTACGATTTTAAAATGATAAAACACAATAAATGTACTATACTATATGTACGTAGTTATAGTTAATTATTAGCTTTCTAGTTCCAGCAGCTAACGCCGGTAGAAGCGAAACCACTTGCATGCCGACGCGGCGCTTTAAATAAATAAATCTATTCAATTCGACAGCGTTGTATTCACTTTGTCTTG
Source organism: Antheraea pernyi (assembly GCA_015888305.1). Taxonomy (NCBI): domain Eukaryota; kingdom Metazoa; phylum Arthropoda; class Insecta; order Lepidoptera; family Saturniidae; genus Antheraea; species Antheraea pernyi. The sequence goes on along the minus strand of MU158785.1, from coordinate 620,870 downwards.
GTTTCTTCATCATTTTCTTCCATTATGTTTCGCTTCAAAGCGCGCCGTACAATACAAAAATTCTCATTCACATCGCGAGCGATAAAAAAAATATTACATTATATGTTGATCTGTAACCAGAGATACAAGCACAATTGTTTGTCTGAAACGTAACGGGGCTAAGACCGGCGCGGTTTTACATTTTTTCAATTATTGATATCAACATGTATAGTAAAGTTGTCTCGCTTGGATAGTTGACTTGAAATTTTGACACTCTTGTGCTAGTTGCCATTTCGGCTGAGTGCTATTTGCGTTCCTCATCAAGCCTGGCGAAGCTGTGAAGGCACTTCGGATCAACAATGTTAATCTTTTCTAAAAAAAAGCGATTCTATAAGCCTACATTTTGATTACGATGTCACTTACTGTTAAGTGACTGTTAGCAAACTATTGCAAAGCGCTAACATTAAAGAACCTAAGTCTCAAGTGCACATACTGAAACAACTTGAAGGTGGTAGCTAGCCAGGCAACCACTAAAGAATTCTTTACTACCATATTATATCATGAGGTTTTCCTTCACCAAAAGTTGGAACTTATTTTGTTACTAGCTGACCCGTGCAACTTCGTCTGCACCAAATCGGTTATTACAGGTTTCAATTGTATTTTTAAACGCAAACAATCTTAAAAACTTAAATCCGATTGCAGCGACATCTTGCACTTCCAATTGCGAATCCAAACTATCCAGGGACTCACTTAAACATATACTCAGTTGGTATATGAGAAATCTTTCAAAATAAGCCTAGAACCTGTTCGCAACATTACCTAAAGTGCCCAAAGAAGATCAAAACTAACTTACATATATTGCCGATAAATGTCTTCCCAGTACCCCTTCTAACTTCATCACTTAACATACTGTAAAAATTAAACTTTATCTACATTAAATTTCCATTTTGTTTTAGTTGTTTGTTTTATAAGAATTTGTAAAGTATACGTGAAATCTGCATTCAATCTTAATTTTGTCAAATTTATTTTACTTTTGACATATAAACCACCTTTTTCACTGAGATACTAAACTTGGAATATACCATTCTAACAGTGAAACAATTTTTGAAATCGGATCAGCACCAAACATTCCTCGTAAACAAAACTTTACCTCTCTTTATAATATTATTATAAATACAACATAGTATGGTAACTGCAAACACCTCAACTTATTATTTTAATCGTAGATTCAAAAACCTGAACCCAACTACTTCAAGACTCAACAATATTTAGAAAACTAATTTTATTAAATATCGAAATAAGACATGCACTGATAGAACTCTAATTGAGATTCATCTTCTACAATGCAATGTAACTATAATATTATCTAGGTTTATGTTTTAGGAAAAATCTTTGTTTAGCAAACATTTTTTATACAATAAAATAAATGTAACAACATAAGTGACAGTTTCGTTTACACATATTTTTCATATGTGGTTGATAATTACGCATAGAAGCGTCATGTAGCCGTAGCTCAGTTATAACGTACTGGACATTGTATGGTCCGACGGAGTCGACTGTGCGGAACCCAGCGATAATTTTTTTGGTATTTTTTTTATAGTATCTTAGGGATATATATAGCTTAATTTTTTAGTTAATTTGTCTGCCATATATATCACAAATAAAATTTACCAAAAGCCGACAAGAATTTCATTAACTACAAATTTTTGACTCAAGTCCGTTTTCTGGAGAATCCATTGCGTTTTATGAGACAAAAAGAATCCTAGATGTAATCTTGTAATATTAGTTATAACTGTGCCAAGTTTCGTCAAAATCGATTCAGTACTTTCAGAGTGATGCGTGTTCATAAGGACGGGCAGACAGACAGACAAAAATTTTAAAAGGGTTATTTTTGGCTTCCACGTCGATAACAAAGTCTACCCCGAATATAATTTTCAAAAAATACAGATTAATGTACAGATTTAGCCTTGTTACAGTTTTTGAAGTGAAACTTTTTTAGAATCTTGATTTCAAACAGGATGCAACGAAAAAACGACAGGTAAGTGACGTAACAACTTTTCGCGGTATTTTTATTCGTCGGTTTCAAAATTATGGGTCTTATTATTTTCGAGCGGATGTAGAGTAACTAGATTAAAACGTAAACAAATTTCACGTTATTTTATTATTTTATTGAAGTGAAAAACGATAGGTAAGAGACAAAAATATTTAGGATGAAGCCAGCAAAGAATGAGACAGAAATATACATACTATTTTATATTATTAGTCTTGTGCCATGCTTCGTAGCATCCCCACTCCCGTCTTCTAAGCATAGTCGCCTGTAATTAGTGAGCCAGGACGAGTGAGCAAATGTCAGTGCGTATGTATATTGCGCACTGTTTAATACTGTCTTGTATTTGAGCATTTAACGTGTGTTAGTATATGTGAAAAGTACGTGAGCTAATACGTACACTGCTGTAACATAAGCTAAATACAATATAAAATATCTTTTAAAATTAATCAAAATACTTTCATTTTTAAATAAATAAATTTTGTTATTATCCTACTCTTGTTATATATATTCATATCATTATTTTGTCGATTTACTGAAGTTTCACTTCTATCGTGTGAATCGCACACACGCCTTTTTTATATAGTATAGATAGAAGAAGAAGATTATCACGTCGCGATGATTGAGGCAACATCGCAGCTCTTGAAACAAAAAATATTTTTCTAGTAGTCCAAAGTCCAAAATTCTGTATATAAACACAATTTTCTATTCTCTCACAGAAAATAAAGATTAAATACATATACATCTGTTTTTGATGATAACATCAATATTATAATGATAATTAATGTTTTCTATATTGCATTGTTTCAGGTGATTTCTACACTGACGTCATCATGAAGTGGAATGACGTCACCGATATTAGTGAGTAAACTTAATTATAATTGAAATAATAATGGAGAGAACACATATGATATTACGTATACATATATATGTCGTATGAACGACTGTCAGAATAAGAAAATTACATAATTCTTTACTAGAGCGTGTGGTTTGACCTCTCATAGTAATGTGTAGTGGTCAGTTCCTTTACGATTCAATAATACACGACGTAGTACAGAGTCGCGCCGCGACGCCGCGCTAGTACGGCGCGGTCGGTCCGATCTATGCTGTATTGTGAATACATCTTTTTGTGTAATGTATTATTATGTGAATGATGGTGATGCCTAAAAGTGACTTCTCTCAATTTCCTATAAACGTCACATAATTATTTTACTGTAGGTTCTCAGCCATTAATAAAATAACAAGAAATTTCTACAAAATTTAACTTTACTGACGTGTATTACCTCACCTGTGTGAGTTACAGTTTAGTCACAACAGGCACTATTGTAGAGCGCTCAATCCTGAGTAGTTCTTGAGTTCAAACGATATGACAGCACAGAGTGCTGCCGAGTTATATATATTAAAAAAAAAACCAACGTTCACGTGTATTTTAAATGGGGAATCTTCTCACGCTCTGGGAGAGTTTTAAAGTTAATATTAAGGGCTCAATTTTTCACATATATTTTACATATTACCAACAAAATTTTACGTCGAGACCGAAAAAGAAAAATAGTCATTTAAGAAAAGCACTGTAGTCTACATAAAGAATATTAAGTTTAAGTAATAATTTATTTATTTTTCATGTTTAGTATAAATGGATCTTTTTGTATAAAGTAAAATAAGTAATGTCCGACGGACTTAACATTTTGATCTATTATTTCTCCCGACCCGTTTCCACTTCTGCTGTTCGTAGATTCAGTCTTTTTGTGTGACAACCCCAGATGTAAGTCCTGATCAAAACGAGTCATATGAATTCCTGTAAACCGTTGGGAAGTTACATCGCCATCATCAGATTTGAGACACCATATATTGTATTTTTATTGTAACTATAGTTTGTGCGAAGTTTTTATCGAAATTAGGCGACGAGAAGTGAACGAAATTCATATAAGCTTTGTTCATTCCTTAATTCTTCCCCAAGAATATTTTCTTCACATTTAAATGGAACTACCCGATTGACACATATCAATTAACATACATATAGAAAAAAAACATTCAGTCCAATATAGAATCTCCTACTTTTTTGAAGTCGGTTAAAAAATCATAAAATCTAAAATTGGTCGTAAAGCGCTTATTCGTTGGCCAGCAACCGCACTTAGAGCCTTTTCTCGGTTTAGGATATTCAGGATTTATTAAGGATATTTGATTTTTTTTTAAATATTGATTTCATAAAACTGAAAAGCTAATGTTATGTTACATCACAAAAAACACTTTAAAAGCTTTTATTTATTGTCATGTATGTTTAATAGCAGTGTGTCGAAATAAAAAATCCGGAATTGAAGATATGATATGAGTTATTTGGTGTATAGGTATAATAAGGAGTCAGGGCCGTCTGTTTTGGCAGCGGGCGTCGTTGTAGTACTACGTACACACGGAGACAGTAGTGACGCGTTATTATAGCGTAGCGCCCACACGCTGTCGGCTGTACTGTCCCGACGCGACGCGACAGTGCGTGGGCGCGAGCGAGCGACCGACTCGAGAACCACCGCCCGCGCCCCTCACGCCCCCTCACGCCCCTCGACCGGTTATAATGATTTCAATTTTACACTTAGTGTTATAACATTTGAATTATGTCATTGTAGTGCCAAGATAATAAACACAACGTATTTATAACCACAATATTATATTATTGTATTTAAATATTGTGGGAGAAACTTCAATTATTCATGATTATTATTTTTTCTATGTTTATTTTCACTTTAAAATAATAGAGCTTAATATGATAGTATTAAAGTGAAAATAAACGTGGACAAAGTATAAATCATGAATAACTGAAGGTAAATAACCTATATGAAGAGCTTCGCTTTTTTATCATATTACGCAAGTAATATCTATTTCCTTTAGGTTCATTAATATAATTATTTGAAACCTGGTTTAGCGAATGCTCGTGAAGTTACTTTATACATTAAAGCTTTGTTTTAGTTTAACGAGCATTTTATTATACAACTCATTTCACCTTGTATTAAATAGAGTAGGAGTAACTCATAACATTCGCTTTTATTTTTTGGAACTGACTACGTTATTGACCAAGAAAGATCTTAACAGCTTCACCGGACTACTAAGGCGAGCGCTTAAGGCACTCAGCCGATTTTATTTTAACAACTAGCTCACGGGTGCGCTGCACACCTCGGCTTTGGCTGTTGCCTGATACATGTAATTCGAGACTTATCTTTTAACGTGGGGAAATCCCTTATGGATACGCCACCCTCCCGAGGGAGAGGGTGGGTTATGTCCGACTCGCACAGACTAAAACCCCACGGTGTACCGACAGACCGTCATTGTTGGGGTGGCAAGGGATCGTTCTAGCTAATCTACCTTGTAGAGCCGCCCCAAACGTCCGCCCGGCGGATGGTGACCCCCGGGCTTCTACCTATAGAAAGACAGACTGGGTACACACCAGCTGCCTCCTCTCGTCCGCCGGACCTGTGCAATGAGGAGATGAGCCCCCCGGCCCATTCTCTTAGGTCCGGCTACGGTGGCAGGAGGAGTTGGGCAAAGCGCCGCCCCCTCTGCCCGATCCTCCGTTGGCGGAGACGACCACTTAGCGGCTCTGTCTCACGAGCCCTCTCCGCCGCCTCCTTCTGCGAGATGACCTCCTCGCAGAAGGAGGCCATTGCTCGCAATTCGCGACCTATCTGAGCTAACCTAAGCTAACTATTCATACATATATCATATATGAGTTGTTGAGACATACATACCTCAACAACCCTTATATATATTTCGTATCTGATTATAACATTCGCTGTTCTAAATAAACTCAAAGAGATAATGTATGCTAACGAAAATATAGTAGGTACAATTATTTATCTACGTTATTGACAATACATATTTAGTATCAAAATACTTCGTTAAATATTTACTTAACGATGACCGTCTCGCATAATTTCATAGTATTTAAGAATAATATAATCTTAATATTTAATTTATTATCTCTGACTACAACATTTACTATAAGTATTTGTTATACGTTATATGAATACATAATTCAATTTTGATAGATTTTTTTAAAGTAACTTTTGATCTGGTTTATCTTTTTAACATATGCATATATACCATATAGACCATGGTTGTTTAAAGAGTGACAACCTTCAATCGTGTGATAGTTCATGATCACATTTAACATATAAAATAATAATACCAAAACAAATACTAATAAACAACAAAGAGAACCTAAGTTAAAATTTGATCTAAAAATTATGGGTACACATTTAAATAAACCTAGGTTGAATGACCGGTGACGAAAGCTGCGAGAGGCGTCTCTGAGTTTATAACCTTCGATAATAAAACTGACAATAAACCATTTTGTTTGTTCAAACTTCGAAAAATTTTCCATTGGTAGTTAGTTGGCGTCACTTTTACTACACCCGACGGTCATTGACACTGTGCTTTAACATAGACGAATAGAGGATTGACTAAGTTTTGTATTTTCTAAATTATTAGCTCAAATACTAGGCACTATTTTTTTATTGGTTTAAAATATTTTTAATATATTGATTATTATTCTATCATAAATTATCCTTTTATGCATATTGTATAAAATAATTTCGATATGTCACATCTGCCAGGTGTCCCGCAACAGCTCACATTTTTTTTAAATATATAAATTGAAACTTACAGGTTGGAAATCCTAAAAATCCAGGTGTCTCGACTGCAGCGCGAAGCCCAGCCGCAGACCAGGTGTCTCGACTGCAGCGCGAAGCCCAGCCGCAGACCAGGTGTCTCGACTGCAGCGCGAGGCTCAGCCGCAGACCAGATGTCTCGACTGCAGCGCGAGGCTCGGCCGCAGACCAGATGTCTCGACTGCAGCGCGAGGCTCGGCCGCAGACCAGATGTCTCGGCCAGAGCGCGAGACTCGGCCAGAGCGAGAGACTCGGCCGCAGACCAGATGTCTCGGCCAGAGCGCGAGACTCGGCCGCAGACCAGATGTCTCGGCCAGAGCGCGAGACACAGGCGCACCGCGAGGCTCGGCAACCGCTCGTTCGCATCAGATCACACGATGCTGCCAACCTCAACACGCAGTATGTTGAGAACAGTCATGCAAACCTTTGAACAAAATAATCCACGACAGGAATTTGTGCCACTCGGTCACGCCTGACCAAACTAACCTGGGTCGAGGACATTTCAAACAGGGGAATATAATCGAGAATACAACAAGTACCAGGCCATGTACCACAGTCGTTAAAATCAAACTCAACAGTAACAGCAAAGCCTATAGAAACCCTCGAGTAAAGCCTCTAACGCCACGGCTCTCCGGCCAACTAGCAATCACATTGCTCTCACACATCCATCATATGGATCACCAGTGT
>MU158785.1:578325-612480 GCA_015888305.1 Antheraea pernyi | reverse complement strand
AAAAAAACGAAACCCTCCCACCATGTGTATATATGTGCACGTGTGTGAGAGAGATGATCTCATATGTGTGTTCAAGTGATGTAGGTGAGTCACTGTATCGCGATAATAATATCACGAGGGCTCCGCGCGGGGATCCGATATACACGTATTCATTTGTGAATCATGCAATTTAGATCGTATGGTTCACAAATGTATATATCTATGAACAGCTTAGAGTAGTTAGCTAGGTCAGACGCGACTTTTTCCAGGTAACAGCCCAAGCCGAGGTGTGCGTGCACCCTTGTGTATGTTACCTAAAACCCAAATCGGTTGTGTGCCTTAAGCGCCAACCTTAGTAGTCCGGTGAAGCTGTGAAGACCCTGCCGGGTCAATAGCGTAGTCAATTCGAGAAAAAAAAAAAAAACTTTGTTTTATGATAACTGTTATTCATTTTATTTAGAATAGATATATGGATGCATTAAAAGCTTAGAAAATATAATAATCGTTGATAATATTAGTCTTTAATATTTATATATTAACTTTCATAATATAATATTTATATTAATTTTTATTTACTAAACCGCGAATAAGTAGAATTTATTCTAATTTTTTAACACTTCATAAAGTCCGCCTAATGTTCTTATTGAATGTGTGAACATCTACTTGTCCGGTAAAACTTGAGTGTTAGCAACTGTAGTTCCCTGTTAATTCCAGGTAAAAGGCTAACGTGTCACCACGTGCTGGAATGTATATAGAGAATAATACGTGCAATGCCCTGACGGTATACTATTTATAATATATATTTGCTTACCTCGAAAAGGTATAACTTCCTTTGGATACGAAATCCATCATTGAGTTAATGAAACGATTTAGTCTTCATGAAGCATGTCACAGCTTGGCAGTGCGTGCAGGAAAACGTGCGAGCCAACTTGTGCGCTCACACGTGTGTGCGTAGACTTATGTGTAGTGTGCCCATCAAAACGGTCTTCGACGGACGATATTGCACTGTGGCCTGGACCGGTTATAGCGCGAGGCATTTTCTAGTGACCGTCTAGCTAATACTACACTTAAATTACCTTTATTTTAAATTATCTTGATTTATTGTTACGACATCTTACAGTAGCCAAATATATCACACGTTAATAAAGGTGATATTGAATCTTAAATAAGTAATGGCCGACGGTTACAGTTCAAAGCCATGGATAGTTTTCTCAGAAGAATTACAGCGATTTCCAATGTGGAGTCGGGTGGTCGCCGCTGTACCGCATCGTGCTGCATTGAATCATATGACTCGATAAAGGAAACCGAGCGTAATACATGCTACTAACTACACTAGTTTTGTACTTCTGAATTGTTGACGTTTATGCTTTAAGGACAGATATAGCGAACTTACCTTATTCGTTAAAGTCGTTGAAGTATTATGAAAGCAAAATTTCATTTACTTTTGACTCGTCCCTCCGCTTGTCTTCGAAATTAAGCAAAACTCTTACCGTTCTCTTACGCTTACGTATTGACATCATTTTTGCAAAATCTATTGTTTCATAACGGGCTTAAAAAAACATGTAAAATGAATATGTAGTTTCATTCGTATTCAACACACACTCCCTTTGATGTTCAGCACCTTACTAGACTAACTGCTTTCCATAGAACTAATTCTCTGCCATTCTCCCATTGAGTCTATCTACACATGTAGCGTGTTATACACCTTGTACTGATTAGAATTTTCTTAACCAAAGTATTTTTTCGACTAGTAAGATAAAGTTTTTGATTTCAGTATTCTAGCTAACCTGTAGACGCTATTTATATTCCCCATAACTTTAGAAACGTACTACAGTACTGGCGTGACACGACATGTTATAAGGCTATCGGCTTCATATTTAGTATGTCATGACACTACAAAATGTATTTAACCATGATAGCTTAGTTGATAGCGTGTTCGATGGAGATGGGTTCGAATCCTAGCAACTGAGTCAGAGCTTCCGGAGAAAGGAAACACCGCATGGCATGGTGGTAGTATTTTTTGGTAAGTCCGCCTGGCGAGCTACCACCCTCTAATTGAAAATCTGTTGGTGTGTTCCGGCTCACGCACTTGAGAGTCAGTCCCACTTTAGGTTTGGCGTGCTTACCATTTTAGACCATGTCGTCATTTAACATCAGTTGAGATCGGTCAAACGATAAAACTTATAAAGTACTAGCTGACCCGTGCCCACTTCGTTGGGCGGTAATAGGCATTATCAAGCTACAACTTTTTTCTAGAACTCAATCATATATCTCTCATCGTTAAGGCAGCGTTCGTAGGAAACATTTTCATTCGACCATTTTATCTCCGGCTCCCCAGATATTACCCGCTACAACCTCACAAACTTTACCTCTTTATGATATTAGTATAGATAATATAATTAGTTAATAGCTTCTGTCCGCGACTTCGTACGCGTGGAATGGTTATTTTGGGCTAAGACGCAGCGGAAGCTCTGAAAAGGAAAAAATACCCTGATTTTGCAACATTCTTCATTGCTGCTCCGCTCCTATGATTCTTAGCGTGATGATATATGTTATAGCCTATAACCTTCCCCGATAAATGAGCTATATAACACTGAAAGAATTTTCCAAATCGGACCAGTAGTTCCTGAGATTACCCCTTACAACGTCACACCGTCACAAACTCACAAACTTTACCTCTTTATAATATTATTATATAGTGTAGATATTAAAAAAACACATACTCGTATATCGGTCAATAGAGTCCGAAGATGTTTTTGTCTCACCTTGTAATTCGATATTTAATATTATTATATATATCATCATTTTGGGTGGTGGCAGATCCACGCTGAAGCTATTACTGCTTTCAGCATGAATGGGTCGGCTCACCCGAGGTACTACCACCCGACCCACAGAAAACTGACGTGAATTTGTGTTTGCATTGTTGCGTTTCTTTCGGTCAGTGAGAGCGCCGGATACACACCTACCCTTCCCATTCTCCCCTTTCCCCTTCCTTACTCCCCTTCCCCCACTCCCCTTCCCCCTTTCCTTACTCCCCTTCCCCCCATACCCAGGACGATAATGCACTTGCGACTCCCCTGGTGTTGCAATTGTCTATGGACGATGGTGATCACTTAACATCAGGTGACCCACCTGTTCGTTTGTTTCCTATAATATATATGTATATGTAGAGAATCACGAACGAGAGAACGATACAAAAACATTATTTTTTATAATGATAAATTTGACAATGGTCCACTACAAATGTAATTATTTTTACCTGTAATACACAGTCTAGGCTCAGATGTAAAACTTAGAAATATAATAAGTTTTGTATTTTCTCTTATGATGTGATATCCCATCAAATTGCAAGCGTAAGCAGCGTAATAAACTGAACGTGTTTACAAAGAAACGTGTTTTGTATGTAAGGACATGGGGAAGTAAGTGTTCAGGTCGTTACGTGCTTTCGTCTGTACTGGGATTATAATTCTGGACAATTCACTACGAATGATGTTACGAAACCACTACGACGCATGATGTTTTGGTGTATTTATTACATAAGATATTTTGTTAGTCAACCACATTAGTTTATATCACTATGTAATATTTTAAATTCTGATAGAGTTGTTCTAAGATGATCTACGATCTACATACCTTAAACAAATTCTCAATGTTCAGCAAACGGATCTGGCAGAGCTCGATCTACGTGCACAAATCTAGTAAGTTTAGTAGAACACCTGTGTCACACGATTGATTCACAGCAAAGTATAGATGTAATATACACTGATTTCAGTAAGGCGTTTGATCGTGTATCTCATAATATTTTAATAAATAAGTTACGAGCTTGTGGTATTGGAGAAAAACTGCTGGACTGGTTAATTCTTATTTGACAGGTAGGCGATCTCGTGTTGTCACAAATGGATATTCCTTTGACTATTTCAACATCAAATCAGGTGTCCCACAGGGCTCTCATCTGGATCCCCTAATGTTTATTATATTCATTAATGATATCGACCAGTGTTTTCAACATTCCAAATTTTTTCCATTTGCTGATGACTTAAAAACCATAAAGTCTCCTAATGATCTCTGGTTATTACAAAAAGATCTAGATGAATTGGTGCTTGAATAACGAAATGGGTATTAACGTTGATAAATGCTGTTACGTCAGTTTCTCACATAAAAAAATAAAAAGTGTAAGATCATATGCAATAAACGGCACTACACTGAAAACTTCAGATACAGTTGCGGACCTAGGGATTACGCTTGATTCTAAGCTACAATTTAAGAAGCATATCGATGTAATCGTAAGAAACGCCTTCAGAATATTAGGATATGTTCTAAGGAACCGCAAAGAGTTCAGACATCTTCAGACTAAAATTCTGTTATACAACGCAGTTGTTAAATCTGGACTGGAATACTGTAGTACGGTTTGGAATCCGCATTACAAGATCTATAAAGGTCGCTTAGAAAGCGTGCAGAAAAGATTCCTATGGCACTTAACATACAATTGTAATCTAACTAATAAACTTAAAAGCTATACCGTCCGATTAAAATATTTTAAGATGATAACCCTTAAGGATCGAAGAGAACTTTTTACATACAGGACAGGACATTTTTATTTAAATTAGTAAACGACATCTTGGATGTGCCTATCTGAAGTTAGTATCACGTTTTACCTTCTCGGATACCGTGATCAGGGAAATACAAACTATTTTGTGAAAAACGAACTCGCAGGATCTGTGTCATTTCTCCCCATTAAATAGATTAATGAGACTTTATAACCTTGCATACAAGAATACTACAAGTAATGCTGATATTATCTTCGAAACCATTACCACTATCAAGAAATCATATGCTCTTAGTGATTAAAAAGTGAAACTGTTTACGATTTTCAACGTACACTTTTTCACCTTCTTTTTTTTTAAGATTTATTAACAATTTAATATTATATAATTTCTCAACGTTTTATTTATTTATAACTATTTTACTTCAAACTTTTATTGTTAACTTCTTAGTTATTTAAATTACATTATACACTAATAATATTTGATATGCATGCCGTTGTTGCCTGTAAGTAGGGTCATATCTAGCTATAGCGTTTAACTGTACACCTTATTTTAATAACGATGTATTGATATTGACTCTGTTTGTAACCTAAAGAAATAAAATAAAAATGCCCTTATCGGTCGTAATAGTTCGTTTCTTGTGTTTTTACATGACTGAGCTTGTTTCTTCCTTTTAGTTGTCAAGTTAAACAAATTTATATAATTACTAAGTTATTAAATTGATTTTACTGTTCAATTACAATCGAAATCATCGTGGTGGAATTATCGTGGTAGAATATATGACTTAAAGTCATGGCATATAATTTTTTTTTTTGTTAATTCGAATAAACACTTATTTATTTGAATATAGTAATTACGTTTAGTAATCGTATTGGCTGACGATAAGGAGAAATATCGGGAAGAAAACTGAACCCATTAGTAATTTATTGGTAATTCCCGTTATAGCAAAAAAAAAAGTAATTTATGGTAGATTGCTCCGTGTTTCAAATCGGCAATACGTTTATGGGATGGTGTGAAATTTAATACACTCTTATTGTAGAGGCCTTTTATTACTACTAGGCGTTTTTATCGCATAAAATATTGTTTTTAAAATTACATATTAATCCAGAAATATATGATATTAAACCAAAATATTATAAGAATAACTCTGATATATTTGTTACACTACGATATATACAAAAGTTCATGGAAGTTCAAGAGACTGGGTTATTGTTTAAAAGCATATAATCAATATTACCAACAATATTATTGGTATCAAGAAGAGAACTTTGCTCAGCCTTGGGGTATTTATAAGTTGGTAAATATCCATATACATCAGTAATGCTGTTTACCGATATGTTCTCTTTTAATTTGCTAGAATTCAGAATGGCTACATTTTAAACAAAAGACTAGGGTTTATTTAATTTATTTATAATCTTTATTTATAATTGGGGTTTGGTCACAAATTGACCATGTCACCCCAGTGATTAACAGCAAAATAAAACAGAAAAAAAAAATGTACACAAACCATCAATAATTTACCGGTTTTTCACTCCAACCATAACCAGCTTATAAAGCATTCTTGCTTCCTCGGATGTCGGGAAAGTAAGGATGGCATTACATACACCCACAGATATTAATGAGTTATTCATTTTATTCTCCAGTGCTAGTCTTTGGGCTCGCTTACGTGTGCATTCAGACATTATATGGTACACATCTTCTACAATGTTACATATATCACAATTTGGTGACGACTTCACTTTTATTAAATATAAAAAGCTATTCAGTGGATTGTGCCCTGAACGGAGCCGAAAGGCAGTACTTAATTCAGTTCGACTGATTTTAATTTTGTCGAACTAGGTATAGCTCAGTAAGATAGGTTTTAAGGTTTTATACCATATGCCTTTGTTAACTGATCGCTCATCGATGTATTCCTTCCACATTTTACGACAATGTTTTCGTATACGATAAAGATGATCAGCATGGTAAGGTATATAATTAAGGTATAAAATGGTATCTCTAGCCAATTGATCTGCTTTCTCATTTCCCGTCAAACCTATATGTATCTACTGTAAAATTACGTTTTTATTTTTTGAATTCAAATCGTCCAATAACTTAATAATTTAGTACGCTCGCGAGTTCGAGGAACACTGACCTACGTGTTGAAGTGCACTATTTGAATCCGTAAAGATAACATAATTCCTACGTTCTAAAGAATCAATATAACCTAGTGCGTCAGCAATTGCAATTAATTCACCCAGCATAATTGATATAGAAGTTTTAATATTAAATTTACTATAATTTTGTAATTGAGAATCGAACCACGGTAAAAAAAATTGTAATAATCTATAATCATGAAAGATTCGTTTTTCACATAATTGTTTTAATATGCTAAAATTATACTTAGCTTTAGCCTTATTAATACACTCTATATGCGCTTTAATATTTTTAAGATAAATCAACATTGCTCACCCAGGATTTTAATCAGAACATTTCTAAATGTTCGCTACGTTGTACAGGTGTTGTTTTAACATGATCATGTACCAAAGTTAAAAGAGGTTAAAAGAGGGTCTCCAATAACGCGGGGGCCACCTCCTGGGGCTCACATTGTGGTGGAGGGAGCCCGGATCAGGGTGGGGACCCAGATGAAATATCTGGGCCTCACCCTGGACGGGCGCTGGCGGTTCGAGCCCCACTTTGCGGGGCTCGGACCGCGAATTTCTGGGGCGGCGGCGGCACTCGGCCGGTTACTCCCCAACGTGGGGGGGCCGGGCGCCGGGTGCCGCCGACTCTACATGGGAGTCGTGCGGGCGATGGCCGCCTACGGGGCACCAGTCTGGGCTGATGCCCTCGGTGCCGCCAACGTGCGTGCGCTCCGCAATGCGCAGCGCACGGTGGCACTGAGGGCAATCCGGGCGTACCGGACGGTGTCCTCGGCAGCGGCCTTCACGCTCGCCGGCTTCCTGCCCTGGGAGCTGGAGGCAGGAGTTCTCGCCGCCGTGTACGAGTTCACGGCGGCGAGGAAACGAAGGGGGGAGCCTCCGGCTCCCAGGGAGGTAGAGGCGGAGAGACGGCGTCTTAGGGGGGACGCCGTCGAAAGGTGGCAGCAGGACCTGGCGGACGAGCGATTCGGGCGGTTTACAGTGGACGCCGTCCGCCCGGTCCTGCGGGAGTGGACTGCCAGGGAGTGGGGCTCCCTGACGTTCCGACTGGTGCAGGTACTCACTGGACACGGTTGTTTCGGGTGGTACCTGCACCGGATCGCACGCAGGGAGCCGACGGCCGCCTGCCACGAAGGCACTAAAAAGCGGAAAATAAATAGTTTATCAAATTAACCAAATTAAATAAAACATATGAATATGTGTGCTACCTAGAGATGTATTGGAAGTCGGTGCCAACCAAACCGAAAATCATATCATCTATAGGTACAAAGTTTAAGTCCACTCTCGCGTCTCTGTAATACAGAAATTTTGGTTGGTACCGACTTCCAGTACATCTCTAGGTAGCACACATATTCATATGTTTTATTTAATTTGGTTGATTTGATAAACTATTTATTTTCCGCTTTTTAGTGCCTTATGGGTTTTTGATTGATATTGAAGTCGGTTAATACTTTTTTTTGAAAATTTACTTTATTTTTCCATTTTTAGTGTACATAAATATATTTTACTAGCAGTGCCCGCGAACTCCGTTCCGCCTTAAGTATATTAAAATATGCGCATTTTTGCGGTATGGTATCTATCGGTATGGTATGCGATATGGTTTCAATTGGTTGTACAATAAGTAACGTTTGGTACGAACGCAACCTTTTCAGTAATCCGCGATAGTTAGCTACCATCGCTTCACACATTATACACCTTAAGTAATGTATTACAATGCTTGCGTCATGTTGCAACACAGCAACGAACATAAGCACAATAGGCTCCTAAGAATTGAAGAGTTTTTTTATAATATTGGTGGCAAACGAACATACGGGTCACCTGATGGTAAGTGATCACGGCCGCCCATGGACAATTGCGACACGAGAGGAAACACAGATGCGTTGCCGGCCCTTAAGAAAGGAGTAGGCTCGTTTCTTGAAAGTTTTCTTACTTTGTCACGGATCCCATAATCAGAACCTAATCAAACTACCCTTGAAGTACATCCTTTTCAATAAAAAATGAATCATCGAAATCGGTTAGCGTGATATTGAGTTATTCGTCTATTTGTCGTGTACATACTTAATGCAAATTTAAAACTTATACGGTTTTGCACTGGATGCCGTTGTCGGAACTTTACTAAATTGAAATGGGACCACACTGGAAGCACCAGCTTTCAAATAAAAAAAGAATAATCAAAATCGGTTCACTCAGTCCAAAGTTTTGAGGTAACAAACATAAAAAAAAATACAGACGAATTGATAACCCGTACATATAGTCGTATTTTTTAACCGACTTCAAAAAAGGAGGAGGTTATCAATTCGTCTGTATTTTTTTTTATGTTTGTTACCTCAAAACTTTGCCTCCTTTTTTGAAGTCGGTTAAAAAATACGACTATATGTACGTATGATGATCAAAGAGAGAGATACTGAAAGAAAACCAAAAAACACTGCGACGCATAGAGAAATTAACAAATCTAAAACAGAAAGGTTTTAGGGGTTCAAAATAGCAATGCTCTATTCGTAGCGCTTTATACCTCAGTCGGTACAAGCAGTAATAAGTAGACACTCGTATAACAAAATTTTAAACTACGTTATAAGTTTGACTCTCCACGTTTAGTAAATTGATCAGATAGGAGTTCAGTCATTAATAACATTTATTGATCTGTAAAGAATTTCTTATGTGTTTGTCGCGCACAGTTTTCAGTATCGACAGGTTCAATTGTCGCCTGTGATATTACAAGGAGGTATTTAAATTCCATACGCTCTCCGACTATAACACAGTGGAAATTAAATGGCAAACGTTAATTTAAACGCAATTCCGAACCCGTATTCAGCTGAATTGCTGGTTACATCACCGTGCAAAAACTCGCGTGCTGAACGTGCGCGCGCGGGGGGAGCGGCTCGCGGTACATGCCGGGGGCACGGAGCAGGGGGGGGGGGGCTACCACTGTATATACTGTACCGACCTTGGCCTTGGTCGTGCCGCCTCCAAGGTGAGTGTAAATCGTAATTATATGCGCCCACAAGTCTACCGCGTCGCATCGGCCTGCCGCGCCACTGTTATGTATACGACGCTACGTGTTCGATCCATCGTTGCATTGCCAATGTAATTATTTAAATGCTCCTCTGTTATAATTAAACTCGTGAATACCCTAAAGCTAGCCCTCAAGGAAGGCGGCGCAATAAGGTATCGATGACACATTAATAAAAAGGAATTCCCACTTTATGAGGATTCTACAGGAATGGTTTTCAAACCTCCAAACTTCTAATGCATTAGGTTCTGACGTTTAGATTAATTTTATTATGGTAATATAAATTGACACTCCATTATACGTTAGACCAGGATTATCGAGGAATTATGACATATAAATTGTACGTAGCGATACCGCAATGATAACTCAGTGTTAGTCATTAAGACGCCGTGTCCTACAATTTGAGCTCTAATTCTTAATGAGGAAATTTGCAAGTGATCGGTTGCCTAAAATTTTTCTTCAGTTTACATTTTTACTGTATACAGGTGTGTACCGGCAGCTCCACTTGAGACTTAGCTCAGCTTAACACGTTATTTTCTCTCGTTGACCACACCACCAATTAACCAAATGTTTTTATGCTTTTCAACGTACTAAAATATCAAAATTAAGACATTTTTCTCCAACAACCACTCAAATTGATTGTTAACTTAACCTATCGAGCCATCGTACACTTTAAAATGTTATTGTGGTCAAGTATCACTTTTGGGATGGTAGACATATTTGGTGGTGTTACATTGAAGACAGCTGGCTCTGCAGCCCACGCTGATCATAGACAATTGACGCTGTCTCGCTAAGTGGTAACGCAAGCGGCATTCGTTTTGACACCTTTCCAACGTGCACTGTGCCGCGGCCGGGCTGGGCGCGGCCATCTTGGGAACTTGTTTCCGATAATTGCGACGACGCGACGTGTACACAGCTTTTCTTTTTTGTCTCGAACCATATATTTTTTATTACCCCTTTAAATATGTGTAATCGTCAACGGTTATGCTATATACTAGAAAAAAAATGGACTATTGAAGAAAATAGGTCCATATAAATAAAATTATTGTTATTGTTTTCGTCTTGACGAAGTTAAACGACATTTGTGTCATATTTACCTATTGTTATCACCCACCTCCAGTGCCGCTGCATCACATTCAAGAGAGGAGACTACAACACGACCGGAACATTGATATTAGCGCCACCATATTAGAGAGACACATGAACACTAGCGCCACCATATTAAAGATACATAAATAACAATTATTAATATTATATAGATTTTAATAGGACTTAAATAAGAATGGATATCACTATATAGAATTGAATCATTAGTTTGATCATTATTAATAATAGTATATTCTTTGACTTCATAGTTCGGCCATGAAAGGCAAGATGTCGCTGATCTATTTGTCGAAACAGATTACTAACCATATTAGAGATACATAAATAAGGATAATTATATAAAATTGTTGTATAGCTTAAATAACATTAATTTGTTCATATCTTATTATTTTTGTGTTACTTAAATTATTTTGCGGAATTATGTATAAATAGTAATCGCTTTGACTTATATATGTATTATGTATATGGGCCTTTAAAAGGCAAGATGTCAGTGATATTTAGGCATTTCGGGGGGGGGGGCTACCACTGTATATACTGTACCGACCTTGGCCTTGGTCGTGCCGCCTCCAAGGTGAGTGTAAATCGTAATTATATGCGCCCACAAGTCTACCGCGTCGCATCGGCCTGCCGCGCCACTGTTATGTATACGACGCTACGTGTTCGATCCATCGTTGCATTGCCAATGTAATTATTTAAATGCTCCTCTGTTATAATTAAACTCGTGAATACCCTAAAGCTAGCCCTCAAGGAAGGCGGCGCAATAAGGTATCGATGACACATTAATAAAAAGGAATTCCCACTTTATGAGGATTCTACAGGAATGGTTTTCAAACCTCCAAACTTCTAATGCATTAGGTTCTGACGTTTAGATTAATTTTATTATGGTAATATAAATTGACACTCCATTATACGTTAGACCAGGATTATCGAGGAATTATGACATATAAATTGTACGTAGCGATACCGCAATGATAACTCAGTGTTAGTCATTAAGACGCCGTGTCCTACAATTTGAGCTCTAATTCTTAATGAGGAAATTTGCAAGTGATCGGTTGCCTAAAATTTTTCTTCAGTTTACATTTTTACTGTATACAGGTGTGTACCGGCAGCTCCACTTGAGACTTAGCTCAGCTTAACACGTTATTTTCTCTCGTTGACCACACCACCAATTAACCAAATGTTTTTATGCTTTTCAACGTACTAAAATATCAAAATTAAGACATTTTTCTCCAACAACCACTCAAATTGATTGTTAACTTAACCTATCGAGCCATCGTACACTTTAAAATGTTATTGTGGTCAAGTATCACTTTTGGGATGGTAGACATATTTGGTGGTGTTACATTGAAGACAGCTGGCTCTGCAGCCCACGCTGATCATAGACAATTGACGCTGTCTCGCTAAGTGGTAACGCAAGCGGCATTCGTTTTGACACCTTTCCAACGTGCACTGTGCCGCGGCCGGGCTGGGCGCGGCCATCTTGGGAACTTGTTTCCGATAATTGCGACGACGCGACGTGTACACAGCTTTTCTTTTTTGTCTCGAACCATATATTTTTTATTACCCCTTTAAATATGTGTAATCGTCAACGGTTATGCTATATACTAGAAAAAAAATGGACTATTGAAGAAAATAGGTCCATATAAATAAAATTATTGTTATTGTTTTCGTCTTGACGAAGTTAAACGACATTTGTGTCATATTTACCTATTGTTATCACCCACCTCCAGTGCCGCTGCATCACATTCAAGAGAGGAGACTACAACACGACCGGAACATTGATATTAGCGCCACCATATTAGAGAGACACATGAACACTAGCGCCACCATATTAAAGATACATAAATAACAATTATTAATATTATATAGATTTTAATAGGACTTAAATAAGAATGGATATCACTATATAGAATTGAATCATTAGTTTGATCATTATTAATAATAGTATATTCTTTGACTTCATAGTTCGGCCATGAAAGGCAAGATGTCGCTGATCTATTTGTCGAAACAGATTACTAACCATATTAGAGATACATAAATAAGGATAATTATATAAAATTGTTGTATAGCTTAAATAACATTAATTTGTTCATATCTTATTATTTTTGTGTTACTTAAATTATTTTGCGGAATTATGTATAAATAGTAATCGCTGTGTTATCATACTCTAATTAGCCAAAAACTAATTTATATAAACAAATTAAATGTTGATAACACAATAGAAACAATGCGAGACCTCATATGATTTGGCTGTATTTTTAAATCAACAAATTTACTAATCTTTAATTTTCTCGAAACAAAAGAAAATGGACTTACACCACTTTCAAATTACTTAAATTATTTTGCGGAATTATGTATAAATAGTAATCGCTTTGACTTATATATGTATTATGTATATGGGCCTTTAAAAGGCAAGATGTCAGTGATATTTAGGCATTTCTTATATACCAATTATTGTAAGGCGAAGCTCTGGTCAAATAAATAGTGACATTATCTACGAAGTATTTATTGTCATTCCTGACTGCATCGACACTATACCCGATTAGTGTAATACTATATATTTGGGTAAATCTACGGGCAGGAAAAAGAGAAATATTGAAGCCTCAGCTTTCTGTATCTTCTTAAAGGATGACAGAGATTATCGCCTTATTAAAATTAATTAATACCTGCATAATTTAAAGCACTTTGTGTGGAAATATAGTCTGTTCTTATTTATAGCTAGCATACAATGGTGGCATGTTGCTTCACAAGTATGTAAACATTATCGGTATTGATCAATATGGACGTAACTAATCATTCAGTACATTCTGCGAACTACATTTTTAGATATATAGAGATCAAAGCACTTATGCAGATAGCAGAGATGTTGAAATCCTAAAGAAACAACATTTTAAAGCGTTTAAATATTGTTGCAAAAGAAACTATACGAAAACAGAAAAATCAAAAGTAGCTATATTTTGTTAACATATTCATCATTCATTCATACGGTTTTTAACTTCATCAATATCATGTTCTTTTTTATCTCTACACAGTTATTTACATTTCAACTTGTGTATTAAAGAGGCAGACATAAAACTAACAATCACGTTGGAGCGGCCCGTGTCATCTCAGTTAACATAAAAAGTAACAATATTACTAAATAAATATTTTTTATATTTAAATTAACATACGCTTACGCTCGTTCTTGTTCAGGTTTCAGAAGTGGCTAGGGTTTATTCACCCGACCTGGATATTCTTGGAATTGGTATCGATCGCTGACAGGGCACCTGTAGCGCCCGCAGTTAATACCTACTCGCCTGAATTTAGTATTTAAATTGTATTAAGGTCAACTCGGCGAAGACCGGCATACTTTATTTAAAATTTTATTCAATATCCAAATTTCACCATTTCTATTATATTTCAAGAGAAATGTAGTACATTGTGTGATTATATATTTAGTTTACTACTAAATGAAACTGTGAAATGCATATAATAATAATGGGTTTAGAAATAAATAAAAGTTTTGTAAAGACGGCAAAATAAGCGCATTTCACGGCCATGTAGGATAAGACCGTCTTATAGAAAGATCTCTAAAACTACACTGTTTACACCAATATAGACCTTGTGTGTATGTGTACATTGCAACAGTAATTGAATGTGTGCCATACAATTTTAAATTAGAGGCATCAAGGGGCTAATATTCCAAAAAGGAGCGTTATCGGGTAAGTTCGGCATACTTTGTCATTCAGGGGTAAAAAACACGTTCATCAAATTTCACAAAAAAATATGTTTGTTTTTATAAATCAGCTTTTTATTTAAAAGAACATACTTCTTATTAATATTATATGTACTATTATACTTATTAATATTTTGACATCAGTAGTTAAAGTGTGGAATTATATATTCCCACTTTCTTAGGTATGTCTATTATTATTATTTATATTAATTATTTTAAGAGATCAAAAGTAACTTATCCTAAAACTTGTGAAGAATTTGTTATTCCACATTTATCACTTTATGAAATTTATATCTATTAGTACCTACCAAAATGCTTGCAAAAGTAAAATAAGTAGAATTAAAACAAGCATTTTTAGAGAAACAAAAATTACAACAATCCTTAAATAAATCAGATTAAAATAATCACTTTACTTATAAAATGAAGTAAACATTAAAAAAGCTTTTGCAACTGCTTTACAACAAATAAAGTTATATATATCCAGAACAGTTTTGGAAGTCGATGAAGAATAAAAATAAAAACAAATTAAAGGAATTTTAGCCAATTTATCAGGCCATAGACTTTCGAAACTGTTTTGGACATTATTTTTGAGGCGTTTTTTTACAAATTATTCCACAGGTAAATAATTAAAACTTAAAAGTAAATCAAATTGTCATCATCCACAAAAATATAATTCAATGTTTTAGGGTTTTGTCTTAAATTAACTTTTTTTACGATCAATATCTCAGGAACATCATCCCTGTCAATTTTCTTTGTCATTTTAAATGTTAGTTCTGGTTTTTTAATTGTTTTGTAAAATCGTATTGTATAAAATAGTTCTTCTTCCATTATTTTAACGCTTTCAATTTGCCCGACGTAATACGTCCACTTTTGTCTGATATGGTATCTTACCAATACATTGTCACCAGAATCATACATGCGGACTTCATGTTTTTTGTTATCATGATCTACGACAGAAGTGAAATCATTTATGGAATCATTATTTTCTATATTTAAAGTTTGCGGTAATGTGCTAGATTTATTTTCTTCATCGTTTTCTATTAAACTAGGACTATCTGATACTATATCCTCTATATCAGAATCGCCATAGCTACTGATTGAACCGGTAACACTCGTAGTGGAAGATGAAGAACATCGTCTATATTTGGATTTACATAGTCCCGATGATCCTGATTTAGGGTTTGCGTAGAGGTTAGTAGAGTCGAAAGTTTTACCTTTTTGTGTACATAATCGTTTAGCGTACGAAACTGTGGCGTGTGGAAATCTGGAATTCAAAACTGTATTATCAGTTTGTTTTTTTGCTAAATTGGTGTATTTGCGCGATTGTATCTTGCTACGTAAAACTTTATTTTCTTTACCCGGTATTGTTAGTTTAGAAGTAGTATATTTTTGAGCTGTAGTATCGTTTTCGTTTTCGGTATTCGGTGATTTAATTAATATATTGGAAATAATATTTATTTTAGGAGAATCAAATTTGTCTTTCTGAAAACAAGAAGGCAAGTATTTTAAATCTTTCACTGCAAATAGGCGCAATTGACAATCGTTTTTTGGAACATTTTTCAGGTAAACAACATTATTACTAGTTTTAGGTGATTGTGCATTTTTACCACTTCTCAGCTTCTTATTTGTGTAAATTTTAACTTGTTTTCTTTGTTCTTCTCGCTTCCTTTCCAAAACATCATAGTGAGTTATCACTTCAGCACCTGGTGCTACCTTTCGCCTCCGTGGTTTTGATGAACTATCACCACGTCTCACTTTTTGTAGAAGTAGTTCTTCGAATGTAATGTTATAATCTCGTGTATGACTTTCCAAAGTCTTATTATGGGTATAGATTCCTTTTAAACCTTCATTGTTTTCATGTAAATCGGTTTTATTGTAAAAATTTAGCGCTAACACCAACAAGCTTTTTGGATTATTCTTTATGATGTCATCATTTCCGTTTCGTTTATTTTCATATTCTCTCCAATGTCTTAGTTTTAAACTATCAAAGTGGCTTTCATTGACTTCATTGCGATTTACAGGGTATATGCCAGCTTTTCTAAATCCGTTGCGTAGCACTTGTGGATCTATTTCAGCCCATATCTGTCCGACTAATTTAGAAAATTCATTTTTAGGCATAACACTCCCGACGTTCAGCCGCTGCCACTTTACTAATAAAGCATCCCAGCGATCTTTAAATGGCTTCATCACTGCAATGTCGAGTGGTTGTAAAATGTGACTCGAGTGTGCAGGCAATTTTAAAATTGTTATATTCTCTTTACGGGCCTCTTCTATTATATGTAGCCCTACATGAGTAGAGTGCCCATCGTATATAAGAAGTATCGGCCGTTGGTCTTGGATAGCGGGTAAAAAACTTTTCTTAAAGAACGATTCAAACACCTCTGTTTCCATCCAGCCGTTTTTTGTTGCCGCATAAGATGTCCCTGGATACGCTTCGGAAGAAGTCCAAGTGTCCCATACATTCTTTCCTTTATAAATGATCAGAGGTGGCGTCTTTTCTCCTGAAGCACTGGCACCAAGTAATACTGTAGTATTATCTCTTCCAGCTGAAGAGATTATTCTCGTTGCTGCATAACCTTTTGCACCAACAATTTTAGTTTTAGACGGATCTTTTGAGAAGCTCGTTTCATCAAGGTTCCAGATACACGATGGCTTATAAGTCAAATTTAAATCGCTTATTGTCTTTTCCAGAAGAGTAAAATAAGGATAGATAATAAATGGGTCCATAACCCTTTTACGAGCGTACTCTACAGCTTGTGGCTTTTTTACAGATAGGCCATGACGTTTTTTAAAAGCCAAAAACCAGTCTTTGCCGGGTGTATAATTTTGAAATGGTGTATTTAAATCGTTTCTAATAACATATTCTCTAACCATTTCTATAACTTCTGTTCTGCTAAGTCCAAAGCCATTTTTTTCCATAAAATGGAGATTCGTAGCCAATTTATATTCTATATCTGGTGAGATGGCTTTATTTCGTCCAAGTGTTGCAGATTTTCCTCGTCTATTTTTCACATGGTCCATAATAGTCATTCTGGGTATTTGGTATGTTTTTGATGCTTTATAACCACTCATCTTGCCGCTTTTTACATTTTCTACAGCTTCTATTAATTTTTCTTTAGAGTAGGATCCTCTATTCGATATTCTTTCATACTTTCCCATTACTTTTAAATGAAATACCTGAAAGAACAATAAAAAATGTAATTTAATGCTATTCAATATGTAACAATAAAATTAATTCGGGCAAATTTTGCAATAAGAATTATTAAATAAGTAAATTTAAAAACTGGGTTAAGCAGAAACTGTTTGCAATATCTGAAAACGGCGAAGAACGGCATATGCCGATCTTCCCCTCTAGGGCTAGACGGACTTCTCCTACTATCGCATTTTGAGGTTAGATTTTATTCAACACATGTAACTTCGTGAAAAATGCATTATGCTTAATTATAATAAATTAATTAAGTAAGGGAATTAATAATGAATGAACTTACCTGGCCAGAGCCGAATAATATTTTAATTATGACACTCAAAACAATTTTTTCGACAGCGTGATGCTACTACGATGACGGTTGACTACTCGACTAAATTTGAACTGTCGGTTACTTTCTTTGTATTATAAATTATGCCATCTCTGTCAATTTATTGGAACTAAAACAGCTTAAGATTTCGTACATTGAGGTGCCACCTTCGTAGCTATTCAGAATTCGTCGTATTTCTTACTATACGGTCTTACCCAACTGACGGTCTTCGCCGAGTTGACCTTATACATTTTTATATATACTACATAATAGCTATCGCACCCTTCTATTGGTAATAAATTATTTATTTATCGATTCTGTAATGTCGCATGTTCTATTACGTTCTTACGTTCGAAAGACAATGAATTCTTTGGTTTGGCATGATGCGGACATCGTCTACTCTTTAGATAGATGCACCAATATCAGATGTTAATATGAGGAAGACTATGGTACCATAAAATAAAAATATATTAAAATTATAAATAGCATTCCATAAAGTTGGGACACAAGCGAACATTTCTCAAAAACAAAATAACATAATAATATTATGTATATTTATGCCGTTAGCACACATTACAATAGTTTCGGTATCGCCTCATTATGTATATTTAAACACGGTAAAATACCAACGCGTACGATAATACATAACACAATATAAATTGACTCCAAAACATTCAACTAAGTAGCAATGAAAATGTTTAAACACGAAATGTCTCTTACAATAATATGTTAAGTTTATTAATAAGGCGTGGGTTACAGAAATAAATCGAATACTCTTTCAGCAAGAAAAGCAGCCCTTCATGGAGTTAGTAACATTGTAGTTTGTCAATACGAGTATAAAGGAAGTCGCTAATGAACACTTATAAACTTAAAATACTTAGGACGAACGTATTGAGATGAATTAAATGGTAGAGGATCGCTGACCGCGGCTGTCTATGTGCATCTCTCACACTGGCGCGTTGCGGCTCGGGGCCCGTGTTTGCTCATATTTGCATAGATGTACTGCGACCACTTCAGTAAACGCTTTTACAGTTAGTACAGTCTATAAATTTGTTTCACATAGTATTGTAATTTGTTTCACATAGTCAATAGCTGTATAATATCACTAGTTTACATACTATCAGGAATATTTTAGCTGTTGCTGAATGCCATTAATATGCTAACTACGATATACAAGTATAATTTTTTAACAGCTCTCCGAGTCAGATATGTGTATATATAAAAAAACACATACTTAGTATGAAAGTTTAAAAAAAAAGAACTGTTGAGTTCTAAAAAACTTCGTTCTCTTATAGGTACTTAAACTTTTCTCTTATAGGTACCTCCTAAACTTAGAAGTGTGACACATCAGAGACCATCAAAAGTAGATCATTATATGCGCGTATCAAACTTCCTGATAAGGCTCCTTCGCGATGTGTAAATCCTGATGCATAGGATTTTTAAATTCGAATTGACTACGCTATGGCCTAACGGGCCATTACAACTTCACCGGACTACTCGCGGCGAGCGCTTAAGACACTTCGCCGCTTGGCAACAAGCTCAAGGGTGCCAGCGGCTGAACCTCGGCTTGGGCATTAATGCATATGCAAATGTTCTCCCTGCTACTCGCACAAGAGAATTTGCTTGCTTCTCTCCAAAATGTTCCAGAAGTAGATTTTTACACTCATATTGTACCTCATTTTTTGACTGCAAAAGGAGATCTTTTATACGTTCAAAATATTTTATAGATACTTTGCTTTTTTTTTTCAAATATTGCGCCGTAACCGAGACACATGCCGTGGAACTTCACCAACTTTCAGATTCGGGAATCATTAAAAATACCAGGTTTAATCTTTACCATAGTGATCTGAGGAAATTTTCGTTAATGTAAAAAAAATAACATTGTGAGAATAAAAGTAACCGCTCTGTTGACTGAAAGTGCGGTTTTTGCATCGGATGGTGAACGCATTTCGTACTTGAGCACTCCCACTTAATTTCTAGTATTAGTATTTCTAATGTTAACACCCTTTATTTTGACACCATAAAAATAACAGTAGTCGAGATAGTACTTTAGTGTCATCAGAAGGTGTGCCGAATTTAAAAAAGCACTACTTTTACCACTTTTCCGGGTGAACTTAAATATTCAACACAGAATTAGGATACTTGTGTTTGGAATTTTTATTCATGAACCGGCTGTGTCCGCGACTCCGTCCGCGTGGAACCTAAAGTAAAAAATAGTGACTAAGAAAATCATCTGAATGTATTAATTCCATTTACTTATCTACTTTAAAATTCATTAGTCATAAAAACTACAATAACTTTTGACAATGCCCGATTTTGATGAAATCAACACTAAATGTTAGTCGAGGATATGTTTTATCGTGAACGCATTACTTTAGCAGTGATGCGTGTTCAAACAAACAGACATCAGACATTTCTACAAATTATTGAAATGTATTTTATAACTTATTTCAAGACATTTGCAACAATTTTTTTCACAAAAATCTAAAAAGTTCAGACACTTTATATTTACATTCTTATTATATGTATATACTAGCTGTATCCGCGTCTCCGCATGCGTTTTTTTAAATTGTATTAAAAAATTATATAATTGTGAGACTATGTACAATTACAGAAACTCTTAACTTTAAAGAGAATTGTCAGTATGACGCGCACGCCACTAAAGATAACATGTAACGTGTACAGTAGATATATAAATACAAAAAGCGTGCCAAATGAGGTTTGTCATCAGCAACACATTTGAAACCTTAACCCACCATATAACTACCTCAGTGCTCACTTACACTGTATAAGGACTAACGAAACAATAACTTAAAATATTATTATTAAGATTTGCATTTACATTATATTTAATATACATTGCCATTATTATAATTAAGATTTAGTGACTATACAAAAAATAAACGCTTGTCTGTTCCGCAAGAAATTGTATTATGGAACACTTTACGTAATACGTTTACAATCTAAGATCTTTTTAAGAGGACCTCTATATCATTAATGTTATTAATAATTATAATGTCGAATTGTAAACAATAAGCCGATAATTATTTCTGTTATTCCTTATTTTTAAATAAAGAATGAGTTGAAATATTGCTAAATTTCATGTAGACAAACTAAAACATGCAAATAAACTAAAATTGCTTAAATTACTTTTTATAAGGTCAGTTATCTGTCAGTGAAAGTGCCGTCAAAATCGGTTCAACCGTTTCGAAGATTACCCGGATCAAACAGAAAGACAGACAAAAATTTTACAAATTGAATTATTGGAAAGTTTCGTGAAAACTGGTCTAACCGTTTTGGAGATAGCATTGCAGGCGAAACCACGGTTAACAGCTAGTATAAACTAAAATTGCTTGAATTACTTTTTATAAGATCAGCTATCTGCCAGTGAAAGTTATCTGAAGATAGATCGAACCGTTTTGAAGATAGTACTGCGGGTGAAGCCACGGTTAACAGCTAGTCTAAATTAAAATAGACTAAATTACTTGAAATGATGTCCGCTATCTGCTGGTGAAAGTTTGGTGAAAATCGGTCCAATCGTTTTGGAGATAGCACTGCGGGCAGAACTACGGTTAACAGCTAAATTAAACTAGACAGAATTACTTTTTATAATGCCCGCTATATGCCGATGAAAGTCCTGTAAACATCGGTCGGACCGTTTTGGAGATAGCACTGCGGGCAAAGCTTTGGTTAACAGCTAGGCTAAATTAAAATAAAGTAAATTACTTGTTATGATGTCCGCTATCTGCAGGTGAAAATCGGTCCAACCGTTTTGGAGATAGCATTGCGGGCAGAGTCACAGTTATCAGCTAGTCTAATTTAAAGTAGCCTAACCCGCTGTAATTTTTGCTATCTGCCAATGAAATTCCCGTCAAGATTGGTCCCGCCGTTTCGGAGATTACCCGGAACAAACAGACAGACAGAGACAACAATTTTAAAAATAGCATTTTTTGTTATCAGTTGCTTGCATACTTTCACGCCCAATCAGTAAAAAAATGTTATTTTGATATTACATAAAGACTCTTCATTTTTATTGTATGTATAGATAGATATAGATAAATACGTTTATAATAAATACCTATATTTACATCTGTGTTCGCGGCTCGGCATATGTTTGTTACGCTGTAATTTGTTCATATCGTAATTTTAGTTTTACGATTTCTAAAAGTGTAATTGGTAGTTACTATAGGCTGCTTTAAAATTGAGTGTATAGGGAATGCAAAATGTTATTAAACTTAAATATTAATCAAGCCATTTTTAAGTTTATACACACAAGGTCTGGTAAGCAGACTATCTTTCTATCCACTGAATTGTAAATAAAATTGAGTTATAACACAATGAGACACGAAAGAAAAGTATAATACAGTACAGTAAATTGAATTTAAAAGAGTCACCTAGACTTAAGTCATGGTCGTCATGAAACAGTTTGATCGTTCGTGAATGGCCAACGTCATTCTCGCTTTGAATCTTGATCTGTGCTTCTACCATGACAATGTACGAAAGCTAATAAACAACATTCTGGTTATAAAGTAACCCTATTTATATAGCGTTAAGGTCCTATATATATCTCGAGACATAATAACAATTGAAGATGTGAGATAACATCAGAACGAGAGCGGTGCGTCAGACCGAGGTCTTTAAATTATTCACAAGCGAGCCTCTATTGTGCGGACATGTCGCGTTTTGTACTCTGTCAATGTTTTGCTTACATTGTGCAATACATTTATTACAAGTGGTTCAATTTACTCGGCAACACTAAATGTTACGTGTAAAACATACTTGTTGGTGGACTTAATGCTGCGCCGCTAGTAGTCATTTCTACATAAACCTAAAATGTTTGTGCTAAACGTGGTTTCTAGTTTTGAGTCTGAGTTTTCTTTGATTTCCTTAGTTTTGAAGTGATGATAGCTTAGTTGATAGTGTGTTCGGACACCGTATCGATGGGCGTAGGTTCGAATCCTAGATCTGAGTAGGAGGTCCGACTCGCACGGACTAAAACCCCACGGTGTACCGACAGACCGTGATTGTTGGGGTGGCAAGGGATCCTACAATGCTAATCAACCTTGTAGAGCCGCCCCAACGGTCCGCCTCTGCCTATTGAGAGGCAGGCTGGGTACACACTAGCTACCTCCCCTCGTCCGCTGGACCTGTGAAATAAGGAGTTGGTTAGTTGAAATAGTTGATTAAATCTGAAAAATGATGAAATAGAAATAGGAGGAGATATTTGAAAATCTGCCGCCAAATATCTGTTGGTGTGTTCCGGCAGCTGCACTTGAGACCTGTAGGCTTAGCATGTTTACCATCTTAGAGCATATCGTCATTTATTATCAGATAAGATTGTGGTCAAACGCTAAACCCTATACAGCATAAAAAAAATATATATTGATATATTTTGCACGAGTTATTGAGTGGCAAAGATGATAACACGGTGTGTCTAGAGGCATAAGGTTCTTACTCTCTTAAAGTTAGCAAAACACGTTAATAGGTTATACATTTTGCCGACAAGCTTTCAATTGCGAGATGGGGGGTGACCGAGCAAGTACTCGAAAACGGGCTAACTTACATTTGTTTTCTTTTTTTACTCCTCAGATTTCTAGAAGGTGTAATTATTAGTAGTTATTTTTATTGCTCTTTTAAGTTGATTTATTATTGTGTACATATGCGGTGCTTACTTTAAAGGGCTAATGAACTGAAAAATGTTATTATTTTCTCTTTAAAATGCAATGAAAATTTTGGCCGGAAGACATACCATTAAACAAATAGAGTACGATGTATTTGTTCACTAAAACTTATGCTTATTATATGGGTGATGTTAAACTCTTAGAAATCATCGAAAATCATTATGAACGAGAATATGCATTATATGTAGCTACTTTATATTCTGTGTTGTCGTTCAAAACTGTACCACTAATAGGTAATTACACTATGTCCTGACATTGCGGCGCTTTGAACTTGAAGTACATTGCCATTTGGCGGAATGTCAATTCGTGTGTCGGCGGGAGTTGTTCGACAAGTTTCCTGATGGCTGCTACAATACCAAGTTACATGTTATTTCTCATAGATAACGATTTAAACTACTATTGTTCGCATATTGAAGGCTCTTAAAGTTATCGTAGATAAGATTTTAAATTAAAAAAAGGCTTGCTTTATTTTTACATGCTTTCTCAGTTGATTACTTCATAACAAAGCAAATACAATTCAGTTAAATTTTAATAAATGTAGAAAACTTAGAAAATGTGTTCGTAAAGAGGTTCTGATAAATATAAATCTCATTCATGTTGTTTTAAAAACATTACTCGTAGGTAAAATGTCTTTTTTTTAAAGAGCCTTTCTCGTGAGTGCCCATTCTCATGATGATGGTCTCTTACAGGATCTGGTTTAAGTGCCAAGAGTTTCTTATTACTTGTTATTAGTGTCCTATTTAAATGTGTACTTGTAACTGTTGCAAAACAAAACTGTAAAGATTGTTTTAACAAACTTTGTAGAATACCTACCTAAATATCAACTGATGTTAATGATGCATCTGTCAACGATTGCTTTTGAATTATATATATATATTTTTTATCCAGGTATGGGTGGAGAGGCGTGCGCGTGTGAACCAGAACCAGCGAGACGCCTACCAGACCCTGAACCCGACCACCTTTACGATCACCACTCTTCGGAAGAAGAATTAGAGGTATCCTCTATAAACCCAAAAATATCGATATGTATGTACACATGACAGCGCACGGCGACGACAACGCAAATGTCAAAATCGTAAATTTCATCCCTAAAAAATCTATATATACATGATTCTTCAATTAACGCAACTTTTTAATAAACATATAATTTATTATTTTATACAATTAGTTCTGATTATATATATACTGCTCATTATTAAATTTTCTTTAAAAGTCGTTTGCTCAAGTTTCGTGTCATTTCAATGTTATAATTGTGTATTGTTTTTGTTTCGTCAATTCTAGTCCGTATTAAGAATTAAATAATAAAATATCACTTGAAAATTATAATGGGTAAAGCACATAATTATGCAATATGAATATCACAAAAGAATAAGTAAATGAAAATCAAATATATGCAAGGGGACAGTGAAGTAAACGCAGCGCTCTCTGAACCGTGTATAAAGTGTTGTAGCCGTGCGCAGCCATGTGTTACCGGTGTTACAATGATTCCACAGTTTGCATGCTCTGTGTTCTGTGTGCGTCAGTCGGACATGCCGTGTCACACATTATCATGCATAATCGATACTTATTCTGCGTTGGACGACATGCAAACAATTTCACCTTATTATATCCCCTTTCATTGAATTTAAACAGCAACACTGAACAAAATAATATGTATATGTTTGCGACTAAAAGCAATCGTAGCGATGCACCGTGTGACATTAAAAATAATACAGAATTTTAATATATTTTTATATCCTATTACACTACGATAACGCTAACGCTAGTGCGAATAAAAGGAATAAAAAGATATTTAAACAATATGAAGTACGCTCTCGAGTTGGTATAGGTCGCGGTAAATAAGTATATATACTTATTATTATCTGTGGTAATTGCTTCATCGACCTTGAATTATAAAGATAAATTTATAAAAACACAATACAAGTTATCAAATTGGTATATCAGTATATTATATGTGATAGTATATATTTTATTGGTTACTATCAATTAATTATGTTGAGAATTGTATATAATGTAGATAATATGTGTTATACATAAGGATTGTGAGAGTTCAGGTATATAGTGTCAAAGAGTATAACATTGAAACGTAAACTGATGCAAAGATAGATAGACAGCCATGATATCTCAGAGTTAAATGGTTCGAACATCACGTCGATCGACGGCCACTAGCATGGGCATTCGATGAAAGCCTTCGCCGTGATTATATCACAATTTATTATTATTATATTATTTTGTAATACCAGCCTAATTAGCCACAGTTGTCACATTGGAAATCTGTCTCCGCACATTGTAGGTGTGTTCCGAAAATGACATTTAGAGTCAGCCCTCTTCCGACTTAGCCTGTTATTTTAAGCCATATCTTCACTTCACATGAGATAGACTGATACTAAATTTATGAAGTATGTATGTATGTAATACGGTATATAATTATTTAATGTAATACATAATTTTTGTGTAGTACCATACATACGTATTTTTGCCGCAAAGCAGTAATCCTAGTATTTATATGTTCTGCACTGAAGAGAGTAATTTAAGATCTCGATAGAACCCTATCATTGCCTGTCTTCAGAACAGATACAGACAAAAAAATATATCTGATATGAAAAACTCAATTAAAAAGTCATCTCATAATTATATGACACATATTACATTCATAGTTACAATCTGTATGTATAAATGTTTTATTAACGAACAAAAGTATACAATGTTTTTAAAAGATTTCGTCGATTTTGGAAAAATCCATTACAGATATGATATAAAAGAACGACATCAACTCCGCCGTCGCCAAAGGCACGTGTCTTCATACTCGACTCGGGCTTCCTCACTCTAGTGTTATTTTTTTATCATCTAAATATTACGCCAGCGCTTAGTGCTGTCAATGCTCGTTGTTTTCGGCTTAAATCAGCCGAAAGCATTTATTTTGTAACTCACGCTAATAATATGCAAATAATAATAATAAAAACACAAATACTTTTTATTAATATTTTTTTGTTTAGATTTAGGCTGATAGGTGCCGTAGTATGTTGTTGATAAGGTACTGATAATTACTGTGATTCTGTGTAAAATGCCTCGTACCAGGGCATTCGGTATTAAAATCGGTCCCTGCACAGCTTCTAATTTACTATTCCTCTTGAGAATTGCAAACTGAGGACGTTACAACAGTGATTATGGATATCCGACTTTCGGCAACCATCGTTATTTTTGGTCTGTGCTTGTGGTTAGATCTGATTCCATAATCTACTCGTACTTCGGATGGTCTCTTTTAACCATATAGTAAACTAATAGGAAGACGCAAGACAAAATTAAACTACTTATATTTTATATTAGACTATTAAAAATAATGAATGTCAAACGTACCACGCATCTATTTTTAGTCACACTCTCGCCTACACTGTATCATGGAGGCGAGTGATGCCTATTTATTTTGAATTCAAGTTTTTCTAGACATTATTAAGTAAAGGTCGGAGCTATTTAGAAAACATAATGAAGTCCTAAAATTAACAGAGCAGCAGGCAGTCATGGCGTCACCATAAATCCTTGAGCGATATCCACGTGGGCATTGAACTCGGGTATAGTAACATAATATAACGGCTTTAATTATAGACATAACTTGGGAAGTAATCAGTAAATATATAAAAGCCAATATACATTTTAAGATCGTTCGAGCTTCCCGTCTATTTTTACAACATTCCCATGCGTTATGCGTCCACTACAACTTTATATTTTCTTATCCGATATATTTGGTTTTTTCTCTACTCTTATAATATCGTGTCGTTTTTACAAATTTTATCACAATATCATGTCATAACACTGATTAAGGCTAATCTTATACATAGATTACATTATTCTTCACAAAAAAATCGGCTCCACATATTTTGGTGCTTGCATTAGAAATTTAACATTGAGTATTGAAACTCGTATTTGGGGGTATTATAATTCTTTAATATGCGCTACTTCAACATTCCAACTGTTTTTAATCAAGTTTTTTACGAAACGCACAAAAAATGGTAGGAATATTTGTAATTCGGTTGCAATTTCTCTTTCGGCTTTATAAAATGACGGCCGGGTTTTCAGCTCGAAAAGTGAAAAAAAAGTAGCGCTTCCCCTATGACAGTGCTTGGTATATTTTTTTTACTGTCTACCGGCTGCATAAAAATTGTTTTCCTTACGCTTGACTTCAAATTAAAAATTCTTTTGTCTCTGGATTTTTTAATGAAACAAAGCTACTGAAAGCATCCTTGTAAGGAAGAATGTCTCCTAGGCATAAATTTGCAACGGGGAGTTTTAATAAAATATTAAGCATAATAGTTCGTTTATGTGACACGATAGAAAATGTTTAGTAAACGATAGGTGTTTCACACAAAAAGTGTCTAAAATAAATGTCATTTCTCTTTTTTATATTTTTTCCTTTTTATTACTTTTTTAGTTAAACTTTTTTTGTATTATATGTTATGGCTTAATGCACAACTACAGGTAATATGAATTTTAAAGAATTACATGTTTTCTCTATTCTTTACTCGTTTCAACTCGCGGCTCTGCTTGCCTTTATTTGGAGTGTCTTCCGATAGTATTACATTGACTTTACTTGACTAAACCACAGTTTTTAACGAATTGATGTTTTTGTTCTGTGCGTATAATTTTTACTAAAAGCGAACAGAAATCTAGGATAATGGATTTACGGTCTACGCAATAACTCGTCAAATTACACTAACTTTATACAATAGATTGTCGTCTGTCTGGATTCTTGTTCTGAGAAGGATTTTGAATTAACATTCGTTCGGATAATCGTTTGGATTAAATTTGTTTCATTTGTTCATTAATCATTTATATTTCGTTAAAACTTTTAAACAGCAATACGTCGCCCACACATTTTAAGAATAAAATAAATTAATTTACTTTTGATAGAACTATGCCGAGTACACGTGAAATCGCGAGAACTCTCGACTGATGTGATATCTGACTATATAATAGCAGTATCATTTATCACGTTGCTAGGCACAGTTTCAGCAACAGAAGGTGATCCGTGATCCAAATAGGTGACCAACGAGAAATGATGATAGGCTCTCAGTCATGGTGTGTTTGTACACACGCGCACTTACACGATCGCTGCCACCTACGTAAGTCCAATTTAAAACTGAATCTGTGATGCTTTCTACATCTCCTGTACTCACCTACATATATCTGGTGAGTAAGTGTAATTATCTAACACTTATGTCTAATGAAGATATCGCGATATTTTTTATACAAGTATCTAAGAGGTAGAATTAAAGAAATATATCGAAGTCCTTTCGTAGTCCGGTGAAGCTGTTAAGACCTTGCTTGGGCAATAGCGTAGTCAGTTCGAAGCCCTTTCAGTAGTTTTTGCGTGATGTCGTACAACGACAGACCTTGTATGATTTTATTTATATATTAATACGTACAAATTTTCAGTAATCGTTACTGGTTATTAAAACAATAATAAAAAAGTGTACGGGAAAACAATGCAATAGTTACGTTATAAAGATACAAAAGAATATATAAAATTAGCTGTTACCCGCAGCTACGCAAACATTTTTTTAAATGTGTTAATGAAATGTAAAATTGTAAGTAGGTGTATACATTACAGAAATGATTTTTCAAAATCATTTGTCACTACCACATGCACTCTATCTACTGTAACAAGTAACGTGTACATTAGATATGTGCATACGAATAGTATATGGAATGGGATGCGATTTATTATCAGCAACATACCCGGAACTTTAACCTACTATATACCATCTTCAGTGCTCATTAACACTATATAAGAAAATAATGAAAATTTTAAGCTATACATTATCGAACAATATATATTAAATCTTTTATTATATAGATGTAATATGCCTGTATTGTGGATATAACTGTGTTATTCTTATACGTTGCTATAATTACTGAGTTATGTAGACACAAACTCGGTAAATAAAACAAAATGGCCGCCAAATTGACCAAAAAGATAACATAATTCAAATTACATACAAATATATGACTTTCAATTATCTATATTTATTCTTGGAGCCCAGTACAGCACACGTTTCACGCGGTTGCTTACAGTAAACAAATTATTTTTGATCAATTTCACACGGACGAATGCACAGGTAACAGTTCATTACTACATAGTGTAAAACAAAGTCCTCTGGTCTGTCTGTTTATCTGTTACTACACAACGGATTTTCATGTCGTTTTCGCCAGAAGATAGAATGATACATGGGGAAGGTTTAGGTATAATTTGTCAATATTTTCTTTTAATTATCAGGGCGAGACAAAATCGGCCGAGGCCGCTAGTTTAAAATAAAATAGCTCATTAGTTAGTTGCCTGAAAAATCTCGTGAAAAACTGTCCAACCAATTTGGAGATAGCACTGCAGAAGAAGTTTTAGCTAACAAAATAAAATAGTCTAAGTTACTTCTTATGTTGTTAGTAAAATTCCCGTTAACATAGGTCCAGCTCTTTTGGAGATTACCGGGAACAAACAGACAAAATATAATACAAAACTACAGACGAAATATAAAAAAAAATCTTTTTTTGTTATTTGTACCCATATTCATTCTCAAAAAGTTGTTATTTTAATTTTACATACACACACTTTATTTTTATAATACGGAATCAATTTTTATAATACGTAATAGATTACAAATAAAAAAATGGAAACAAAACTAACGAAGAATAAACTTTTTGAATAAGAACACAAAATAAACTTTGAAAATGTTTGCGATAGAAACTTACCACGTTACCATGACAACGTATACTCGTATAATACTAACGTTAACACGAAGTGAAAGCAATCAATACGAAAAAAATGCCCGATTCCGAAACATTCTTCATTGGCGCTCCACTCCTATTGGTCTTAGCGTGATGATATATAGCCTAAAGCCTTCCTCGGTAAATGAACTATCTAAAACCGAAAGACTTTTCCAAATCGGACCAAATTTTTTTTTTTTCGTTCCTGAGATTAGCACGTTCAACCAAACAAACAAACTCTTCAGCTTTATATATTAGTATAGATAGATATAAATGTGATATTTGTGAAGAACTACTATATTGTAACGTACAGTGATGTTGTATTAATATACGAGTGCAAAGATTTATTTTCATACGATTATTGAATTCCAACTGTGAATTCTATACGTCTATACTAATATAATAAAACTGAAGAGTTTGTTTGCTTGAACGCGCTAATCTCAGGAACTGTTCCGATTTGAAACATTCTGTCAGTGTTATTTCATTGTTATTTCAGTGTTACCTCATTTATCGAGGAAGGATATCATCACGCTAAGACACATAGGAGCGGAGAAGCAATGAAGAATGTTGCAAAATCGGGGTATTTTTCCTTTTCACAGCTTCCGCTGCGTCTTAGCCCAAAATAACCATTCCACGCGAACGAAGTCGCGGGCAGAAGATATTAACTAATTATATTATTTATACTAATATCATAAAGAGGTAAAGTTTGTGAGCTTCTAGGGGGTAATATCAGGGGAGTCGGAGAAAAAATGGTCGAACGAAAACGTTTCTTACGAACGCTGCCTTAACGATGAGAGATATATGATTGAGTTCTAGAAAAAAGTTGTAGCTTAATAATGCCTATTACCGCCCAACGAAGTGGGCACGGGTCAGCTAGTTTGAAAATATTTTCACCTTCTACGTAAATGAAGTCGCGAGTTAGCGTTAGCCCAAAGTAAGTATTCCACCACGCGGACGAAGTCGCGGGCAGAAACTAGTTTTATACATAAACAGACACGTGTGGAAGTGCGATTTACTGAGAATGAGACTGAATTTAAGTTGAACACATTTTCTTTTGTTGGAATGTAAACACCTCCGCTTGGACACTACACAGAATTTTTGAGAGCATGACCGCGGGTACCTAAGGGCCTCAAGGCGCAAGCTGCGCTTAAAGCACTCGGGTAATGAGTAGTCGCTTCGCATCGCGGTGTGTGAACTCGCTAAAACTTACCGCTGACCTCTCTTATATATTATCTATGCATGAGACCGCACTCCGAAATGTCGGCGTTCACGTTTCAGTTGAATTCAGTGAAAATGGTTTTCTATTCTGTGAAAAATAACTGTATCTTTACAATGTTTAGTTAAGGATATAGAGTCTTGGGTGGAATTTAATTTGTCATAAACTTACATTGTTTTTTACTATACTTTTGTAACTTTATCAAGATATTTTGCTGAATATTTCATTCATTCAGATAAGTTCATACTGTTAATGTGAAAAAAATCATACCGCAAAATCTAGACGCGATAGCAATCAACGGAAGACGGATAGGATTCATCGCATTAAAATCTCCATAACCATAAAAAAATTTGTTGAAGGGAGAATTCATAGCAGACCATTATTATCGATCGCTTAATAACGAATAATAAGTTATCTGATACGTTCATTTTTATTAATATCTGTATGAGGTGGTTAATGGATTACAGCGTCTGCTTTTCGTTCTTGTTTGGGTTTATTTTAT
The DNA here is from genome assembly GCA_015888305.1 of Antheraea pernyi. Classification (NCBI taxonomy): domain Eukaryota; kingdom Metazoa; phylum Arthropoda; class Insecta; order Lepidoptera; family Saturniidae; genus Antheraea; species Antheraea pernyi. The sequence goes on along the minus strand of MU158785.1, from coordinate 580,317 downwards.
AAATACCTCCTTTGTACTTTCTATAATTTCAATAAGTATTATAGGTAGCGTCAGGACATTATGGAATGAGAGATTAAAACACCTAAATCTTATATTGGAGATTGAATTTCAAGTACGGTTGGTAAGGAAGGAGTATCAGTTCTTAGCGATATTTGTCAAGTTCAAAGTAAACTTCAAACTATCAACGCCTTCATCTGAACGACTACTCAGTTAACGTTACTAGAAAATATCATAAAATACAACGATATCATCATTTTTATTTTTTATAATATTGGATTCTCTCTCTCTCTCTCTTGAAATCATATGTCTACAAACTATCGGGGGCAGACACGATGCTTTTCCATCTTTGTCGATGGCTTCACCTCACTCCAAGTAAGCCCAATTTTAGTAGACTACGAGTCTTATCGTCTCATACAGTCATACAGATCTTCTCCAAGTCTGCTTAGATCGATCACATCTCCACTTCCCCTTGGGATTCCAGTCTAGTTCCTTCTTAGGAGTATAGTTGTTGCCCCTTCGCAAAGTGTGGCCGATCCAGGTGCATTTTCGTCGTCGCACTTGATAGTCTTGGATCTTCATGACACATTTTCCACAACTCTGCATTACTGATTGTTTCTGGACAGAAGATTTTCAGGATTTGACGTTGGCTGAGGTTGACGAAAGCTTGGATTGGATTAGATTACTCTCTTTCATACAAACATTGTCCCGACAATAAAAAATAACACGAAAGAATTAGCCAAATAGTTGTAGCCTTTATATCATTTACATACATTTGGCAATTGATTGTTATTCATATAGATTTTATCTTTATATATAATTCTTCTGTCCGTCTGACTAAACTCCTTCTAACGGCTAGACAGATTTTGATGAAATTTTTTGAGTGTATTCAGGTGGCTTCAAGAACGGTTTAGATTCACAGTTGGTCACGGTAGGTGGCCAATAAATAAAAAGGTAGCGCTGCGGTTGACTTTTAGGTTTGTTTATCCATAAAATTTAAAATACGTTTAATTAAAATATGACCAAACTAAATCTAAACCCAAAAGGTTTTCCCCCAAACATAAATATTTTGATGCAATATTTTTAAAACCCCGAGCTTGTGGATTCGCTATTCTGTGGATTCGCCCTCTTTAAACACAAGCATCAGAAAGCAATCAAGTTAAATATCAAAGACAAGGAGATCTGTCGCCGAGAACTGAACATTCAATCTAAATACGTGACCGCCCCCGGCCTTCTGCCTACTTGGAAGGACAATTTTCCCATTCAATTTTACAGGAATTTCCATTCTTACGAGACCTAATTCTTATGACGTTAAAAATTGAGATTTAAATATCATTCGAGTTTGCGTTTCTTTCGATATTAGGAGGAATTAAAAGATTTAAGATATATTGTTCGATAATGTATACCTTATAATATTCATTACTTTCTTATAGAGTGTTAGTGAGCACTGAGTTTGGTATATAGTAGGTTTAAGTTCCAGGTATGTTGCTGATGATAAATCCCATCCCATTCGATATACTATTAGTATTCATATATTTATAGTACACGTTACATGTTACAGTAGATGGCGTTCGTGTCGAAGTTACAAATGTTTTTGAAAAAACGTTTCTGTAATGTACTCACCCACTCACAATTTTACATTTCTATATTACATTTTTAAAAAGCGCGTGCGGAGCCGCGGGTAACAGCTAGTGTATGATACTCTTATATTATCTACTAGCTGTTACCCGCGGCTCCGCACATTTTTAAAAAGCGCGTGCGGAGCCGCGGGTAACAGCTAGTGTATGATACTCTTATATTATCTACTAGCTGTTACCCGCGGCTCCGCACGCGCTTTTCAAAAATTTATTAAAGAAATGTAAAATTGTAAGTGAGTGTGTACATTACAGAAACGCTTTTTCAAAAACATTTGTAACTACGATACGAACGCCATCTACTGTAACATGTAACGTGTACATTAGATATATGAATACTAATAGTATATCGAATGGGATG
>MU158785.1:288121-571341 GCA_015888305.1 Antheraea pernyi | reverse complement strand
CCGGCTCGCGCTGCCTCCCCCGCGGCGCCACCGGCCCGCGCTCGACTTCGATAAGATGCAGCAGGTATGCTATCCTCTTGTGTACTTATACATGAATGTTTAAACAGTGACAATATTTGTGGAGGACATTATGCACTCGATTCGCGTTCTAAAACAATTAATAAAAATAGGTAGGTTGACCTAATTATTTAGAAACATACAAAAAATATACTCAATCCTCTAAGCGTTTGTTCTAATCCTGTAATCCATAATGTTAAAGCACAGTGTCAATGACCGTCGGGTAAAATGAAAGTGAAGCCAACCAACTAACAAAGGATAATTTTTCGATGTTTGAACAAACAAAAGGGTTTATTGTCCATAATATTATCGAAAGTTATTAACTCCAGGTCGCCGCTCGCAGGCTTTACCCCCGTTTAAACCTAGGTTTGTTTATTTAAGTTATTATCCATAATTTTGACATTCTTAGAACAAACTTTACCTGGAGTTCTCTTTATTGTCTATTGGTATTTGTTTTGATATTATTATTTTATATGTTAAATGTGACTATGAAGTGTCATATCCTAGAATACTACGATTGTCTAACATTTCACCTGGAATATTCATTTCTCACTATGAATTCGTAGTGCATAAATTAACTCGAAATAACACAATCGAGTATGAATTTCGAGTTACCCCAAAATCTTCTTAGAAAGCTTTATTAAAGCAACCACTACTGAAACGATTAATGCCGCAGGATTTAATGAATTTTGTAAATTCTGTAAGACTAGACCAATATCGAATTAGACACGGATTACTCCTTGCATACATGGAAGACAAATAAGAATGTTTTAATATACAAAAAATTATAAAATTGAGGTATATTTTGGCAAAGCTACATTTTTTCCATGTATTTTAAATACATATTACGACTTACTCGTAATATCTCGGATTCCGTATTGTCTTGATTTTGTTATCTCTAAAAGTTCAAACGCAAGTTTATTCTATAATTATAGTAGTTTTCATTTAGTTGAGCAATCATAACATTTATAACGTAACAAATATTTTATGCTAAAAAGTATTCGTTATTTTCGCGGCAAAATTAAAATATCCGTAAGTACTATGGGAAGTTACTGTTCATGCAACAAGTGATTGAGAATCATATGTTATATCAAAAATCAATGAAGTAACAGTGCTTGCGTTGTTGCGTTTCATTCCGTCAGTGAGAGCGCCAGAGGCCCACCTCCCGTCCCCTCTCCTCTCTCCTCTCCCTCTTCATCCCCTAACCCTTCCTCCCAAGGGTGGCAACGCACTTGCGACTCCTCTGGTGTTGTTAGTGTCCATGGACGGTGGTAATCACTTAACATCAGGTGACCCATTTGTTCGTTTGCCACCTGACATAAAAAAAAATACTGTTCGGCGAAATATGCTGAACAAATAACGTAAACGCCGCTGCTTTGAAAGAGAAAACTTAGTTCTTGTGTTATTGCAGCAGAACAATTTAAAAGTATCGTAATACCTTTTGAAGGAATTGTTTACTTTTATGGTTTTGTTGTAAGAGTATAGCCGGTGCGATACACTACAAGCAGACGCGACGCGACGCTCGACACCGACTACATCTCCAGAATGTTAACTACCCTCCTAGGGCTGTCAGATTAAACTTATCGATGAAAAGTAACATTTTCAATGATATTAATTATTTATCCATTAAGATATTATTATCTAAAATTACTATTACTACTTTGCGTTAAGAAGCAGACGTTGTACCAAATCTATATATAAATCAGCAGTGAGAAAACATTTAGAACATCTCCTCCCTCCTTTATTTCTTAGCCGATATTCTTTTTTCTTTAGTAGCTATTGACTAGCTTCGGTGTTATCAATAAATTTGAATTTGTCTATGGCGGTATTTCGATCACTGGACGTGCAGTCGTTATATTAAAACTGCAGAAAATCTCAGAAACTTTAATTCAAGTAACATATAAACATTACCTTTAGGCTCGGTTTTTATTGGACTGAAATATGGTGAATCTATAACACGTTAATATAGAGTACGGGTAATCTGTCCAAACTCCCCTCCTCTAACTGGATATCTTTCAACATTTATAACTTCTACCAGGCATAGCATGCGTCAGTCTTCCAGCATTTAACGTCCGATATAATTGTGATCAAACACTATGTCACGATAGAAAATAAATTGTGGAACAATCGTTATAGAGTAGCGCACCGCACGCCGTGTCTAGGAGCCAGGGTCACACTTACATAGTTGGTACGTCATTACGTGAAGCGACGCGACAGTACCCAGTGTATGACGTCACAGTATATCTACCACCGCGCACTGACTCGTTCTCTTCAACAGAGTTTATACAACTTAAAGGCGCATTATTTAAACCAATATACGATATATGAAAATTGAAATAAAGACGCATCTTTCTTTTTCTGTTTAACACAGCCATGCTGTTAGATCTACATAACGTTACATGACGGGAAATAATGTTTATATTAATCATTTTAAAATATCGCATGTTATTATTATATTAAATGAATTTATTGTTAGTTACCAATTAAGTATAACTCACGTTTCATTATTCTTATCAGTTCTGGTATTCGGTACCACATCTGAATAATATAATATCAATTAATAATGTTTACCGTGATATAATAATAATGAACACACGTTTTGCAGAGCAATAAATGTATGTATCTTTTTAACGTTAACAGACAATTATGATAAGGAATACCGAAAAACTGTTTGTAACGTCGCGTCATTAGTGAGTTCCATATTCATCATATTTTAACAACTTTTTGTATAACGCTTATCAGATTTTAGTTGATGGTAAATTACATAGCTTGAAAACAGCCTAAACTAACGGGAGATGAACTTTGAATACGAGTAGTCTATATAGTGTGGATAGTCACTATATATAGTTCCCAATACAATATCTTCCATAACATTAAAAGATACTGTTTAACTGGGTGTTTGGTTTAAGTATACCGAAAGGCCTGAACAGTTTTGACGAGACTTTTACAAGCCGATAGTGGATTTCTTATAGTATTATAATTATATTATGATGTTAAGTGATCATCACCGTCCATAGACACTTGCAACACCAGGGGAGTCGCAAGTGTGTTGCCAACCTGTCTTGGGGAGAGGGGGAGTTAGGGAAGGGAGGGTGGTGGGTCCTCCGGCGCTCTCACTGACCGAACGAAACGCAACAATGCAAGCACTGTTACTTCACGTCGGTTTTCTGCGAGAGGGTGGTAGTCCCCCGGGCGAGCCGACCGATTCATGCTGAAACCATGACCAACCAACCAACCAACGTAGCTCTACCACTACTACCTTGTTGCTGTTTCATCGTTTTGGTGAAAACTGAAGTGTGGGCGTGTTCGGACACAGCGTCGATAGCCGTAGTCTCGAGCCAGTGCAACTGAGTGAAGGAAAACATCGTGACGATGCTAGCTCCCACCGTCAAGTTGTAACTCTGTCGCCAAGCACCTGATGGTGTATTCCTGCAGCTGCACTTGAGAACTAGTTCCCTCTGGGTTTAGCGTGTTTAAGCTCAAACCTATACCGTGTTATTACAAAAAAGTTAAATACGTATTAAACACTTGGTTTAAAAAAGTTTCCTAATAAATGCACCGCGCTCACCCGAGGCAAGTTCGCGTCATCCTTTTTTCGCAAGTCTAACCTAACGTAACCAAAGTGAGACAAAAGAGCAAGATGGCGAATATTTAGCGACCGCGGTACATTTAATATGAGACCTTTTTAAAGCCCGGGTTCAATACGTATTTAACTTTTTTGTAATAACACCGATAAAGCCTAACCTATTTAAACTTCTTCGCAAGGATATAACTAAGAGATAAGAAATCTACTAATATTTTTATATATTATAGAAAATTACAGTTAAAAATAAAAAAAAGTTATGTAACATCCATATGTCAGTCAGCACATGTGTTGGAACGAGCCGTTCCCACGGTTGTAACGGATCGCATTCTCCATAGTGTAATTGAGTAATTAGGGGATATGAATTACGCATTATTTTTTTCATATTGATTTTGCAAATCACACATGACAGGTTGTTAGTTTGTAAATATGCTTTTCGTATCTGGTTGCGTGTTCCCTTACTTCTTTTAAACTATGCGCCGAATTTGGATTGGGTTTTTTTCACTGTCGTTAGAAGATTTACGACAGTAAAAGGCTCATAGATGGCGCTACGTTACAATTCTTGTTTATTACTACTTTCTACTAATATTTCTGTTCAAACGTATACTTATTTATTTCTATTCTATTTATTTTAATAATACCTACACTAAATCATGTTTAGACCTCACATACGCCTAAACAAAATGATTATATTATTATGATGATGTTAATATCGCAGCGTTTTCATATCTGGCAACCCAACGCTAGATGTCGTCTACTCTACGTGTGTACATTTATCAATCTATTACTTTAATGAATGCATTTTTAAAAGTTCTAATGTGTTAATGGGTACTATAAGCAATAATTTGATATGAGTTAAAATTAAAAAACGACCGTCAAATAAAATGTGGTGTGGAAATGTTTACTTTCAGTTTTGTAAATTTTTTAAAGTTTTATTGTTAAAAAGAGTAATTCATTGTCTATAACAATTGATATGTCTCATATTTAATTGTTTGTTCAATACGCGACACTGCTTCCAAGAAATCCGTGTTTCAAATATGACTGTTTTTTGACGTGATAATGTCTTATAAATCGATGAACGCCGGTTGCATGCACGAAAAAGTATGACTCATTGTCACGTTCCGGCTGAGCGCTCGGTGCAAGCGAGAGCGCGGAACAAGCGATAGAGAGGTGCGATCGGCTCAAGCGTTCGGCTTGTGACGCATATCAATGTTTTCTTATGATGTTATCACGCACGTAAACCGACTTTACAAACAACCAATTTTTTATGTTTTTTTCCTTTCTACACAGAATGTATTGTTATGATAACAAACAAAGCAGACGAAGCCATAGGTATCAGCTGGTTATTTATAAAATAGTTTATAAAGGTATATTTATAAAACTATAATAACTTTTCTCCGTATTAATAATTAAAGGAATTCAAACGGTTTCACAGAATATAACCCCTCAGCTGATTTTTGCTGTTTTAAAACCATCCATAACTTGGCTAATAAGCATTAGAAAAAAAAATGTTTATACCTATTAGAAGTCCCATTAGGTTGAATATGAAGAACGAATTCCAAAACCTGCTTCACGTGAAATGTCATAGTAATCATTTTTAACTTTTACTTATTATTAATTTAATATTCATTATTTGCGACGCTATTTTGACCAATATAATGCTAATTCTTATCCAATTAAATTCTTTAGTTTCGTTAGTCATTTAATGTAGATCAATAATGCGCTTCGCAATACTATTACTGCTGTCAACATGAATGGGTCGGCTCACATTACGGCTCAGTACTACCCGACTCACAGAACACCGACGTGAAGTAACAGTGCTTGCATTGTTGCGTTTCGTTCGGTCAGTCAGAGCGGCGGAGGGACACACCCACAACCCTTAAATATCTATATACATTTAATAAAACTGTAACAAGGCCAAATATGTACATTAAATATTTTCTGAAAAATAGGGATGAACTTTATTATCGACATAGAAACCAATAATTTATTTACAATTTTTGTCAGTCTGTCTCTGTATCACAGTATCACTCTGAAAGTACTAAACCAATTTTGACGAAACTTGACACAGTGGTAACTAATAGCATAAAGTAACAAATAGGATACTCTTTGTTCCATAAAACGCAAGACGTTCTCCAGGATAAAGGCCGAATAAAAAAATAATTATTTAATGAAACTTTTGACGGATTTTGGTGAAATTCTCATTGTGCTATAGCAGACGGATTAGCTACAAATTTAAGGTACATTTCATGTACGTTTGCTTCTTAAAAAAATAACAAAAAAAAAATACGATCGCTAGCTTCCGAAATGACGTCTTCAGTGCGTATAATGTACGTTATAATTGAGCGGCGGCGACCGGCGATAGATAGTATATCTCTCGGTGGTCGCCATTGTTTTTGGATTGTACTGTGCTTACCATCAGGCATAGTACAGTAATTTTGCTTGGAAAAAAGATGGTTTATATGTCAAAAGTAAAATTTTCAAATTTGACTAGATCAGGTTTGAATGCCGATTGCACATATACTTTACAAATTCTCGTTAAAAAAAAAACTTATTCAAAATGGAAATTGAATGTAGATAAAGTTTAATTTTTACAGTATGTTAAGTGATGAAGCTATTCAGAGGATAATGCGAAAGAAAGACTATAAGCTGGCAAAATTATTGTAGGTTAGTTTTTATCTTAATTGGACTCGGTAGGTGATACTGCGAACAGGTTCTAGGCTTATTTTAGAATATTTTTCACATAAGAACTGGGTGTATGTTTGAGTGAATTCGTGGATAGTTTGGACTCACAATTGGAAACGGTAGTTGTCGCTGCATCGGGTTCTAGTTTTTTAAAGATTTTTCACGCTTAAAAATACAATTTAAACTGGTAGTAACCGATTTGGTGCAGACGAAGTTGCACGGGTCAGCTAGTTATGTAATATAATATTGTTAATATCCTTTCTTACCAACCCCTATAGAGAATATATCATATCTCTCTTAACACTTGATGTAGTTTGCTTCTAAACTCTCGCTACTAAAACAATAATATAAATATAAAACCATTATATTGCCTAGTTCGAATTACTATTTTAACTCCCAATGTACCGATTAATCTACTGCATGTTTATTAGACTATGGCATGGCAACGTACTTGTCGCACAGCGCTGCTGTTAAACAATGGGTCCGAATAGCGCGCTCCACAATCTCAATAATCTCCTAAACACGTGGCAAACGTGTTTCCAATAATAATTGAATTTTTGATACATTTTACATAAATATATATGTTACCACATATGGACATAACACGATAAATATTATTGGGAGAGAATATTAGACTTATTTGGTTACTTGTTTTTGATTTTTATTAGCATACTTTAGGTATACTTAGTTCAAAGAAGTTTTGATCAGTGCTCTAGACGTTAGTCGCTGCTCGAAGTTGTTTTTATATATTTTTTAATTGATTAATAAATTTGAACCCAATGTAAAGTTGGTGTAAATCGTAAAGCATTAACGCATTTATCCTTATCCGAGGATGTGCATTAGTTGATTAATATATCTCAGCATCATTTAAGCGTTTCCACTTATATAGATATACTACAGTTATTTGTATGTTTGGTTTTATTCGTCTGCTTGTAATTCTTAAATACATCTTCTATACGTATCTTCTATCTATATTATAATAAAACTGTAGCAAGGTCAAATCTGTACATTAAATATTTTTTGAAAATTTTGATCGGGGTAGGCTTTGTTATCGATATAGAAGCCAAAAGTACCCCTTTTAAAATTTTTGTCTGTCTGTCTGTCTGTCTGTCTGTCCCTGTGAACGCGCATCACTCGGAAAGTACTGAACCGATTTTGACGAAACTTGGCACAATGATAACTAATGTTACGAGATTACATTTAGGATACTTTTTGTCCCATAAAACGCAATGGATTCTCCAGGATCTGCCTGTTTGTCTATACCTTTAAACACGAATCACTCTGAAAGTACTGAACCAATTTAGATGAAATTTGGCACAGTTATAACCAATATCACAAGGTTACATCTAGGATACTTTTTATCTTATAAAATGCAAGGGATTCTCCAGAATAACGGACGAAAGTAAAAAAAATGTAGTTCATGATATTCTTGACGAATTTTGGTAAATTTTCTTTGTGCTATATATAGCAGACAGATTAGCTAAAAAATTAAGCTATATTTCTATATGCTACTTCAAAAAAAAATACCAAAAAAAAACGACCACCGTGATTCGAACCGTCGGCTCCGTCGAAACATATAAGCCCCGTACGTTACCAACTGAGCTACGCCTACATGACATTTCTGTACGTAATTATCGACCACGTATGAAACATTTATGTAGACGAAACTGTCACTTATGTTGTTACATTTATTTCATTGTATAAAAAAATGTTTGCTAAACAAAGGTGACAAGATTTATTTATTTATCTATACTATAATAAAACTGTAACAAAGCCAAATCTGTACATTACAAGGTTACATTTAGGATACTTTTTGACCCATAAAACGCAAGGGGTTCTCCAGGATAACGAAAGAAAAGAAATTAGTTAATGTAACTAGACTTTTTTGCGACACCTTAGTATAAGAGCCAGCAACGTTGGAAGAACGAGAATTTGAGAAAAGTTGGTTCTTTAATATGAAGATATATTATGCCCTTCCAAACACGATTCAGGATACCTGGTAGCCGGTTAACGTTGTATTTTTTAATGCGAATTACACCTTTACAGATCAACATTTTGATTTATAAATAATTTAAGGAACATTTTTTGTCAGTAACTTTTATAAGTTTAACGTTTATACGTTACTAGCCGACCCGTGCCCACTTCGTTGGGCGGTAATACGTAAGCGTGGAATGGTTATTTTGCGCTAAAACGCAGCGGATGCTCTGAAAAGGAAAAAAATACCTCGATTTTGCAACATTATTTATTGCTGCTCCGCTCCTATGAGTCTTAGCGTTTTATGTCTTTTATGTTGAAATAAAATAATATTTGAAAAAAGTGTGTGTGTATTTATGTACACGCGTTAGAAGTTATACTTCTTTGGCTTAACAAGTAAAAATCTTTTCAAAAATTTTATCTTGCGCCTTATTCTACGTTTGTAGAAAAAACGACACTAACAATAAAAAAAAGGTATTTAATACAATGAAAGTTTTAATATAAAGAAATACAAACAACAAATACAAAGAAACAAAATGTTGACTATAGCTAACTTCAGGGTGTCGGTTTTTCGTGACGGTGTGTGCGCGCAACGTAAAAATTTACTCTCATCATTTTTCTGTGACGGTGTGCGCGCGCATCGTAAACATTTACTCTCATCATTTTTCCCTAACGCGCCAAAACAAGTATAACTTCAATAAAATTACAGGTATCTTAACATGGTTTGAACATACTTCTTTATTTACAAAAAATTGCATCGGGCACATTATTGTTAATATCAAAAATGTCTGACAATAATAAATTCATGTTTTAGTAGCGTTTCAAAGTTAGTGAAAAACAAAACATTCTAAATTTTTATAAAGCTCAATATTTTTGCCTGTATAGGTTTACCGGCAGCCAATTCGCTGTCGAAACCGTTGCCTAGCTCTTAGACAAATAGTCACAGGCAAGTGACAGTTGACACATCTTGCTCATATCTTTTTAATATTTATGTTTTTCTTTAATACAATGTAGTGTGAAAAAGTTTTAATACAAGTTATGATGTCATTCAGTGTTTAATTTATCATTATTTATTTTATGAATATATTTTAACGTTTAAATTACAATTTAACTCTATCAACTTGATATTTTATTATGTAAACTATACTGACTGTATAGTAAAGGCCTACAAAAAAGGGAATGAAACTACGTTCCAACTGAAGGTCCATGGCCCTCTCAAGCTTTTTTTACATTACCGCCAATATACGTAGGTTAGCAAAAATGATTGAAACGCATGTATTACTTATTCCAACACACCTGTAACAATATATTTGACAAAAATCTAAACAGTACAGACGCGTTAAATTTACATTCTTATTGTATACTAGCTGACCCGTGCGACTTCGTCTGCACCAAATCGGTTATTACCGGTTTTGATTGTAGTTTTAAACGCGGTCGCACGGGTCAGCTAGTATACAATAAGAATGTAAATTTAACGCGTCTGTACTGTTTAGATTTTTGTCAAATATATTGTTACAGGTGTGTTGGAATAAGTAATACATGCGTTTCAATCATTTTTGGAAATGTTTGTCTGTTTATGTGTCTGTCTCTCTGTTTTTTTGAATATGCATCACTGCTAAAGTACTGTGTTCACTCATCATAAAGCATAAGCATATCCTCGAGTAACGTTCAGTTAGTTTAACATTTGGTTTCATTAAAACCGGTTCACTCTATCAAAATTTATTGTAATTATAATGACGTAAAAAATAAACGTAAAAAGTAGATAAGTAAATGAACTTAATGCGTTCAGGTGACCTTATTAGTCACTGTTTTTTTACATTAGGTTCCACGTGGACGGAGTCGCGAGCGCAGTTATTGCCATATAAATAGTTGTAGTACCTTATTGACAAACGAACAGATGGGTCACCTGCTGTTAAGTGATCACCACCGTCCATGGACACTAACAACACCAGAGTAGTCGCAAGTGCGTTGCCATCTTTTGGAGGGAAGGGTTAGGGGAGGGAAAGGGAGAGGAGAGAGGAGAGGGGAGGGGAGGTGGGTCTCCGGCGCTTTCACTGACCGAACGAAACGCAACAATGCAAGCACTGTTACTTCACGTCGGTTTTCTATGAGAGGGTGATAGCACCCCGGGCGAGCCGACCCATTCATGCTGAAACCAATAATAGTTTCAGCGTGGCTCTACCACCATTACATTAATGATTGAAACACCTTAATGATAATACTCTATTTGTGTCTCATCGAGATACTATATTTATACAGAATTATAGGTTAGCCTTTGATATTCTGATCAAGTGACGACATGGTCGAATAACGAACATACGAATACCTTTAAAACTAAAATACTATATATAATAGGTATATATCTTTATTTTGTCTGCTATAGTACAAGTTACAATCGGCGCTTCTAATGAAATCATATTCTTTGGATATTAAAATATAAACCAAAATATTGACTAACATAATATGTACTTGATTATACATATTGTTTTTATCAAAAATCTATGAATAGATTCATGACATAACTTGTTATTGTGAAATAAAATCTTTCACTGATATCATTTTTATCATGCTGTTAATCTTAAGTACCTATACATGTAAAATAAAAGAGCAATGTACATTCACAGACGGACATAATAAGACTAATAAAACCGTAACCCACACCCAGTTGTTAATTTCTTTGTCAAACTATTGCTGGAACCAATGTGATCTTAATTTAAAGTTAATTAATTAATTTTACGTAAAAATATTGATTTTTAGTACATGTTAAATAGATTCGAATTAATCTTTCCTGATATTTATATATCCTGATTAATATTAATGCAAAATATTAAGACTTCAACTCTTTCTGTATTTTGAATTAGAAAAATAATTATCGACTCATTGTTTACAATTCAAAATGAAATTTCTATAAAACAACATTAAAATCACATTGTTTATATAGTATTATACCCTGTACATCTAGTCTCTGCCCTGCCCTCTTATAAAACACGATATCTATATATTATAATAAAACTGTAACAAAAGCCAAATCTGTACATTAATATTTTTTGAAAATTTTGATCGGGGTTAAGACAGTTATCGATAAGCCAAAAATAAACTTTTTACTATTTTTGTCTGTCTGTCTGTCTGTCCCTGTGAACACGCATCACACTGAGAGTACTGAACCGATTTTAACGAAACTTGACACAGTAATAACTAATATTACATTTAGGATAAGTAATATTTACAATATTATTTTTTGTCCTATAAAACGCAAAGGGTTCTCCAGAATAACGAAAGAAAAGAAATTAGTTAATGTAACTAGACTTTTTTGCAACACCTTAGTACAAGAGTCAGCAACGTTGGAATAACAAGAATTTTAGAAAAGCTGGTTCTTTAATATGAAGATATATTATGCCATTCCAAACCAGGATTTAGGATACCTGGTAGCCGGTTAATGTTGTGTTTTTTAATGCGCATCACACCTTTACAGGTTAAAATTTTGTTTTATAAATAATTTTAGGAACATTTTTTTTCAGTAACTTTAAAACGTTATTAAAAACATGAATTTATCACTGACAGACAATTATGTCATTGACAATAATGTGCCCGATGATATTCTTTATAAACAAAATAATTCATTTCAAACCATTTTATTTTTTCCATTGCAAAGAACATATTTCATTTTATTGACCATTATAATATTGAGATTTCACCGTAAACAATGAAAAACAACGATAAACGTAGACCTATAACTTGGGTCTGTCGCCATCTTGAATACATGCGTCTATAACAGGTGCTTCCACAATTACGGCTATCTCTTCCATACAGCTAGTGTTGCGCTAAGCTAAAGCTAAGTTATTCTATATATATAGGTCTCGGTAGGTGGTAGAGCCACGCTGAAGGTATTACTGATTTCAGGATGAATGGGTCGGCTCGCCGGGAGTAGTACCACTCTCTCACAGAAAACCGACGTAAAGTAACAATGCTTGCGTTGCTACGTTTCATTCGGTTAGTGAGAGTACCGGAGGCCCACGTCTCTTCTTCTTCCTCCTCTCCCCTTCCGCTTCCCTTCTTCCCCCTCCAACTTGCGACTCCCCTGGTGTTGCAAGTGTCTATGGACGGTGGTGATGACTTAACATCAGGTGACCCACCAGTCCATTTTCCACCTATGACATAAAAAAATATATATTATTTTTAATTTACCCTCTTTTATATCGAAATAAAATAATATTTAAAAAAGTGTGTGCGTACTTATATACACGCGTTACAAATTATACTTCTTTGGCGTAACATGATAAAAATCTTTTCAAAAATTTTATCTTTCGCATTATTCTACGTTTGTAAAAAAAACGATAATAACAATAGAAAAAAGGTATTTAATACATTGAAAGTTTTATACAAAGAAATACAAACAACAAATACAAAGAAACAAAATGTTGACTATAGCTAACTTCAGGGTGTCGGTTTTTCGTGACAGTGTGCACGTGCATCGTAATAACTTCAGGGTGTTGGTTTTTGTTACGATTAAAATATAAACCAAAATATTGACTAACATAATATGTACTTGATTATACATATTGTTTTTATCAAAAATCTATGAATAGATTCATGACATAACTTGTTATTGTGAAATAAAATCTTTCACTGATATCATTTTTATCATGCTGTTAATCTTAAGTACCTATACATGTAAAATAAAAGAGCAATGTACATTCACAGACGGACATAATAAGACTAATAAAACCGTAACCCACACCCAGTTGTTAATTTCTTTGTCAAACTATTGCTGGAACCAATGTGATCTTAATTTAAAGTTAATTAATTAATTTTACGTAAAAATATTGATTTTTAGTACATGTTAAATAGATTCGAATTAATCTTTCCTGATATTTATATATCCTGATTAATATTAATGCAAAATATTAAGACTTCAACTCTTTCTGTATTTTGAATTAGAAAAATAATTATCGACTCATTGTTTACAATTCAAAATGAAATTTCTATAAAACAACATTAAAATCACATTGTTTATATAGTATTATACCCTGTACATCTAGTCTCTGCCCTGCCCTCTTATAAAACACGATATCTATATATTATAATAAAACTGTAACAAAAGCCAAATCTGTACATTAATATTTTTTGAAAATTTTGATCGGGGTTAAGACAGTTATCGATAAGCCAAAAATAAACTTTTTACTATTTTTGTCTGTCTGTCTGTCTGTCCCTGTGAACACGCATCACACTGAGAGTACTGAACCGATTTTAACGAAACTTGACACAGTAATAACTAATATTACATTTAGGATAAGTAATATTTACAATATTATTTTTTGTCCTATAAAACGCAAAGGGTTCTCCAGAATAACGAAAGAAAAGAAATTAGTTAATGTAACTAGACTTTTTTGCAACACCTTAGTACAAGAGTCAGCAACGTTGGAATAACAAGAATTTTAGAAAAGCTGGTTCTTTAATATGAAGATATATTATGCCATTCCAAACCAGGATTTAGGATACCTGGTAGCCGGTTAATGTTGTGTTTTTTAATGCGCATCACACCTTTACAGGTTAAAATTTTGTTTTATAAATAATTTTAGGAACATTTTTTTTCAGTAACTTTAAAACGTTATTAAAAACATGAATTTATCACTGACAGACAATTATGTCATTGACAATAATGTGCCCGATGATATTCTTTATAAACAAAATAATTCATTTCAAACCATTTTATTTTTTCCATTGCAAAGAACATATTTCATTTTATTGACCATTATAATATTGAGATTTCACCGTAAACAATGAAAAACAACGATAAACGTAGACCTATAACTTGGGTCTGTCGCCATCTTGAATACATGCGTCTATAACAGGTGCTTCCACAATTACGGCTATCTCTTCCATACAGCTAGTGTTGCGCTAAGCTAAAGCTAAGTTATTCTATATATATAGGTCTCGGTAGGTGGTAGAGCCACGCTGAAGGTATTACTGATTTCAGGATGAATGGGTCGGCTCGCCGGGAGTAGTACCACTCTCTCACAGAAAACCGACGTAAAGTAACAATGCTTGCGTTGCTACGTTTCATTCGGTTAGTGAGAGTACCGGAGGCCCACGTCTCTTCTTCTTCCTCCTCTCCCCTTCCGCTTCCCTTCTTCCCCCTCCAACATAGGCTGGCAACGCACTTGCGACTCCCCTGGTGTTGCAAGTGTCTATGGACGGTGGTGATGACTTAACATCAGGTGACCCACCAGTCCATTTTCCACCTATGACATAAAAAAATATATATTATTTTTAATTTACCCTCTTTTATATCGAAATAAAATAATATTTAAAAAAGTGTGTGCGTACTTATATACACGCGTTACAAATTATACTTCTTTGGCGTAACATGATAAAAATCTTTTCAAAAATTTTATCTTTCGCATTATTCTACGTTTGTAAAAAAAACGATAATAACAATAGAAAAAAGGTATTTAATACATTGAAAGTTTTATACAAAGAAATACAAACAACAAATACAAAGAAACAAAATGTTGACTATAGCTAACTTCAGGGTGTCGGTTTTTCGTGACAGTGTGCACGTGCATCGTAATAACTTCAGGGTGTTGGTTTTTGTTACGATGTGCGCGCGCATCGTAAAAATTTACTCTCATCATTTTTCCCTAATGCCCAAAAGAAGTATAACTTCAATAAAATTAGAGTTATCTTAACATGGTTTGAACATTCTTCTTTATTCACAAAAAATAGTATCGGGCACATTATTGTTAATAACAAAAATGTCTGGCAATAATAATTTCATGTTTTAGTAGCGTTTTAAAGTTAGTGAAAAACAAAACATTCTAAAATTAAATAAAGTTCAATATTTTTGCCTGTAAAGGTGAGATATGCATTAATAAACGCAACGTTTACCGGCAGCCAGGTCGCCCGCACGCTATGTGGAAGAACATAAAGATATATAAAAAAACTGGCTTATAAAGCAAATAAATTCGCAGTCGAAACCGTTGCCTAGCTTTTAGACAAATAGTCACAGGCAAGTGACAGTTGACGCATCTTGCTCATATCTTTTTAATATTTATATTTTTCTTTAATACAACGGAGTGTGAAAAAGTTTTAATACAAGTTGAAAATAGTTATGATGTCATTCAGTGCTTAATTTATCATTATTTATTTTATGAATATATTTTATCCTCTAAATTACAATGTAAGTCTATCAACTTGATATTTTATAATGTAAACTATACTGACTATATAGTAAACGTCTACAAAAAAGGGAAAGGAACTTCGTTCCAACTGGAGGTCCATAGACCTCTCAAGCTTTTTATTACATTACCGCCAATATACGTAGGTTAGTTTTTATTTTAATTGAACCCGGTAGATGATGTTACGAACGGGTTGTAGGAAAAAAATCTCACATACCATCTGGGTATATGTTTGAGAGAGTCCCTAGTTTTGATTTACAATGGGAAACGGTAGGTGTGGATGCAATCGAGTTTTAGGTTTGTTAAAATTTTTCGCGTATAAAAATACAATTGAAACCAGTGACAATCGACTTGACGCAGACGAAGTTGCACGAGTCAGCTAGTAATAAATAAATAGACTAGCCACCCTGCACATATGTGTAAGTTAGTTGTTTCGATAGAAATATTATATAACTATGTGGCGTTCCGCCCTTTATTAATATCATAAATATTTTATTGTAATATCATTAGTAATAAATTTAGCATATAAGACCGGCAACGTTGCTGGCGATAAGGCACCCAAAAGACCTGTAGCCGGGTGCCTAAAAATGTAAAAAACCTACGCGTTGCCCAAATCTGTCATTATCACCCGGGACGCGTAGCAACTTAGCGTAAGACAACATATAATATTATATTATTACATTTGTACAGTGTGCTACATATATGAGCATAAAAGAAAGTCAGTAGAACCTTCTGTATTTTATTTCGCTCCACAATCGACACGGACCCTCGAGACCAACAAAACGCCAAAGTGGTGACCCTCGACTAACGTAACGTAACGTAAGTCAAAGCATCGAAGACTGCATCGTGGCCGCATTGCACCTGGATTTTCCAGCAGTGGCTTGGCGTGCATCGAGTGCATATCACTCATCTCCGGTAGCAGCATCGGCGTCTGGCGGCCGATAGTTTCCTCGAAGTCAGCGTGTTTACGCGACCGGCATCACAAACGTCATTACCCTAATACCACGTGTGCTAAGAGTGCGATACAGCGTTATAAGTGTGTGTGTTCTAAGTCAGTGCTCTATAAATACGGAACATGCTTTGTAGTTATCATCAAACTTTCAGGTTAGGTTTTGTTTTCACGCCTAAATCTTGAATCGTCGACGGGTAGCTGAGGCGTCTCCTTTGATTCGAGCTTTCCATCGAGCTTTTACAGAGGCATCATTGCCACAGTCAAAGGTGACACAGGACAACAAAGTTCCTGAACACAAGTAAAAGAATACTATATATATATTTTATTTTTTTCTTTCGCTTGGATTGGTGGTTTGGGCATACCTTCACCGTAACAATTCTGTAACTCAAGTCCTGCTAAATATAACCTTTTTTGTAATTAAACAAAAACTTATATTTTTCTTTTCTTTGTAATTTAGTTCATTTTTTTTTAATATCAATTAAAACTATCAAATTATATGTTCTTAAATTATATTTAATTTTGATCTTGACCGACATAGATTTTTGAGTTTTCTTAAATAATAACCATTTGCTAATAATAATAAATTTAATGTATGACTGGTATTTGTAGACTAATTAATCACTTTTTAATATTGGGCTACTGTTCACACGACCTTTATTTATACATTATATTATCTCATTTTTATCGTTTTTGTGTTTGCCTGTAACTTTTATTAATAACTATCCTGTATTGCATTTGTGTATATTTTCTATTATTCTGATGTTGGGGTAATTCATAAATTGTGTCACATTGTATTAATGTTATAAATCATGTTGTATTAATAAGTATTAATATTGTGTTCCTGTCCATGATAATCATTAATTCTGGTAATTGTTTTCAACTCACAGGGAAGGGTTATATTTGTACTTAACTTTTAATGTTCTGGTGGGTGTTTAACTTGTAAATTGTGTTACATTGTGTTTATTGTTGTAGTTTGTGTTATACTCATACTTATATTGTAGCATTTGAGATTTATTGTTTTGTGTGATTGTTCCAACTCACGGGGAAGGGTAAACTAACACCTATCGCGCACATTACCTATTGATTTCTCAGGTTGCCTTCAAACATGGCTGAAGATCTGCATGCAGAGCTCGACAGCCTAAGGGCACTGAATGCTGTTCTAGAGGCACGCCTCCATCCACAAACAGCACAACACCAGGACCAATTGCCAAAGTCTGGTCACTCAAAGGTTTACACAGTGGACAGCGGATCGAAAGAAGACATTTCTATCAAAGATCTCCTTGTTCAACTCAATAAATACTTTATGGAGTTTATCGCCCAGCACCCACGTGGCAGATCCAGGAACCAAGCTACTTCACGAACCAACAGCCGAAGCAACACCCCAGTAGCCAAACGTTGCTGGTATCACAAAAAATATGGCAACAAGGCTACTAAGTGCACAAACCCCTGTGATTGGAAGCCGGAAAACTCAACCAGCAGTCAGTAAGGGCGGAAACTGACTGCTGCTTAGTGGACAACGGCCGCCGTCTATACGTC
The DNA here is from genome assembly GCA_015888305.1 of Antheraea pernyi. Classification (NCBI taxonomy): domain Eukaryota; kingdom Metazoa; phylum Arthropoda; class Insecta; order Lepidoptera; family Saturniidae; genus Antheraea; species Antheraea pernyi. The sequence continues at coordinate 553,376 of MU158785.1, read as the reverse complement.
ACAGACAAGAGGACCAAGCACCAGTTCTTAGTCGATACCGGGTCTGACTTATGCTGCTACCCCTACCGTTGGATTTCAGATCAGAGACAACCTTCTGACTGGGAACTCAGGGCTGCTAATGGTAGCACCATCAAGACCTTCGGAACGGTGAATTTAAACCTCGATCTTGGACTGCGCCGTAGCTTTGTATGGCAGTTTGTGGTGGCTGACGTCAGCACTGCCATTCTAGGATCAGATTTCCTAGCGCACTACCACCTCCTGCCAGACTGCCGCACTAAGAGACTAGTCGATGGCACTACTGGTTTGAATATCACTGCTTCTGATGCCTCAAGCGAACAACCTAGTGTCAAGACCATCTGCATACAGGACTCTGTTTTCGCACAAGTGCTTGCAGAGTACCCCGATGTAACTAAACCTCCCGGACTGCCACGTGTAATAAAACACAATACTGTGCATCACATCCGGACCACAGATGGACCTCCAACCTGTTGCCGTCCTCGACGTTTGGCACCTCACAAATTGATCGCTGCCAGAAAAGAATTCGAGGACATGGTTCAGAACGGCACGGCGCGACCCTCGCAAAGTGCTTGGTCATCTCCGTTGCACATGGCACTCAAGAAAGACCAATCATGGCGTCCATGTGGCGATTTTCGTGCCCTGAACGCCAGAACCATACCGGACCGCTACCCAGTCCGACACATCAATGACTTTGCACATAATCTTGCTGGGGCTACGGTATTCAGCACTATTGACCTTGTCAAGGCTTACCATCAGATACCTATTGCCGAAGAGGACATCCCTAAGACCGCCATCATTACCCCGTTTGGCCTTTTCGAATTCCCTTACATGACTTTTGGGTTACGAAATGCAGGTCAAACCTTTCAACGCTTCATTGATGAGGTCACTCGGGGTCTAGATTTCGTTTTTCCTTATGTTGATGACATCCTCATATTTTCAGCAAATGAGGCTCTTCACAAGGAACATCTAAAAACCCTCTTCAAACGCTTGCAAGATTATGGTGTGGTAGTCAATCCATCGAAATGTGTTTTTGGTTCCAGAGAGGTCGTTTTCTTAGGCTTTAATATCAGCGCGGAAGGTACGCGTCCTCCGCAGGATCGTATTCAAGCCCTTCTGGATTTTCCCCCTCCTAAAACTGTCCAGGGCGTACGCCGGTTTCTCGGCATGTTAAATTATTACCGCCGTTTTATCCCGCATGCCGCTCAGTTTCAGGCTCCCTTAATCGAGGCTGTGGTCGCTACCAACGGCAAAGGTGCTAAGCCATTTGAATGGTCACCTGAGCTCCTGGTGCAGTTCGAAGCTTGCAAATCAAGCCTTTCTAATGCGACTCTGTTGCAGCATCCAGTCAACGGAGCACCCCTTGGCCTGTATACCGACGCATCAAGTATACACATCGGATCCTGCCTTCAACAGCAGGTGAACGGTCAATGGTGCCCGCTGGCCTTCTTCAGCAAAAAGTTAACACCTCAGCAGACGCAGTGGCCGGCTTATTATAGGGAATTATTGGCAGTGTACGAGAGCGTACAACATTTTCGCCATATACTGGAAGTGCAGCATGTCACAATATACACAGACCATAAACCGTTGCTGTACGCTTTCGTACAGCGCCGAGAGAAACTTCCGCCTCCGCAGTTGAACCAGTTATCGTTCATAGGGCAGTTTACGACGGACATCCGCTATATCAAGGGTGAGGATAACGTCGTCGCTGATGCAATGTCGCGGATAGAGGCAATTTCTCTTGAAGAAGATTACGAAGCCCTTTCAAAATCGCAAGAGGAGGACCAAGAACTCGCGAGCTTACGTCAAGGAGAGTCAAGCCTTACATTTAGCCAGGTTACCATTCCAGGGACTACTATTTCTATTCTATGCGACGTGTCCACTGGCAAGCCTCGTCCTTACTTGACCCCTCCATTTCGCCGTGTGGTGTTCGACAAGATCCATAACTTGAGTCATCCCGGCGTACGTGCAACTACTCGCCTTCTGGTCGAGCGCTACGTTTGGCCTTCGATCAGGAAGGATAGCCGACAGTGGGCTCAGGCTTGTGCTGCTTGTCAACGCGCAAAGGTATCAAGACACATCTCGGCTCCCCTTGGCACCATCGACCAACCCTCAGGTCGTTTTATGCACATCCACATCGACATCGTGGGACCTCTGCCTGTCTGCAATGACTATCGTTATTGCCTAACTGCTGTCGACAGAGTCTCGCGATGGCCTGAGGCATGGGCCATGCGATCCATCACCGCCGAAGAAGTAGCCGACACCCTTATTCGAGAGTGGATATCACGGTTTGGCGTGCCCTCAGTCATTACAACAGACCAAGGCACTCAATTTGAGTCTGATCTGTTTCGCCGACTGATGGCAACGTTCGCCACAAAACGCATCAGGACAACCGCCTATCACCCCTGTGCAAACGGGATGATTGAACGAGTGCATCGCCAAATAAAGGCAGCCCTCATGTGCCACACAGAATCATGGGTACGGGCACTTCCTCTTGTCCTGCTTGGAATGCGAACAGCATTTAAGGAAGACATAAAGTCTACAGCCGCTGAGATGCTATATGGCGAATCGCTGCGGTTGCCGGGCGAAATGTTCACTCCTGGCACAGACCCTTGCGACGACCCTGCTGATTATGTCGTTAAATTACGACACAAAATGTCGTCTCTACGACCAGTACCAGCTTCGTGTCACGCAAACCCAGCCGCTTTCATATTTAAAACGTTGCCTTCGGCGTCACACGTTTTCCTACGGGACGACTCGGTACGTCGCCCACTACAACCTCCGTACACCGGTCCGTTCGCCATACTAGAGCGTTCTACCGATGGGAAGACTCTGACCTTGGACATCAAGGGCAGACAGATTGTGGTGAGCGTAAATCGCGTAAAACCCGCTTTTTCAGAGTCCGACCACTGGGAACGCCCTGCAATCGAAGACACAGCTGACTTACCCTTTTCAGACCCACCTCAGGAGCCTTCAACAGCAGATACCATCGCTCCGAACACACGACCTAGTGCAACACGATCCGGTCGTCGTGTAAAATTCCGGAAAACCGCGGATTACGTGTATTTTTAGATCTTATCCTTCTCCGTGGGGGGGTGGTGTGGCGTTCCGCCCTTTATTAATAGCATACCTAAATATTTTATTGTAATATCAATTATACCTATATACCTAAATATTTTATTGTAATATCAATTATACCTATATACCTAAATATTTTATTGTAATAAATTTAGCATATAAGACCGGCAACGTTGCTGGCGATAAGGCACCCAAAAGACCTGTAGCCGGGTGCCTAAAAATGTGAAAAACCTACGCGCTGCCCAGATCTGTCATTATCACCCGGGACGCGTAGGACCTTAGCGTAAGACAACATATAATATTATATTATTACATTTTGTACAGTGTGCTACAATCACATCAATATAAAGGAGAGTCAGTAGAACCTTCTGTATTTTATTTCGCTCCACAATCGACACGGACCCTCGAGACCAACAAAACGCCAAAGTGGTGACCCTCGACTAACGAACGTAAGTCAAAGCATCGAAGACTGCATCGTGGCCGCATTGCACCTGGATTTCCAGCAGTGGCCTGGGCGTGCATCGAGTGCATATCACTCATCTCCGGTTGCAGCATCGGCGTCTGGCGGCCGATAGTTTCCTCGAAGTCAGCGTGTTTACGCGACCGGCATCACAAACGTGTACCACGTTCACCCTAATACCACGTGTGCTAAGAGTGCGATACAGCGTTATAAGTGTGTGTGTTCTAAGTCAGTGCTCTATAAATACGGAACATTCTTTGTAGTAATCATCGAACCTTCGGGTTAGGTTTTGTTTTCACGCCTAAATCTCGAAAACGTCGACAGGTAGCTGAGGCGTCTCCTTTGATTTGAGCTTTCCATCGAGCTTTTACAGAGGCATCATTGCAACAGTCAAAGGTGACACAGGACAACAAAGTTCCTGAACACAAGTAAAAGAATACTATATATATATTTTATTTTTTTCTTTCGCTTGGATTGCTGGTTTGGGCATAACTTTACCCTAACAATTCTGTCAACAATCATTCTGTCAATAACAAATCAATTTCAATTCATATACCCTTTTTTGTAATTAAACAAAAACTTATATTTTTCCTTTGTAATTTAGTTCATTTTTTTTTCTTTTTTTTAATATCAATTAAAACTATCAAATCATATGTTCTTAAATTATATTTAATTTTGATCTTGACCGACATAGATTTTGAGTTTGCCTAAATAATAACAATTTGCTAATAATAATAAATTTAATGTATGACTGGTATTTGTAGACTCATTAATCACTTTTTAATATTGGGCTACTGTTCACACTACCTTTATTTATACATTATTTTATTGCATTTTTATTGTTTTTGTGTTTGCCTGTAACTTTTATTAATAACTATCCTGTACTGCATTTGTGTATATTTTCTATTATTCTGGTGTTGGTGTAATTCATAAATTGTGTCACATTGTATTAATGTTATAAATCATGTTGTATTAATAAGTATTAATATTGTGTTCCTGTCCATGATAATCATTAATTCTGGTAATTGTTTTCAACTCACAGGGAAGGGTTATATTTGTACTTAACTTTTAATGTTCTGGTGGGTGTTTAACTTGTAAATTGTGTTACATTGTGTTTATTGTTGTAGTTTGTGTTATACTCGTACTTATATTGTAGCATTTGAGATTTATTGTTTTGTGTGATTGTTCCAACTCACGGGGAAGGGTAAACTAACACCTATCGCACACATTACCTATTGATTTCTCAGGTTGCCTTCAAACATGGCTGAAGATCTGCGTGCAGAGCTCGACAGCCTAAGGGCACTGAATGCTGTACTAGAGGCACGCCTCCATCCACAAACAGCACAACACCAGGCCCAATCGCCAAAGTCTGGTCACTCAAAGGTTTACACAGTGGACAGCGGATCGAATGAAGACATTTCTATCAAAGGTCTCCTTGTTCAACTCAATAAATACTTTATGGAGTTTATCGCCCAGCACCCACGTGGCAGATCCAGGAACCAAGCTACTTCACGAACCAACAGCCGAAGCAACACCCCAGTAGCCAAACGTTGCTGGTATCACAAAAAATATGGCAACAAGGCTACTAAGTGCACAAACCCCTGTGATTGGAAGCCGGAAAACTCAACCAGCAGTCAGTAAGGGCGGAAACTGATTGCTGCTTAGTGGACAACGGCCGCCGTCTATATATCACTGACAAGAGGACCAAGCACCAGTTCTTAGTCGATACCGGGTCTGACTTATGCTGCTACCCCTACCGTTGGATTCCAGATCAGAGACAACCTTCTGACTGGGATCTCAGGGCTGCTAATGGTAGCACCATCAAGACCTTCGGAACGGTGAATTTAAAACTCGATCTTGGACTGCGCCGTAGCTTTGTTTGGCAGTTTGTGGTGGCTGACGTCAGCACTGCCATTCTAGGATCAGATTTCCTAGCGCACTACCACCTCCTGCCAGACTGCCGCACTAAGAGACTAGTCGATGGCACTACTGGTTTGAATATCACTGCTTCTGATGCCTCGAGCGAACAACCTAGTGTCAAGACCATCTGCATACAGGACTCTGTTTTCGCACAAGTGCTTGCAGAGTACCCCGATGTAACTAAACCTCCCGGACTGCCACGTGTAATAAAACACAATACTGTGCATCACATCCGGACCACAGATGGACCTCCAACCTGTTGCCGTCCTCGACGTTTGGCACCTCACAAATTGATCGCTGCCAGAAAAGAATTCGAGGACATGGTTCAGAACGGCACGGCGCGACCCTCGCAAAGTGCTTGGTCATCTCCGTTGCACATGGCACTCAAGAAAGACCAATCATGGCGTCCATGTGGCGATTTTCGTGCCCTGAACGCCAGAACCATACCGGACCGCTACCCAGTCCGACACATCAATGACTTTGCACATAATCTTGCTGGGGCTACGGTATTCAGCACTATTGACCTTGTCAAGGCTTACCATCAGATACCTATTGCCGAAGAGGACATCCCTAAGACCGCCATCATTACCCCGTTTGGCCTTTTCGAATTCCCTTACATGACTTTTGGGTTACGAAATGCAGGTCAAACCTTTCAACGCTTCATTGATGAGGTCACTCGGGGTCTAGATTTCGTTTTTCCTTATGTTGATGACATCCTCATATTTTCAGCAAATGAGGCTCTTCACAAGGAACATCTAAAAACCCTCTTCAAACGCTTGCAAGATTATGGTGTGGTAGTCAATCCATCGAAATGTGTTTTTGGTTCCAGAGAGGTCGTTTTCTTAGGCTTTAATATCAGCGCGGAAGGTACGCGTCCTCCGCAGGATCGTATTCAAGCCCTTCTGGATTTTCCCCCTCCTAAAACTGTCCAGGGCGTACGCCGGTTTCTCGGCATGTTAAATTATTACCGCCGTTTTATCCCGCATGCCGCTCAGTTTCAGGCTCCCTTAATCGAGGCTGTGGTCGCTACCAACGGCAAAGGTGCTAAGCCATTTGAATGGTCACCTGAGCTCCTGGTGCAGTTCGAAGCTTGCAAATCAAGCCTTTCTAATGCGACTCTGTTGCAGCATCCAGTCAACGGAGCACCCCTTGGCCTGTATACCGACGCATCAAGTATACACATCGGATCCTGCCTTCAACAGCAGGTGAACGGTCAATGGTGCCCGCTGGCCTTCTTCAGCAAAAAGTTAACACCTCAGCAGACGCAGTGGCCGGCTTATTATAGGGAATTATTGGCAGTGTACGAGAGCGTACAACATTTTCGCCATATACTGGAAGTGCAGCATGTCACAATATACACAGACCATAAACCGTTGCTGTACGCTTTCGTACAGCGCCGAGAGAAACTTCCGCCTCCGCAGTTGAACCAGTTATCGTTCATAGGGCAGTTTACGACGGACATCCGCTATATCAAGGGTGAGGATAACGTCGTCGCTGATGCAATGTCGCGGATAGAGGCAATTTCTCTTGAAGAAGATTACGAAGCCCTTTCAAAATCGCAAGAGGAGGACCAAGAACTCGCGAGCTTACGTCAAGGAGAGTCAAGCCTTACATTTAGCCAGGTTACCATTCCAGGGACTACTATTTCTATTCTATGCGACGTGTCCACTGGCAAGCCTCGTCCTTACTTGACCCCTCCATTTCGCCGTGTGGTGTTCGACAAGATCCATAACTTGAGTCATCCCGGCGTACGTGCAACTACTCGCCTTCTGGTCGAGCGCTACGTTTGGCCTTCGATCAGGAAGGATAGCCGACAGTGGGCTCAGGCTTGTGCTGCTTGTCAACGCGCAAAGGTATCAAGACACATCTCGGCTCCCCTTGGCACCATCGACCAACCCTCAGGTCGTTTTATGCACATCCACATCGACATCGTGGGACCTCTGCCTGTCTGCAATGACTATCGTTATTGCCTAACTGCTGTCGACAGAGTCTCGCGATGGCCTGAGGCATGGGCCATGCGATCCATCACCGCCGAAGAAGTAGCCGACACCCTTATTCGAGAGTGGATATCACGGTTTGGCGTGCCCTCAGTCATTACAACAGACCAAGGCACTCAATTTGAGTCTGATCTGTTTCGCCGACTGATGGCAACGTTCGCCACAAAACGCATCAGGACAACCGCCTATCACCCCTGTGCAAACGGGATGATTGAACGAGTGCATCGCCAAATAAAGGCAGCCCTCATGTGCCACACAGAATCATGGGTACGGGCACTTCCTCTTGTCCTGCTTGGAATGCGAACAGCATTTAAGGAAGACATAAAGTCTACAGCCGCTGAGATGCTATATGGCGAATCGCTGCGGTTGCCGGGCGAAATGTTCACTCCTGGCACAGACCCTTGCGACGACCCTGCTGATTATGTCGTTAAATTACGACACAAAATGTCGTCTCTACGACCAGTACCAGCTTCGTGTCACGCAAACCCAGCCGCTTTCATATTTAAAACGTTGCCTTCGGCGTCACACGTTTTCCTACGGGACGACTCGGTACGTCGCCCACTACAACCTCCGTACACCGGTCCGTTCGCCATACTAGAGCGTTCTACCGATGGGAAGACTCTGACCTTGGACATCAAGGGCAGACAGATTGTGGTGAGCGTAAATCGCGTAAAACCCGCTTTTTCAGAGTCCGGCCACTGGGAACGCCCTGGAATCGAAGACACAGCTGACTTACCTTTTTCAGAGCCACCTCAGGAGCCTTCAACAGCAGATACCATTGCTCCTAACACACGACCTAGTGCAACACGATCTGGTCGTCGTGTAAAATTCCGGAAAACCGCGGATTACGTGTATTTTTAGATCTTATCCTTCTCCGTGGGGGGGTGGTGTGGCGTTCCGCCCTTTATTAATATCATAAATATTTTATTGTAATATCATTAGTAATAAATTTAGCATATAAGACCGGCAACGTTGCTGGCGATAAGGCACCCAAAAGACCTGTAGCCGGGTGCCTAAAAATGTAAAAAACCTACGCGTTGCCCAAATCTGTCATTATCACCCGGGACGCGTAGCAACTTAGCGTAAGACAACATATAATATTATATTATTACATTTGTACAGTGTGCTACATATATGAGCATAAAAGAAAGTCAGTAGAACCTTCTGTATTTTATTTCGCTCCACAATCGACACGGACCCTCGAGACCAACAAAACGCCAAAACTACATTAAAATTATAACATTTATGTCGTACCGCCCCTTTGAACAAGCGGTACCTCTTAACTTAGAATGATGACCCATAAGTGATATGACATTTTTTCTATGGAAATCTTATCAATGGTGTAGCGCTGTATGTGTTATAATTGATTTAAACAGTGCTCAAGAAGTTGTGCTGCCACGAGGCTAATGAACGCTTTTTTTAAATTCTGACGCTTTATGTCACCCTTTGACCTCTATCAACTCGGACACAATATGGCACGTAAATAAATTGAAAAGCGAGCGTATTATTTCGCTAATCATGAATGATGAACTATCTACAGCTCTTACAGCAGTTGGTACAACAATTTCGTAATAGTATTCCGATTTTCAATAACAACAAATTGTAATAGCAGCATTACATGAAATTCGTGTGCTAGATGATTAAATTATACACACTGGCAATAATTAAGATAAAAACAAATATGCTTTTTTTAGTTAATAATACTTTTTTACCGTAGCTCTTATCTTGTGTAAAAGTATGGTATGCTTCATTAAAACTACTGGCTTTTATAAATCACTCTTTGTTTTCAGAACTATATTTATTTTAACAGGTATTCGCTACAGATTTCAAGCTTTTTATGTATAACACCTAAATTAAACCTGCAGTATACATCTCCGTGACAACCGATCAATAACTTCTTCAAAAATCTAAAATTAATATTAATTTAACGGCATCTTTTATCATGAAAATAAAACACTCGAGTACAGTACGGATTAGATAATCTCGAAAGAGCCTTGGATAATATACCGCGATACAATATCGGCTCTTATCTACAGATGTGCTCATACGAAACAACACAGATAATGTTTTGGAATTGTTTATTTTAGAACACACTTTGTTGATATCAATATTATAAATGTAATGATATATATAGCGGAGCACGTTGTTCGACGCGAAATAGAGCAAATAATAGGAAATTGGAGGCTTCGACTATTACAGTAGTAGTTTATGAAGAAATTTGTACAAAAAAGCAGCAGCGACTTGAAGAGCGTAGTTAGCAACATGAACATGTACACAAATCCTGTTAATCACAAACCTCAAAATCTAAAATGTTTTATTCAATTTGGGTTCAGATAACAACCCAATCCTTGAAAAGAACCGCCAAAAACTCGATCTGGTTTATCTTTTCATCTCACATATTTTTACAAACATAGATAGTTACATTCGTTTAGAGTGGATGCACAGAGAGGGGCGTCATTTCCAGAAGTCACCATCGTCCACATATTGATCCACCCTATGTCTTTAGACATTAAAACCTGTTTAATTATTAAAATAGAAATACGATCGCATTTACTTTTACAATTACTAATGAGAAACACTATATTTCGTAATGGATTGCGACAATACGTTCAAAACTAAGAAGAATAGATAAATCCGTGCGCGGCGCGTGATACCGTCCACAATAGGGCGTAGTTATCAGTAGGCAAGCACACCATTCCTTATCGGGTATCGGGGAGGCCGATGAACTCGCGGCCATGTGGGTAAGCTGCCTCGCCTCTCTATCACTATTCCACTGTTTTATATACTTTGAATCTAATGCGATATGATATCCACCACTGGCTTTCTTCATACCCCAATAAAACATCTACCTTTAAATTTTCATTGTAAGTTGTGCAGAAAATGTTAGTCTTAAAGGTAAAACTATGATCTTAGCTTTAAGTTATTCAAATAAACTAATCGACTATATTTAATCATTATTTTGTCTGTAATTAATCAACTGCTTCAAATGGTATTTTATTTTACAACAGAACATTCAGTTCCCAAGTACCAATTTCTAACAGCTAAAGGTACACTACGTACGGCGTACGGCGTACAGCGTATATTTTAAAAACGATACACGAATTAAAAGTTGATGTAATCAATCAAAATTTAGGGTGGACGTTACTTCGCAACTTTCGCTTGAAATTATTTGATCACTGCAACAGAAAACTGTAATAAATCAACTAAAAGTAATTAAAAGGCGTTGTTGGTCGTGTAATAAATTGTTAGAAGCTAATAAATATCGAATTACTTTAGTAAAACTGAAGGACATTTTAGGAGCAGATGGTTAACAAAGCCGAGCGCTTGTGTGATAAGTGCCGCGCCGCGAATTCACGTTGAATGGTGCGACGGTACTCCATTGAGTAGTCCTCGGTCGCGTCGCGTCTTGTCGCCCGCGGACGTCAATGGGCGAAGATTGCGCGCGCACCAGCGTACCGGTCTGCTCCGTCGCGTCGGGGTACATGACGCCATTACATCGTCCACGTTTGGCGGGAATCATAAATGGGCGTGCCATTATAATTGCAAGCAGTTCTGAATACGTTGCTTTTCATTTAACCCCTGGATTTTCCAAAACCATAAGGGTTTTTAGCTCCATACAAACGAATGTAGACCTCATGAGGCACAGGTCAATAGACTGTTGGCAGTATAAGCTTAAAAATATTTGATTTATTACAAAATTTTGAAAAATAACAGATTATGTGTTGTAAAATCATATTTTTTATATAAAATGTATTTTAAAAAACTGTTTATATTTCTATGCTTTTCTTTACTAAATCATGAAATTCACAACTTTATTCATTTTTATAAACAACATATCTCGTGGTACACTCCCAAAATAATACACTAGTAATTTTCTTCCATGGAAATAATAATGTATATTCCTTCCTCAAATAAAACGTAGTACTTATTTTGAATTTATTTGTTTTCTTAAAGATATTCCATTACTTAACATTCCCTTTAAAATCTCATCTATCAATAATAGCATGTTTACGGTGCTTGGCAAGAGATTTTCAGCCTGAGGATGGTCGCAAACGAGGCGAGCATTAAAGAAAGCTCTACTACTTTACTACACTTTACGTGATGAACACGATGTTTTTATACCTCGAAAGCTCAGGTTAATTCTATAGATTCCAGCCTGTGTCGATTCGACAGTGTCCGGACACGCTACCTCTAGTCCATCATTGCTTAAAAACTTGAATATTAATATTATTTTTTATTGAATATTTATTAAGATTACTAATATACAAGTTCCTTGTAATATTTAATTAAATAATAAACAGACAGTTGAACTCGAAGCTTGTTAGTGATTAAAAACCGTGTTTTTTCTTCAAGAAGTAGTATTTGTTCTTTATCGGCCGATATGATTATATCAAATTTTAAAACCGTGTATTGCATTGACATTAATTACATCCAGTAGATAACTCGATTGAAGGAGGATGAATGAATTCTAAAAGCTTGATGTTTTTTAAAGAACCCTCATCACAACATTTCAAATTAACAAGAAAAGAAATTACATTCGAATTATGTTTTAATGGGAGAGTAGCAAAAATCTTGTGAACCGGATGTCGCGTCATCGACGGACGGACAAAAAGCAGATCGAAACACGACTCTAACAAAAACACTGGACTTTCAAGTCGAGTTCCGGCTGGAGCCCGGTCGAGGTGTTCGCTCGCCGAGGACCGGCTTTATGTGACACGTGGTTATACTGCGAATCGTATCAATTCCAACTACAATAAACTATTTCGTTTTAATAATAATTCCAGATTATTTTCGATCCGACGGACGTACTAATGTTAGATGGATGAAAAAACGAAATTTAATCGTATTCGAGAAGTAATTACTCTCTATTAGATCTCCTGACCGCTACTGTCTTGTTTATAACCGCGTCTACTATTATTGTAACTGCTGGACTGTCCACCTCTACAAGAGTTTTAACTCTATACAAACGAATGTAGACCTTATAATGCACGGGGCAAGAGAGTGTAGGTAGCATAGGTTTTGACATCTTTGACATCTGGCTCTTAAAAAGTCAGCCGAGGGGTTAAGTATCTGAAGTACTCCCGAAGAAAGACGTATAATTTTTAATGACGCCTACTTACTTAAAATTGATAATAGTTATTTACAAACAATTCTCTGAGCATCGAATTGTAAAACCCCGTGTATCCAGAACCTGATTCCATACAACACAAAATCTAAATTTGTATTTTCTCCCAAAACATTAGTATTGTGTTTCTAGATTAAATTATGGAAGAAAATTGTTGAAGTGTTTTGCTCTCCTTGTTTGCTTTCTTGTCAGCCGAGAATATTGGTGTAATGTAATAGTTATGGGTAAAAAGCTTGTTAAAAATGACATGTAAGTAATGAAAAATGTTGATGTATATTGCAGCTGAAGGTGGGCGGCGGGGGTGTGCGGTCGTGGCGCGCGGTGGGGGGCGCGCACGGCGGAGAGCTCTCCGTCTTCTGCTGGTGATGGCGAACGCCGTCACGCGCGCACACTCACTCACGCCGCTACCTTGCAGGTACACACGCACTCATAACCTCACTCACTTATATGTAAACTAGCGGGCCCGGCAGATTTGTCCTGCCTTGATAATAAAAAAAAATCTATAATTCAACCGCAGCGCCACCTAATAGGTCCAATTGTGAATTTAAACCTTTCATATAACACACAAAAAAAATCATACATGGATAGAACAATTGTATAAAGAAAGTAGAGGCAATAGACGAGTAGATTAACAAATAAGGAAAATTGTGGTTTCGATTTCCATAATAAAATTAAAGCATGATGGCAGAACATTCTGCCATACTATTACTACGTATGAAGGTTAAATAGTATACTGAACTGATATAGGTTTTGTGCTGTTTCCAGATTGTTGATGTGCCTCGGCGCCGAGTGAGACACTGCCGGTGTCTGAGTGTCTCGCGCTGTGCGACTCACTGCGGCTGCGTCTGAACGCTAATACCGCGCCCTAACCTTGTCGATTTTACCCATCGATTTTTAAATACGTCGTACGTTGTACTTCGATGGCGTATGACTCTCATAACACAGACACGATATCACTGACAATGACGTACATACGTTTTACCTACAAGTTGTAATATAAATTAATTTTGTAAACAATAACAATTCCATTATACAACTGTTCATTTTAAAGAACGATATTTAAGGAGCTTTGGAGGAGGAAAAAAGAGGACATATTTGATAACTAATTAATTACGAGAAAGAAAAAAACGAATACCAGATATGTACCTACTTAAAATGTTTTAACCAGTAATGAGACACTACTATGATCGATTGCTTTTAATCGGATAACAATACTTTTATGAATGTTGTTTACACCTCTATTTTTATGTTCTGTACTTATAAACAATAAAAAAAATCAATATTGATATAACTTGTATAGTTGTGACAAACGTCAATAGAGGACTTTATGGAGCAATGTATATCTGATTGTGGATTCTTCACTTGGGCGTAGGTATCGGGTTACAGACTTGTATATGTACGCCCGGCGGTACCCGGACGTTACTCAAGCGTACCCGGGCTTTGCGAGGCGTACGTCACCCCGGCGTACTTGTACCTCACCCCGGCGTACTTGTACCTCACCCCGGCGTACTGGGGCGGTACCCGGCGTACTTGTATGTCACCTCGGTGTACTGGGGCGGTACCCGGCGTACTTGTACGTCACCTCGGCGTACTGGGGCGGTACCCGGCGTACTTGTACGTCACCTCGGCGTACTGGGGCGGTACCCGGCGTACTTGTACGTCACCTCGGCGTACTGGGGCGGTACCCGGCGTACTTGTACGTCACCTCGGCGTACTGGGGCGGTACCCGGCGTACTTGTACGTCACCTCGGCGTACTGGGGCGGTACCCGGCGTACTTGTACGTCACCTCGGCGTACTGGGGCGGTACCCGGCGTACTTGTACGTCTCCCCGGCGCGTCTGCTGCGTGAGTTTCCTGAGCGTGTGATAATGAAATCAATTCTGAACGGAAAATTGAAAATGTTTTATAACTTTGTTGTTCTTGCGTTTTACTATACTCGCTAATACATGTTTTTGGCGGTTTACTTGTAGACCAACGTAACGACGGTCACCGCTAACCTAGTAATAAACGCTTAAACGGTGCGTACCGTCACCGGGACTGTGCTCATTCTGCTGAACTGTTTTATAAGAATACTAGGCTAGTCGTGTAGATTATGAACTATAATTCTACCAGCTTAGTCTATTTTTCGTATATACTTATGCCTATCTGTTTTTTGACAACTTGGCTAAATTTTTAAATAGTTTTCCAGTGTTGTATTACTAATTTTTTCCAAAGCATGTTAATTACTATTGACAATAACTCCGTTTAAAAAATGAAATAACTTCTTATAATAACTATATATAACATATATATAATAACATCTTAATCATTTCTTTTACGGTACCTAAAAACTATTTAGACCAGTGATTTATGTGCAACGTAATAAAGGCGTAATATCCCACTGAAAACTATTAATCATTTTACTTAATTTAATATAATCATCGGTTTATTAAAAGAATTGACTTTTATGGTTCAAACTTTATCACAGTTCACTATATAACTAATTTTGATTGTATTTTGAAGCCGCCACCAACTCTTTGAATTTGTGACAATGATTTTTCCAAACCCAAGATCTAATCAGAACTTAAGTTACTGTATGTAGAAAGGCAAACAGAACCTAAGCAATTATGACGTTCTTGGAAATTTCGAAAACTAAAATAAAACAACTTAAGATATGCGTAGTAAAAATAGCGTCGATTTCCAACAATTTCCTTATTAATAATACGTGTTTTTCATTACCTGTAGTTGTATGTTATATTGATGTTAGTTGTTTGAATTTAGGATTAATCGAAAGGGACGTTTAAGCATCAATATGTTGTTTACAAACAGGAAACGCCCTTTTCTGATTAAAGATCACGTACGGCGTAAATAAAGGGAGCGATGGGAGTACACATAATGCCTGCCTTGTTTATTTAGCACAAACTAATTGTATTACAGTTCTTGTAACGTAAAGATAATATCGACCCTGACTCTTGTAATATCTTTAATAAGAAAATTTGCTTAATATATTTCATAATTATAAACTTAGTAATAAACTCAAATATCAATAATTTCTTTCACAATTGAATTCATTATCACACATTTTAAATAGTGGAAACTTTTTCATTTCAACGATATAAAAGCGTTTTATAATGAAACGTTATTTTAGACCGTAGTGTATCTAAAAACTCTTGATCATTCTTCTTGGTGATGTGTTTTCTCATATTCTATTTTATTTTGACACCGACTGAAAAAATTATATTAATTCTGTTCGGAGTACATAATTCAACAATTCATTTATTTATCTATGTGAGTCGTAAAAATTCAAAATGATCTATATCCAGTTGTAATCGTTCATATATCATGTTTCTTTTTTTTTAATCGACTTCGAAAACGGAGGAGGTTACTACGTTCGGTAAAATGTATTTTTTTTATGTATGTTAATCGATATCTCCGTCAATTATGAACCGATTTTAATGATTCTTTTATTATTTGAATTGATTATGTTCAGAGGTGCATTGACTTCAAATATTATTCTTATATTAGGTAGCGCGAATATCAATATTTTTAATTTAATTTGGTTAATAATTCAGTTATTTTTCGCTTCTTAGTGCCTTATTAGTTTTTCACATCGAAACCGGTTTTTTTTTTGTTGTAATTTTATTTATTTAGATTTCCAGTCTTTATACACCGAGAACGTAGTTCAAATTTTGCCGTTCATAAGGATTTTAGTTTTTTATATGATTTCACATGTACAAAATTGGAAGATCTTGAAAAATAACGTAATATATTAGCAAATTGGATTTAGCTCCTTTTTAAATGTAACGACTCATGTAGTTAAAATCATAAATTCATTGTCCTCGTTCCTTCATATTGGACTCAATTAATGATAAAAGTACAAAATTACGGATACTGTTTTATTAGGGGAGAGAGATTCGTGTGCGATTCCTGCGATCAGACTATCGAGTTATTAAGGTGTAGAGATAGTACTGGGGGTAAGTGAGGGAGGGGATGATGGTTGAGGAATAAAGGACTGTTTAATGTAGGGATGTTTCCTGATAGATAGGTCGATGTAATAAGCTTAAATTTCCAACCAATGATTAGTGTCGCCGACTACGAGCTTCCGTGAACACCTTCGCTATAAGTGGACAGACCGGGTGTAATTAACACGTTCCGTGCCGCGTGCACCACCGGTGGTACACATTACACTCGATCTGTAGGCCACGTGTACCACCGGTGATACAGGTTAAACTTAATCTGTAGGCCACGTGTACTACCAGTGGTACACGATTTGATAAGTATTGAAAGCGAAAGAATTGCTTATGTCATGTTATGTATGACGTTGTAACGTAGTATTGTATAATAATCCTCAGAGCTCACTGCAGTCCGATGTCAGACAGTAGAAAAAAAAACGTATGATAATACATCTATTTTTTGTCAAAATATCAAATGGCCTAAAGAACATGCCAGGCAAAGATGGCTCGGCACGGAACGTGTTAAATATCGCATGGTTTTCGTGTACATTTCACTGTTTTTTAAATGAAATAGAATTTTTTGAAATGTTTACTCGTTTTGAATACGTACGGTTCAATTGAATTTTTGTATTAACACATTAAAAATAATAAAAAAAAAACGGATATTAGTGATACGATATTGTTTTGTACGTGAACGGAAGGGACACGTAGCCGAGTAGCCGCGTAGGCGATAAGGTTTTCATAAATGAGACTAGGGACACGTATAAATATCGATACTTCACTCATGTTTAGTATCGAAACGAAATATTGTGTGCCTATAAAAATATCGATATCTACACCAAAATATCAATCGAATTTAAAAGACAAATAATTAACACAAGTCTTAAAGTGTTATTTTTTACATCAAAATTTAAGAAATAGAAATGCAAAACCATTTTATCAATGATTTAATTGATCGTACTATATTATAAGTTAAAATAAGTAAAATAATAATATAAATCGTTATAGTATGAATATTGAATTTGATTGAATAGGATTTGATACTTCACAAAAAGTATTCACATGAGCAGAAGTATCGATATTGATAGAAAGTATTCGATATTGAAAATATCGATACATTATCCGTGTTCCTACACGAGGCCATCGAGAGAGTGACCGGCGCGCGGCGTCACCCGGTTTCACTTTATAGTTATCTATTGTGATAAAAGTGGTATTGTAATGATATTTGGAAGGAGGGATGATGAGCGAACGCGACTCCTCCAACACTGTTATAGTTTCAGCCGCACTCGATCATTCGGTGCATTATAGTATCGCGCGCGAATATAGGTAGATCACGGGGAAATACTTAAAGGAAAAACCCACAATAAATCCAATTAGGGTAAATACTGGGTAAAACCCAGGAATATTCCCAAAGAGCTGGTAAAAAATTGGTCGTATTTATTTGTTTAAATAAGAAAATTGAAAGACCGTTTTCATCTTTGAATAATAGGTTTTCTTGTTTTTTAACATCCCAGTTGTAAGATCTCGGTTTCTTTTTCTGTCGTGAATATTTGCTTTTAGCACTATACGTAAACGTATACATAGCTAAGAACACTAAAATAACATTCTGTAACTGTCAAAGTATATGGAGCATATCATATAAGTACAACAACTTCGCAGAAATTGCTTTTTGCTAGAAATTCCTTTTCACCAATTCTACGGGGTACGTGTTTTTCACGTTGCTCTTCTTCGGGTCTATAATTGGCTAAATCAGACATATCCTATTTACGTTATATTATTTGATAACTTTTTTAATATTATGCAGAGTGTCAATAATATGTAAACTTTCTTCATGTGACCTTTTCTAGATATCTTTGCGGTAAACATATATTTGTAATATTTTAACCGATTTGGGAATATTCGAGAATTTACCTGGTAGAATCAGATGAAACAGCGCGCTGTTGGAAAACAATGCTCGTTGAATAGCGTTGTTAGGAAGTCGCGTTCGCTTCGGCGTTTGAGGTGATAAGATATTGTAACATCGCCTCGAGTTTTTGATCTCGAATTGCGACTGAGCCCGGTGAGTGTTTGTGCTGCTCACACACATACAGACACACAGTAAGTCACCAGCACAAGCAATCACGACAAAACACGTGATTCCTTCATAGATTAACGTTTTTATATATTTTACCAATTTTTTGAATGTCAATTGCTATGGGAACGAGTTCGCGCGGACCGTCTGTTGTTGTGCAATATCACGGGAAAGCTGAATAAAAGGACTTTTCTGAATGTCAATCTTTGAGAATTATTCTAATCATTTCGATAGCCATTATGTTATGTTACATTGAGCAATTAATGGCTTCCGAAATAAATGTTGAGACTGGAGAGTAAGACTGTAGCGCATTCTCGTTTTTCGTACAAATTACATCGGTTGTACTCTAGTTATATATTTATGTTTGTAGTTTTTAGCGGGGCTAAAACATTCTGTTATTTGTGTTGTGTTTTTAAACGATAAATATATATATACATATATATAAACTATTAAAAAAAATGGTGCGAGTGGATTCAGTGAATTTAACGGATAAAGACATTTAACAAATTTTCAAATTAATAATAATATAAAAAAGTACTAAAAAAAACTTTTTTAAAAATCGCTTGGATAAAGATATTGTATGTACATAGAGTTAAGTTACGTAAAGTGCGAACTTAGATGTAGTAGTATAACAAATTGCTGGCGGACGAGTGCCGAGCCTGGTCGGTCTATTGTTAAACAAATCTTGTCTTTTTATTTTTGTGTTATTTCTTTTTATATATTACGATTAATATTTCGTTAGTGGACATGTCGTGGTCCGAGCAGAGCCGCGTGCGAATCATTGCAAGTTCACCGCCGGCGCATATAAATCTTCAGCGAAGCGAAAACATTACTTTATACTTTTACAGTTTTATATTATAAAATATTTAAAACGAGTGATCTCTAGAATGATTCTATATGTTTTTGGGATATTATTGTATTGATTTGCATTGGTGTAGGGTATCGAGAGTAGAACTATAAAGTAATGCTTTTGAGAATTAATCATCGATATAATTTAGATACTTTTATACAAACGAGACGAGGCGTATTTTCAATTAATGGTAACAGTTGCTCGTTGCTCGGTATTTGATTTATTCCATTATCTGTGTTAGGTGTTTGACTTTTAATATATCTTTTACTTCAATTGTTGTCAGTTTCTGGCGGGGTCTTGGAATGTCATGTAGTGAATTTTATATTTTATTCATAATTTAGTGTTATTTGGCTTTATATTTTGTAATAATGTGCACAAATGAAGTGTATGGTAAATAATACCACGGAGCATGGATTCCGACTGATGATCGCAAGAAACTTGTAATATTAACCTACTCGACAATGGCAGTGATAGTCTACTAGAAGACTGGTTGCCAAAAATAAAATAAGGAAAAAAATACTTCATCTGCCAATAAAATGTTATATTATGTTTAGAATTATAAGAGCGTAAGTCAGAACTAGTTCTAATTGATGCCTTAATGTTTCTGAAATGAAGAATTATCATCTGAACTTTTACTGAACATGTTTTTAGCCACATAAGTCTTGTGTATCGTATATATTATTTTCAAAATCAGATACCGAGGAACGAGCATTTGGTTTAGAGTTAGCTTCGCTGGTGGTTATTGAACTCGCAGTGATTTTGCAAAATACGGTGGTGATATTTTTACAAAATAATTTATGTTTTTTTTATATATATTGATTAACAATCGTAATAAAGAGTGAGCAATGGCACATCTTAATTCTTGTTTTATTATTCCCATATGTTTGTGACGTCACCATTTACTTATATTATTACTTCGAAACTGAGCTTATAAACTTGAACCAATCTACAAGTATTCCATAAGTAATTAGGTGAAAATCTATCGCCAGGATAATGTTAGTTTGCTGAACATTGGGGGCCGTTCTAGTATTACATAAGCAGAATTTTTAAAAATAAGAAAAATCTTAACATCATAATTTAATATGAATAAATTGCATATCTATACTAATATATAATAAAGCTGAAGAGTTTGTTTGTTTGGTTGAACGCTATGATCTCAGGAACTACCAGTCCGATTTGATAGTCTTTCGGTTTTAGATAGCTCATTTATCGAGGAAGGCTTTAGGCTATATATAATTACGCTAAGACCAATAGAAGCAGAGCACCAATGAAGAATGTTTCAAAATCACTTCTTTTTTTGCTTTTGAGCGATTACGTTATTATTATATACGTTGCCATGGTAACGTGGTAAGTAGTAGTAATAATTTTCTTCCAATAGGACAGGCGAAGGAATTAATCCATACTGCCAATTCTGAAGTTATGTGGTAAGTATCAAAGCTAACATTTTCAAAGTTTATTTTGTTTTCCTATTCAAATAGTTCATAGGCAAAGGAATTAATCCATACTGCCAATTCTGAAGTTATGTGGTAAGTATCAAAGCTAACATTATCAAAGTTTATTTTGTTTTCCTATTCAAATAGTTCGTACTACTTTTATTTCCAATTTTTTATTTGTTCTCTATTACGTATTATAAAAATAAAGTTTGTGTATGTACAATTAAAATAACAACTTTTTGATGAATGGATATGGCTACAAATGACCAAAAAAAACTTTTTTTATACTTTGTCTATATTTTTATATTTTGTCTGTTTGTTCTGGGTAATCTCCAAAACGACTGGACCTATTTTAACGGGAATTTTACTTTTTACTATCAGATAACCGAAATTATAGCGGTTGACTATTTATTATTATATTGTATTTTATTATGCGGCTTCGTCCGCATTACTTTGGGCCTTTGGTATTCACTGGTAGATAACAGACATCATAAAAAATAATTTAGGTTTTTTATTCGCCTTCGGACGCAGTGGAATATCCGTAATGCTTGAACTGATTTTCACTGGAAGATAACTCCCTTATAAGAAGTAACTTAAGAAGTAACTTAGACTATTTTATTTTGTTTCTCAAGACTTCGTCCGCAATATCCTACTATCTCCTAATTGATTGGACCGACTTTCACGGGGCTTTTACGGGCAGATAACTAGCGGGCTCGGAAGACGTTATACGGACGGAGACGGATAATAAAATGAAAACCTTGACAAATTATACCTAAACCTTCCCCATAAATTATCATTCTATCTACTGGTGAAAACAGCATGAAAATGGTAGTTTTTGACTTTATCGCGAACAGATAAGCTGACAGAGGACTTTTTTTTAACCGACTTTGAAAAAGGAGGAGGTTAGTTATGTTCGGTATGTATTTTTTATGTATGTTAATCGATATTTTAGACAATCGTGAACCGATATTAATGATCCTTTTTTTATTTGAATTGGTACACTATGTAGTTATTAACTACTACCTATGTATTCGTCCGTGTGAAATTGATCAAAAATATGTTACAACTGCGTGAGACGTGTGCCTTACTGACTCCAAGAATAAATATACATAATTGAAAGACATATATTTGTATGTAATATGAATTATATCATCTTTTTGGTCAATTTGGCGGCCATATTGTTTTATTTACCACGTTTGCTTCTACATAACTCAGTTATTATAGCAACGTATAAGAATAACTTAAGTATATCGACAATACGGGCATATTATATTTATCTATAAAATAAAAGATTTAAGATATATTGTTCGATAATGTATAGTTTATAATTTTCATTACTTTCTTATATAGTGTTAGTGAGCACTGAGTTTGGTATATAGTAGGTTGAAGTTCCAGGTATGTTGCTGATGATAAATCCCATCCCATTCGATATACTATTAGTATTCATATATCTAATGTACACGTTACATGTTACAGTAGATGGCGTTCGTATCGTAGTTACAAATGTTTTTGAAAAAGTGTTTCTGTAATGTACACACCCACTTACAATTTTACATTTCTTTAATAAATTTTTAAAAAGCGCTTGCGGAGCCGCGGGTTACAGCTAGTAGATAATATAATTTTAATGTGAAGGAAACGGGAAGTCTGGGAACACTGAAATAATGAAATCGTTATTATCAAAATTTTTATTAAAATAAAATTATATCACTAAATATGGGTATTCGTACATTATTATAAATTTCCTAAAACATGAATGCTGGAGATAATTATGATCAAATAATATTAATATAAAATAAAACCATAATAGTCTTATGATCGGAAGCGAAGGCGTTAAACAAAATTACGAGAAATTCTCAAAAGCAAATGCAAGGACGTATACGTAATACGAAAATAACTTACTTACACTTTATCAGTCCATTTGTATCTTAACATAAATGGCGGTCACGAGTGAACTTACAGTATAAGTAGGAACTAACAAAATATCTTAATTTAATAGCACTTTTAAAAATATCTAAACAAAGTATAGTTAAAAAATACAAATTATGAATTTACAAAGATGCACACAATTAGCACTCGGAATTGACGTTTGGAACGCTCCATAAATTACGTCACAAGAAATGCATGATTTTTGTTGCCGCACCTCCTCCAGTGGTGTGACGGCACTTACTTTGCACTTTTAATATTATTTATACATCTTAATATATAAAAATTTTGTCCACGATGAACACCGAAACTACTTAACCGATCTTCATAAAACGTTGGCGTTTATGTATAATTTAGTCCAATTTGAGAGGCAGGATCATTTATATTTCCATTAATGGCCTCAATATCTTTTAATTTCAAATTAAATAATTGTCAATGTTGATTTTTGTTATTAATTGTAAGTTACATCAGTGTCGAACAGATGGCACTTTAAATTAGTTTGCTGGCAGAAAACTGTAGGACCGACTGCTATAGATATCTCATAGATGGCGCCACGTTTTAATTTTGAATGTAATTTATCATCATTTTTATTCAAGATGAATAACTGAGCCACAGCAACGCGTGGTCCGTCAGCTAATATATTTATAATTATTTTTCGTAGAATCAACAATAAACAAAAATTTTCGTTACAGTTGAGATATAGTGTTTTAACACTTCATACTTACATGTGACGTCACGAAATTTATGACTTATACTCTTCCCTTGTCAGACTCTATTAATCCATAACGTATGAGGTAAATTACGGATGGCCCTTTATTTACGACTAGCTGGTACTCGCAACTTCGTCTTTGTTGTTTATTATCTTATATTTTACGTACAGAGGAAAAGCATTCAATAATGTTCAGAAGTAAAGATATACCTTGCTTACAAATTTATTTGTAAACAATGTTTATTGTCCCTCTCCTGCGTATACGCACCATACGGCTTGCCGCACTTCTTCACGGTAAGAATACAGACAAGGCTGAACGCGTAGGGTTTTTCAAACAGTAGTTTATGTTGAATATAAAATTGAGTATGTGTAAGGGAGTAAAATTATTGTGTAAGAGAGACGTACCGTTGACTTATGTTTATTAGATCGATGCGTTCACGCATGCTTAGTCCAGTTCGACAGAGATTCCAATGTAAGTCCATATTAATAAAATACCGTTAAATTCAACGGAAGATGAGACGAAGAACGACTGCGGTTATATTTAAATTCACATGTGAATTATTAGTATATCAGAAAGAAATGAATTAAAAAATGGAAGACTGCTACAGTAGCAAGTAACAACAATTTTTTCTCCGAATTTCAAAATACACTTTCGTGTTTCGCTATCGCGAGCAAATGCATCGGTGTGTTAAAGGTCCAAAAAGAGTGTAAAATCTCTATCCTCCCGACACATGCTGTATCTGATGGAGATAAACTGGCTCTATTGGATTGCTAAGCAAATCGGGAGCAGATAAATGACGGGAGTGAATAGAATAATTATTGAATAGACGAAAATATTTAAAAAAAAATCAAAAACGATCACAATTTTTTAAGGAGCGAATCAATTAAAATTGCTTTCTCACGATTCTTTGCTATTGGGAGCAGTTCAATGCGCTTTATTTCCTATGAGTAAGGTTTTTCCTCAGTAAATTGTGTAAAATTTAATATCAATAAACTACTGTATTGTTTTTTTTTTATATTGTAGCACGGCAAAATGACTGCACTACGCCTGACGGTAAGCACAGTACAATGCAAAAACAATGGCGACCAGCGAGTGACTAACTCACATCGTCGGCCGCCGCTGTGATGCCGGCCTTGTAAAATAGTTTAAGATAAATGCGAAAATATTTTTATTACAAAAACGAAGTCCTAATATAAGACGAGACATTTTGTTACTGAACCGGCGGGTGTCGACGCGATTGAAGTTACTTTTTAACGGCAACACTGAAGTAGGTGAGTAATGTTTTACTCTTCCGTGCGGGTAGTTTCGGTGTCTTCTCCGAGACTGAATTCCTTCTCGGCGGAGCAGCATCTTTAGGGCTGAGCGGTGCGGTTAAGATAGATCTCTCTACAGCATCCGAAGTCTTTCCTTTCTTCTCGCGTGCCATGAGGGTCAACCAGTCCGTCGTGTCTTGCTTCTTTCTCACTGGAGACATCAGCCTCAGATGAGGCGCCTCACCGTTTAACACAAAGTTTGGCAAATCTTTTGTCGGTGTCGTGAACGATATGATTCTCACTTTAACCGGCGACGTTTTCACCGGTGATATCATCTTAGGACTTTTCGGGGAGAGGACTTTACAATTTCTCTTCTCATAATTCTTCGTCGGGGTCATGAAAGAAGTCCCCGGTTTTGGGATGTAAGTCCATTCCAATACGTTGGATTCCGAATTACACTTTTTGGGGCTGCCATGTTGGATATCGTTATCGTGGCGTCGTTTTGTACCCGCGGGTAAGAGCTCCTCGTCGTCACCGACTTGGTTATCCAGTTTTAATCTCTTTGCTAAGATTTCTGAGTCTTCAGTTTCTTTCGATGTACTCATGAGATCGGTTAAGCATCGCTTACTCTTATTGCTGGACAAAGTAGTTTGAGATTTGGCGCGTTTACCGCCGTAGGAGCCGGGTGTTGTCGTGGAATTGCGTTTCAAGGATTTAGGAGTTCTATCTAACGCGCCCCACTGCGGGAGACCGGCTAGGTCGGTGCGAGGAACTGGTTCCGCTCGGCCTTTCAATTCGGATTCATTGACGAGGAACTCTCTGCCGATCCTCCATATCTTGTGTCGAGCATCGTCGCTGCACGTGACGATCTTCATATTGTCTTTCCTGCACCAGGCGGCGCAGGTGACCTCTGCCCAATGTCCGGTCAGCTTTACTATTGGCTCGGAATACTTGACATTCCAGATGTAAGCGTTCTTGTCGCTACTACCGCTCACCAAGTACATCGAGTCCGGACTCAGGTTAGTTTTAATGTAAAACGTACTGTTTTCATGTCCGATATACCTCTGTTCGGGCAACGTGTTGTATGTGGAAATGTTAAAGCAGTAGATCACATTATCCATGCAGCTGGCGTAGAGTCTCGTCCGAGCATCGTCTATAATTAAATTAGTGTATCCATTTTTGGTCGAACTGCCGCAGTACGGGATGGAGTGTTTCGGAAGTGGTTCCCTTTTGTAAATGTTGTAATTCTTTCTTAAATCCCATACTTTGATGTTCCCGTCGCATTCCCCGCACGAGATGAGCGTCTGTTGGTCCTGGAAGACGAGGCCGGTGATGCTGATGGCTCTGTGGGTATCGAGACGAGGTCTCTTGGTGTGCGAACCGGGTGTTTTAGGGGTGAAACTAGAGTGACAGTTTATGAGGCAATTGTCAGGTTTCAATACGAGTGACGGGTGATTGCAGGCCCTGATGTCCCAAACGAGTATGTGACCATCTCTTGCACCTGTAGCGAATACTGAAGGCTCGGTGGGTCTAAACACTGCAGTTTTTACTGACCTCGTGTGATTAGAGAACACCATCACCCGTTTTGGAGCACCTTCAGCGACATCCCACAATGAAGCAGTGTGGTCCCCTGAAAATAACAAAGAACAGTTGCCAAAAATGAAGTGCAGTACCCTGCTTTTGATTTGGCATTAAATAAATGGGGTAATTATATTTTATAGCTCTTGAAGTAATTCATCACAAAATTCCATTTATACTAAAGTCCAAACAACATAGAGTACATGACAGTATTCAGCAATGTATCATGAGATATGAACGAGTACAATGTACCGGATTAGCCACCTTTGACACAGGTTGAAAAACCAGAACCGCCTTTAGAGACGATTAATGGGTTCAAAAACTGTACATTGCAGTTGATTAAACTCTGTATTCATCATATGATATGTAACCCTTTTTTTTTAATTTAAAAAAATATAATTGATATTATTCACAAGTTAAGATTTTTAATAAATAAGAATAAGGAATGACTTTGAAGAAATCATTTTAAATGAATAATGTTGTAAATTAAAATTGGAAAACTATGTGACACTACACATGGGAGGACATCACACAAAAGCATGATAAATGGCAAAGAGCAACAGTGGCCTTAAAAATCACTGCGTGTAACGTAATTTATGAATGGAGCCTAACATACTTTCCCATCATCTTCTTACCCTTATCCCACCTAAGTAGGGTCGGCACAACATATTTTCCTTTTCCACGCTCGCCTATCAGATGTCATCTCAGTCATCACACCTTTTACACACATATCATTCTCCACACAATCCATCCATCCTTTTTTCGGTCTTCCTCTACTCTTATATCCATCGACCGTCATACTCAAAGCTTTTCTAGTTACATGATCTTCATCTCTCCTCATAACATGCCCATACCATGCTAACCTATTACTCCTTAACTTCTCTGTTACTGGTGCTATTTTCAAACTTCCTCTGATATATTCATTCCTAATCTTATCCATTCTAGTTACACCACACATCCACCTTAACATTCGCATCCCTGCCACATGTAGCTTTCTCTCATCCGTCTCTCTCGTCGCTCAGCACTCAGATGCGTACAACATTACTGGTCTTATAATAATTTTATACACCTTCCCTTTGAGTTTCAAGGGCATTCGTGGGTCACAAGCTACACCAGACACCTTTCGCCATTTCATGCACCCTGCATTTATCCTACTCCTCACGTCCTTGTCTATGCAACCATCGTTTTGGATCAGAGAACCGAGATACCAGAAATCAGAGCAGGATGGTAAGGATATACCATTTAAAGCTATAGGAGAAAAGCTGGATGGACCACCAAAGTCGCAAAACAAATGTTCAGTTTTTAGTCTACTGATTTTCAAACCAACATTCTCCAGTTTTTCTCGCCATTTTACCAGCCTACTCTGGACCTCGGTAGGATCTTCGCCGACAAGAACAATATCATCAGCAAACAGCATACACCAGGGTGTCTCCTCCTGTATGTCTGATGTTAACGCATCCATAACAAGAAGGAATAAATAAGGGCTTAAAGCTGAACCCTGGTGCAAACCTACAGCCACATTGAAATTATCGGTAACTCCAGCTTCGGACCTAACGTGTGTTTTGGCTTGACTGTACATACAACGAATAAGTTGTAGGTACTTCTCAGGCACTCTTTTTTTTTTCAGTGCCCACCACAGAACATCTCGGGGTACTCGATCATATGCCTTCTCCAAATCAACAAACACCATATGCAAATTCTTATGTACACGTCTGTATTTTTCACACAGTTGCCTAAGTGCGAAAATGGCATCAGATGTCGCACGTCCAGGCATAAACCCAAATTGATTCGGAGTCACTTCAGTCTCATCTCTTATTCGTCTCGCTATCACTCTTTCCCAAATCTTCATACTGTGTGACATCAGCTTTATTCCTCGATAATTGTTACAGTCCTGCACATCACCCTTATTCTTAAAGATAGGCACTATTACGCTATCGCGCCATTCATTTGGGATCGCTTCCTCTAGCAATATCTTATTAAAAAATAAAGTCAGCCACATCCACCCATCTACTTTTAAAAACTTCCATACTTCAACCGGTATGCCATCTGGCCCAACGGCTTTTCCGTTTTTCATACCATTCACAGCTTTTCTTACTTCATCCTCACTTATTTCTTGTACAACGCCTAAATTTGACGGTACGGTCTCTAACTCTCCAGTCCTGTCATTTTCTTCATTCGTCAGTCTTTCAAAATATTTCTTCCAACGACTCTTTATGTCCTCATCATTCATCAAAACTTTTCCTCCATCGTCTTTTATACATTTAACATGTGTAATATCTCTTGTATTATTTTCTCTTACTTTTGCTAATCGATACAAATAACATACTATTTGATGATGATGATGATTTGATCGCCTAACATACTTTACCATTTACAGGAGTTTAAAATATACACAAAACTTTTTATTCACTCCATTTTTTGTATGTTTTAATCTTTGACCACAGTGTCAGGTGATGTTTAATGGCGACATGGTCTAAGATGTTAAGCATACCAGCCTAGAGCCAAGCCATACCAGCCAAGCCTAGAGGGTGCAGACTCTCGAGTAAAGCTACCGGAACACGCCAACAGCTGCTTGGCGACAGATTTCAAACTTGAGTGTGATAGCTAGCACAGTGGACTTAGAAAACCTCCTACCAGGGTACAATTGTTCAGAAAGCACCATTACCAAAGAAATCTATTGCTCATACAGTTTTGAATGCGAGCTCACCACAAAGAGTTTAAATATGTGTAATTAATTACCTGAGACTGTAACAAAGTTCATGCGTTGAGGCATCCATGCCAAATCAAACACTGCATTGTTGTGACATTGAAAACTTTCTAATTTACTTGCTGAATTTATTGTTGTTGTGTTCTGGAAATGAGAATTTCCCAAAAAGTTATTAAATATATATTATTATAAAAATGTATATTATTCAAGTTTTTTTTTTTTTTTTCGAACTGACTATGCTATTGACCTGGCAAGGTCTTTACAGCTTCACCGGACTACTTAATTATTCAAGTATATATTTTACTATTAACAATAATAATTACTTGTTTACATTATATAACAATAATAATTACTTCTTAAATCGAAGCACACTATGAGTTCTCATTAAAATTGTAATACTAGTCCCAAAATAACTTGTAAAATGAGTATTTTAAAAATAATTTCACCTGTGTCTTGTCTCTAAATGGAAAAAAAACTGGCAATAAAAGTAAATACTTATTGAATATGAAAATGAAAAAATATACTTCTTTTTATGAAATTTACACACTTTTGTGAAAATAATAGGTTATAAATTTTATTTGAGAATTTGTATTTTTGAGAATTTTCTGTATTTGAATTTATAACCATATAAACAAGTTTTAGGAAAACATTTAATTATTATATGCTCACAATATAAATTACTAACGACAGATTCCTAGCTCATGACAATGCAAAAACTGAAGTCGTTCCATTTGACATTTTATAATATATTTTATATAACAACTAGCTGTAAGAGTCGCAGTAAAAAAGTTACTAGCATGTAAACATGAGAATGGAGTTCCTACAAAGTCTACAATAAAGAATGAGTCTTCAAAAAACAGATCTAAAGTGGCTGAATTTATTAATGTTCAACGAAAAATTTATCCTATTAAAGTTATTAATTAAAAAAACTACTCAACAAATTTGTATAACATTTTACAGTAACATAGTTTATACATCAGAATAACATTAATGCTTTAATTTATAAAGGTGTTATTTAAATTTAACAAAATGTAATAATAATCTAGTAAGTTCAGGAAACACCACCAACTGAGAGCAATTATGTGGAAGCCATTATTACGAAATTAGTGAATTGCATTTAAAACTAACATTTTATAGTATTAAATTAGTTCTTATAAAAAACCTCTAGAACCTATAACACCTCTGGTATTTAAAATAGATAATGTCTGTCTTAATTTATAAAGACAAAAGCCTTGAGCAGCCACTTGTGATATTATCAAAAGGTATGTGAATATTTAAATCACATATTGACAAATTGAATTGATTAATTTGAAACCAAAATGAAATTGAATATTGAAACTATTCATCACTTATTTCTTCAAATAATAAATAATCATTACATTTATATTAATTAGAGAATAGCACAAATTATTTAAATAATTGAATATAAATTGATACTCAATAAAAACAAATGTATATGAAGTCATTGTTGACAAAACTAACATTTTTTTAAATATTTAAATAAAAAATTAAAAAATTCAATAACAAATTACTTCAATAATTTAGAAAATGGGATTCAAACTTGTCCCAATGTTCGATTACATATTATTATCAAATACCATTATTTGATCTGAACATTATTCCTACAAACCTACGATATATATTAAAAAGAGATTGTAACTAGAACCTTGTGAACTATTAATCTAATTTCGAAAGTGAATTCACTAATCAAAAGTAACATAGAAGAAAGTCACGGGTCATTACTAGATATTACATATTATAAATATGAAAGTAAGTCATACACTCAAAGTTGAGGATTTAAATCAATTTAAATTAAATACCTCACAGGTCAACTGAAATAATGTAAATGGTTCAATGAAAACCTAGTTTATATACCTGAATAGCAATTCGTCCATCTTCATTAGCAAGAGCTAAGATATTTTCGTAACCAGACGCTTCTGAGAAACGACACGCAAAAATGGGTGGATCTTGATCGAAGTTAGCTAATATGTTGTTACTCTGCAGCCCATAAAATGACTCCTCATTATCAACGACCAACCTTTTCAGAATGTTGTCATAATTGAATCGGCAACCTGAAACATTGATTGAATAAGTATTGTTATGGAAGAAGTTAATCTAAATATTTAAATTATTTACTCACAAATGCCTAGTTGACGATCAATCAAATTCTGGATGTCGTTCATGTTGTTTTCATTGTAAAAAGAAAAACAATATTTATTTATTATAGAAACAACTCTCCTCAGTTATTTATCTGTGGTTTAGTATAATTCCAATAGTGTATATTCACAGCCTTTCGTGTATTTAAACAGCATTTAACAATCACGTTCTACTGTATTCAAAAAGTATCACGACAATCCACACTTCACACTTCATAGCACAAAAAAATTAATATGGCGCGAAAATATATGTAATGTCAATTGTATGTCAGCTGGTATAACAAACAAACCGTTTTGTTTCTTCAGAGTTCCTTTTAATACGTAGGTAAATTGAAATGAGAATTTAAGAAATAATAAGAAATACACATATTATATACAGTCTTCGAAAATTCGTCGCCGTAAATGATTTTTTTATAAGCCAACATTGATCTGCGATTCGTCAGATACTTCATTTTTTATCTTGTTTATTAATACAAAACAAATTCAAAATATATTTATTATAGGAATTTAACATTTACATTTATTAATCTTTAAGTTCTCTCGATATTATATGTACAATATATTAGGTTTTAATGAATTATGATTCAAGTAGATATTTGCCTATTACATTAAGTAATAAGAATGTAGCAGGATAATGACTACGTTGCTACTTTCAGAAGATTTTGTATGTGAAATCAAAGTTTGATTCCGATTGTGTCGTCTTGTAAACGTTTTGACAGCAAGTTTACGAAAACCTGTTTATATAAATTGAGCAGACGTATATAGGAGATATACAGACATATAGAATATTTAAAAAGAATTAGAGATAAATATGAACAGACGATAAAAAATAAATCATTACTGCGGTAATTAACTAACAGTAAAAACTAGAAATGGACTAGCTGAATAATAAAGTAATAGACAAAGCTAGAATATTAACAGATCGCCACATTGTGATCGCGTACTTTAATTGAATGATCTATCTTATGCAGTATTTGTATGTATACTCTATGGTAGGAGTTTTTGGCGGGATCTTAATCTGTCATGTAGTGGACTTTATTTTTTATTCATAATCTTGTGTTACTTGACTCTATATTGTGTAAAATTGGTGGTGTTTTATGTAATATAGCTTGTTTATTGTGCATAAGTGAAGTGAATAGAAAATAATACCACGGACCATGAATTCTGAGATGCCACAAAAACTCCATGGAAAGTTCTAACAAGGGAGCCACCATCTTGTTAGAATATTGAATTAATCACTCGACAATGGAAATCAACAAACTCTCTGGAACATAGTAGGCTACTATTAATAAATAAATTAAGATAAAAAAGACGGATAAAAGAATATATTATAGAAGATTTGGCGTTTCTGCCTTTACATCAATTTGGACATAGAAAAGATTTGGCGCGTATGCCTTTACGTTAACTTGGACATAAAACTGACTAAAGAATACATAAGAACAACAGAAGATTTGGCGATTAGAGAATACATAAGAACTACCTATATTGACAACTTCAGAATTGGCAGTATGGATTAATTCCTTCGCCTGTCCTATTGGACGAATATTATTACTACTACTCTATGGTAGTTTTCTCAAACGCGATATTTTTTGTTGTTGGGCTAAGAAAGAGTGAAGTTCGTTTTGTAAAATTATAGTCGTGTGATAATCTTGATTTGCTTTTATTTATCACGAGAGATATTCATGTTAAAAGACGTGTTATTATTTGAAAAATCAAACGATATCCATCTGTAATATACTATAGCAAAGTGTGTCGCCGAGCGGTCTTTTAGTTAGATCTTTCTTGTTTTACGTTCTATTCGAATTCGTGTGCAATATAAGAAGGAATTATAGACAAACAATATGGGCTGACATTCTTTGTGATGGTAAGTATGGGATTAATTTGTTTGTATACAGATTGGATTGGTTTTGCAATGACGCAACACATCTGTTCAAAATTTCAGGTACATGGAATGTGAAGTGAGTCCAGAAAATGGACCCAGTTGTCGCAAAACGGGCAAAGAAGTTAGCCGCCTACAAAACTTCAAATACGAGCTCGAATACTTTGGCAGGAGTGACGTGCGGCTGGATTTCCCCATTGATGTGCTTGGCAAAATATCTAACCAACAGATGTACCTCAGCGTGGCCCCACTCGACCGTACGGCATACCAAACTGCCAACAACAATGTCCCCACTGACATTCCCTTTATGAACAATATGGATGAAATATCTTATTGGATCTACACTAAACGTGCTCCATGTCTCATGAACTATGATAATCTTATAAAAAAGCAAAATGAAGAAGCTAATACTTCCAAATCAAACAAAAAAAGTGTTCCCAATGTTGTTCAAGAGGTGCCTTCGCCAAAAAAAAAGAAGAAAAGGAAACTGCTATCGCTTAGTAATGATTCGATAAGTGACAACAATAAAAAAAATATCTATTTTGATAATTCTCAAAGACAGAATCATAAAACTGAAATGAGCAGCGATGGCCTCAGTTCAGACATTGATTTTGATATTAAAAATTCTTCTGTGCAAGTGAAACCTAAAAAACCCAAACTACAGAAACATAGTAAAACTATATTACATAAGAAAAATAAGCTGATCACATCTACTCCAAAGGTTCCATATACATCATTAAGAAGGAGTTTGAGGCAGAAAGAACGAAGCATGAACAATAGTCATAATAAAATCTCTTTAACATTTCACTCTAGTGTTGTTAATGGTAGTGGTAACTTGAAAAACAATATTACTTTAGACAATAATTCAACACATAAAGTGAAACAACAGAGTGAGATGCTGGCAGATGGGGATCAGAGCTGTGATAAAAAAAATACTACTAATGTTAATCTTAAGAATGACATTCTGAATGGACAGTTTGAGGATCTAAGCGACATGTCCGGGTTCACTGCTAATTATATAAGATCAACAAAAGTTCAATTAAAGAAATCACCAAGAAAATTGAGATGTAAAACATCTAAAAACTTGGTTAAAGAATCCAGACAAATGGAGGAAAAGGACAATACAACTTTGTGCATTAATAAAGCAGTGAATACTAAACTGACAGAGAATCAATTATTGAACTGTAGCACAGATTCCTCTCAGAATGTCATTAATCTAGTCAGCACAAAGAACAATGATAAGTCCCCGAAAATGGATAAAAATACATCAGCACTAAGGTTCTTAGACAAAGCAAAGAATAAAGAGTATTCAAATGACAACAATGAAAAAAGCAATCTTAATATTACAATTCAATCAACCACATCAAGGTATCCGAGACGAAATAAAAATGCAAAAATTAATTATAATAAACAATCAGATATAAATTCAAAGAATGCTTCCAAGAACTCTATTGAGTATGACAACTCGGATCGTAAAGAAAATCCAGATGAAAAGTTGGCATCAAGAACAAGGAGCGGTCGAAGTATCGGGCTGAAGTTACGTCAACATGACAATTCTGTTTTAGTTCTCAGCAATTCAACGGAACATATGAGCTCTACAGCCAGTTTAAATTTGGCAAGTCCAAATGGAAAGTTAAAGAAAAAAAAACATAGTAATAACAGAGCTGGCAGAGCTATACACACTCAGAAAAATGGAAAAGCAATACAAAGAGACTTGGCTAGAGATAAGAGTGGTTTCATGACATGTTTTTCAGATAGTGATGACAGTGAACCTCTACAGAGGAAGTTTTTTTGTGCATGACATTACAACAGTGTCAGTCTCTCGGCTTCCTAGACAATTATTATATTAGTCATGTCACCTAAATTCCCACTTGTGATAGATAATATTATTGTGATTTCATTAAGACTGGTTCTGAATGTGTGGAACTTTTCCATTTGTTTGTTCACTTTAATGTGAACCGATTTACATGTTATATACAATTATCATCTTAATATCTGTATCTCAAAAAACAAATGTTCATAAAACATTTCCGTTATTGTATGTCATTAGTAGTAAAAAAATAAATATTGGAGCCTTTTCTCTAAAACAACTAATTCACAATGTTTCACATCACCTATGTTGTAGCCAATGGTTTGTGAAGATGAATTATAGTCCTAATTTTAGCTAAACTGCAGTAAACATGTAAATAATGGTGTATATAGCTTGGTCCCTGTAGGTGGGCATGTAGATAAATTATTCTATTCAAAATGTATCCTTGTAAAGCATTTTAAGGAGTGAATTCTATTTGACTTATGCTAAAGGAATTAGAAATATAAATGTATTGTTTGTTAAACATAGTGTCCAACAATTGTGGGTGATATTAGGAATATTATTTCATTGAAATAAGTCAATAAAATATACACTTTAATTTGGATAGGAATGTCCAAGAGGTTTTCTGCAATTTTTTTGATACCATACAATATATATTTAGTAATATTCAAATATCATTCATAATAGTAGATTATTTTTAAATTTAGTGATACTCGCATTTTTATGTATAATAGTAATTTAAATTGTATTTCTGTAAAATATTTAAAATGAGAAAGTAATGTGAGGTGCAAGAAGTGGTTCAGACTGTTAATAGATTTACATGTATTTCATGTGTTATTACGGTAAAATATTGGATTCATGTAAATTGCTAAGTTATACATTAACTTTAGTGTTTAGTTTTGTAACGGGCTTGATTATTTAATTTTGTTTAAAAATTTCAATCTTATAGACTATGAGATACATTCTAAATTATATACACAGATTTTCGTTACCTCTACTGATGAGGTGTTATTAACATATTTTATATCAGAATAAGACTTGTTTCAAATTAAATCGACGGCAGCAAGCAAGAAATGGTTATCTACAAAATCACGATTTTATAATTTTTTATCATACATACTTTACAGTCGTAATTACATCAAATATATGTATGTATCCTTGAATATTTAGTTAATCACCACAATATAACGACTGAACAGATAATTTACATTCTTAAGAACAACTTATTTTATTATAACAATTTTTATGATAAAAAATGAGAATTATAAAAAACTACTGTCATAAAATAAACATTTTTATTGAATTGTCTAAAAAATGCAGTTAACTTTTTATTATTTTCTGCCCTTGAAATAATTTTCTTTTAATAATACTTATCAATTTGTAATCACAAGGATAATTTGAATGATTTTCTTTGAAATGTATATTAATTTTTTAAAGATTTTCGATAGAAAATATATTGCATTCGAGAGAGATTCATAGAGTTTTATCTTGCCACATAACATGTTTGATATTGTGTGTCCTAGACTATATGAGTAATTATTTTAAAAAAGTGCCATTTATTTAAATGTAATTTGTAATTATTGTGATTTAACAAGGCCCACATTTAAATCGTGGTGATTTTTTTGTATGTTTAGGATGAATGTATATATTAACAATAAAATTAAGATGTGTGCTGTAACATTGATATATGTTGCGGATAGCTTTGTACAACATCATTCTCTTTCCCATAATGTAAATTATCATTTTAATGAAGTTATGAAAAATTATAGTGACTGTAATGTAAATATTGTATTGAGGTTTAATAAGTTAGGTCATTTTTATTTTTATCTTAAGAATTTAACATTCATTAATATCTTAAATATTGCGGCTGCCACATATAAAAATTCTAAATTTTTGCCATAAAGTGAGTAGTAATATTGAGATGTAGAGATTTTATTATAAATTAATTCATTATTTATAAAGCTTAATAAATTTAAGTGTTTGAAATCAGTAAAACGATGACTTTGCCATATAAAAGTATTTTCTAGTTTGTAAAAAAAACCCGAAATTTTGAGTTATGTTATTTTTCTAGTTAAAAAACGGATTTTGAATGTTTTTGTTTTCTTATAATATATATATATATATAATTTAAATGAAATTGTAATTCATAATAAAAGTTAAAATATGGGTAGAGTTAATTCAGTTGGAGAAATTAATGTAGCTGACATCATGGCGCGTTTCGAGCTGCTTTTAGACATTATATAGTGAAATCTAATAATATATGAATTATGTAAATACCTATAAATTTATATAAAGGAACTACATATATGTCGCGACAAATAACCAATCCGAATTCTGTGTAAAACAGACTGGTATAACGAACATGGATGATTTATATGTAATATCAGAAATTGTGTTGTCGTAGTACACGCTTTGCTTAGTCTGGATTTAAATGGAGATATGTACCATTCTTATTAATTACCATAAACTATGATAACAGTAAGACTCGATTCCTTTACTATTTATTAAAGCTATAGAATTTGTTATATTCATTTGTATAAAACAGTTAAAATTCAGGTAAAAGTTCTGAAACTTAATCTAGAAAGTTTTATTATTATTTAGTTCAGCATTTTGTTCACAATAGGTACTTTCACAAACAGAGAAGAACTACAAGTGGTTTTATGGTATTAATTTAATTCAGTCAATATTTTTTTAAATATATTGTTAAATATTTACGAAATATACTTAAAAGATTTATTTCAATATTAAATCATGCCCGGTTTCTGAGGTATTTTAATTGTAGTTTATCTTTTCATCAGTGTTATCGGTTCGATAACTTGTCAAAACACACAATAATAGGATAAATGTCAGTAAAATCAACGGACCATTTAACAGTTTACCTTATGAATAACTTTGTTGAGTCAATAACTATTGGTAGTTTAACCGAGTATCTCAGAAACCGGGCATATGTGAGATAATTAAAGTGCTAGAAACAAATAAATCGTATACAAGTCCTCGATTATATGTGAATACAAGAATATTTCACATCTGTATATAAAATCTATAAGAATCTACGTATTCATGGCCTGGTTATAACGCGACATCTCTACTGATTTTAAAGATAATCCTATATCTATCTACAATTTATCATCAAACAAATCAACGTATAATTTAACAATCATTATTATACATGCCGATTTAACAATATTATATTGTTAACACACTTACACATATGTAAATTGTCATCGTAGATATACGAAGTTATTGATTAATTAAAAATAATAATAAAATTACCCGTAATTTTGTTTATTTAATAAAAAAAAATTAAATTGTTTCATTATATTTGGCATAAAGTTACAAAATGATAATTGTGTACCTAATTATATCCATGACTGCATTGTTATATCGGAATTTATTATTGTAACAGTAGTTTTATAATCTAGTATATTATTTAAATGTAATCTGTATAATTTTAGCTTTTATGTGTATCAAATTATTCAGTAAAATTCTCTTATCTATCTGGAGATTTATTTCACGATGATATTTTTAAAAAGTTCAACGACAGAGTACCAATTTCCTAATCAGTAAATTTATTAAAACTTGTAGTTATATATTTAAATTATACGAGGTGGTCTGATGTCTGTATCTGGCTGGATCGTGACTTATGATCAAATTACTATATGAATATAAATCCGTTATTACAGTTTCTCTAGGATTGTTTCGGGATTAGCGTTGTATGCAGCCGATGAGAGGATCGCAGGCTGGTATGACAGCGACAACTGCTAGGGATTTGTAGATATTTCGACGGTCACCGTCATTTTTATGTATTCTTGCCATGGGCCACATGGCATTTTGTCATGGAAGAAAGAGAAGACTACTCCGTGGTTAAACAAAGGGATTTCCATCAAATAATAATTACAACAGATATGCATCCCTAACAATGTTTCACTTATAGCTTATTAAAAACATATTTCGTAATAGTAATTTATGTTTGCTAGAGAATCGTTGACATCCAGAGTACATGTAATAGGAACTATCCGTTGGAGCTATTACAATCTAAGATCTTATGTGAAATAATTATATTTTTATGTGTACAGTCCTACCTCTTTTTACACGACTTCGTATTCAGAGATTCGTTATAAGAGGTTTTCTGAAATTCACACAAAATTCTCATTCGTTGATAATGGATAGTCAGTTGATTTGAAAGTTCATAGGAATAACAGTTTCATATTGCCTTAATGTTTTAATAACATTATAACAAACATAATTTTTAATAACATGATATGTTTTAATAACATACAAACATTGTATGCCTGTGAACTGCAGAAAACTATTTTTTTTCAAATAAATTCTCTTTTTACGTGATTTTATCTATCTTCTTCTTCTTGTCTATATCTTTTCTATATTCTATATAATAAGAATGTAAAT
Source organism: Antheraea pernyi (assembly GCA_015888305.1). Classification (NCBI taxonomy): domain Eukaryota; kingdom Metazoa; phylum Arthropoda; class Insecta; order Lepidoptera; family Saturniidae; genus Antheraea; species Antheraea pernyi. The sequence goes on along the minus strand of MU158785.1, from coordinate 514,072 downwards.
CTAACATGTCTGTACTTTTTAAATCTTTGTGAAATTTGTTTGCCATTGTCTTGGAATAAGTAATAAAATACCTTTTACACATAAAGTACTACGTTCACGATAAAACCTCACCAAGACAATGATAAAGCATATCGTCCAGTAACATTTAGTCTTGGTTTCATCCAAATGGGTTTAGTCTAGTAAAATATATTGTAATTTTAATGATGACGCGACATAAGTACGAGAGAAATGTAGACAAGTAAATGGACTTAATTTACACTCAGATTATTTTATTAGTAATTGTTTTTTTACATTAGGTATCACGCGGACGGAGCCGCGTGCACGCCTAGTCTGTAATATATTCCACGCGTAAAGCGGAATATTATGAAACACCTAAAAATAAACTTTCCATATGTTTATAACTTACACGGCTACTGTTAAAGGTTCTAGGATCGTACCATAAAGTGAGATCGCTTATTGTAATCTTCTCAATATATAAGTTACTCATATAATGCAAAAAATATGTTTAAATTCTCTGGCGAATTAAAATATAACTCACTTAATCGCTACCCGTAGCCCTATGGCCTATACCAAACGCACTATCAATGCTATAAAACAAGACTGAGTATAAAGATCAGTGCAACATGAAATACATTTATTGTCTGTGCCAGTTAGTCTTTGACATTGCAACGAAACGCATGTACATGTTAAAAATAGAAATGGAAATAAGTTTCTCGGACAAAGTAGTTTTAGTGACGGGAGCTAGTGCTGGAATTGGAGAGTCGACAGCTATCTTGTTTGCTAAATATAGTGCAAAACTATCCCTTGTTGGGAGGAACGAAGAAAATTTGCGAAAAGTTGCCAATCGCTGCGAACAAGAGAAAGGGGTCAAACCATTGGTAATAGTCGCAGATTTATCCACCGATGAAGGAACTGAGAGAACTGCTAACGATACTTTGAAGCATTTTGGAAGGTAATTTTTGTTACCAAATATACCTACAGCTAAAGAATAAATAAGAACCTAAAGAAATAATCTTAACGTATTCAGAGCTCTTAAATCGTAAAATGATGCGAATTCGTATTTGTTTTGCTTACTTACCGTAAATAGGTATGTACCTAATTGTAATCGAACGATAAGTAGGACTGTTGATAAAATATTGGTGTATCGATATTATTATTTATTTTTATCGATATTTTTTACTAATATTTTTTTGGATGTTAAATCGATATTGAAATTCAGATATCATCAGTCGATATTTTTTTAATAAGTTTTTGCCGTAATAACGTCTTATAAATCGATGAACGCTGGCAGCACGTACGAAAAAGCATGATTCATTGTCACGTTCTGCCTGGGTTAAGCGAGTTCGCGAAACAAGCAATAGAGGGGCGCGATCGGCCAAAGCGTTCGGCTTGTGACGCATCTCTATCTCTCCCACTCCATCGGCCGATGCGTCCGAGTAGAACAGAGACAGCGGTGGCACACAACATACATGTCAACTGTTTTGTCAATTTTTGATCAATTTTGTGAAAATAATTCAATTCAAGTTATAAAAGTATACAATTCTTAATCATTGTTTTCTTAAAAAAAATTCTTATCACCTAAAATTATTGTCCGTAAACCTTCGGTCAACAATAACTAGATAAAGGGTCGGCGGGAAAAATACGTCTCGGTAAATAAGAGCTCACTTGAAATGTGCTCTTATTTTGTTTAGTTTGTTTGAAACACAGCCAATGTAAGCCCGTTTCACATGCCGCAGTGTAGTAAAATAATACCCGAAAAAACAATTTAACGGCCGGAGTATCTTACTTTCGCTAAATACATGTTGAATAAGTTATATTTGAAGCTTTAAACTAACAAATAATATCAAATTTTGAACAAAATTATCGATTTTAAATCTGTTACAAATGTTTGGCCTCGTCACGCACAAACACGCACAATAACGGGAAAACGTACTTTATTCATTACGTGGTAAGGTTGAATTCACACTAAATGTTGTTTATGTTGTCTTTTTATTTATGAGGGGAGTAATTTATTACTTTGCTCGTTTTATCGTAAGTATCAGATAATATTTTGAACATTTGTGACTTTATTACTAGGTGTTATGGTTGTAATTAGGTTGAACTTAAAACTGTTTAAAACGTTTTTGCTCCTTTTTTTAGTAAACAAATAGCTACACATAAGTATATATTTACGCGGACAGATTTTAGCTTCAATTTTGTACTTGACCTTTTATCTAGTTATTGTTGATCGAAGCCGTAAACAGACTTTACAGATGACAATTTTTTTTTCATTATAGGTCGTAAATTATTTAAACCACAAATTATCATAAACTTATTCTACTCTACTTCATTTTAACTATGTTATGTTTTTCCTCTTCCACTAGTTTATTTATATACTTATTATCTTAAAACGAAATGTAATTTTGTATAGACAAAATAGTCAAAAAATCTTTGATACCTAGTACCTACTTTATTTATTTATTTATACATTATGCGTTAAATATGCAATGGCAGACTTAATGCCAAAGGCATTCTCTACTCTCTCTACTCTACTCTTACTCGTAGTGGTTTTACAAATGAACATATAAAACAAGTATTTTTATAAACTCTTAGTGAAAAATATTGGTACACATATATAACTTATTTATTTATTTCAATTAAACAATAATTTCTAAGACCTACTATTACTAACATTTTTACATGGAATTTAAATAAAATCAAGTTTAAACCACACTTTATATATCTCAGCATCTAACAAAGATACAGTGATGTGTTAAACTGGATATAGTTTAAAAATGGTTTAAAAGCGTGTCTAAGATCAATAACTATAAATATTTTTAAACGTATAATATAATTTGTTTAATTAATATACTGTACTATAAGCTGTGTAAGCTGAATTACAATTTTTTTATAATATCGACATATTCAAATATCGATTATTCTGTTCAATATATCTAACTTCGATATTGATATATTTGGAAATATCAAAACATCGATATTTTTAAAATATCAACAGTCCCAGTGATAAGTACAAAAAAAAATAGTATCAAATGGACACAAACACATCGTCCAAGATTTAGAAAAGTTGAATCACGTAAACGAATGAAAAGAAAATTGAAACATATGCTCATTGTTTTAAAAGTGACTATTCTTTGAACACAAATATTTTATAGTGTTTATTTTGTCAGAGAACATATGCTTGACGTACTCAAATGTTGAACTATGAATTGCAATACGTTCTGTTTTACTGTGCGTTGTACAATGTACAGTAGTAGAAACGAGTGCTTGATATCAAAATTGTAATCTACATTCAGTTGACATTTATGATATTATTATGTTGTATTATCTATTGTTTGGGTTAAAATTATATTATCATTAATTGTTGGTATAAGTTACGTGACTAAAATTACTGATAAGTGATAAAATATGTATTTTCGTATTTCTTTTTAATTGCATTCTTAATAATTAATGTATTCAAATGGTTTTTTTTAAATTATTTCGTAAGACTATTTTAGTTTTATATATTATTCGTGTTACATGAACATTTTTATTTCGAAACTAGCGAATCCGGTAGATAGACGTTGTTATTTAGGGGAGAAGTCCATAAAGAAAATTATGGGGAAAATGAAAAAAAAATCGAAATCCCGAGAACGGTAGCATGTACCGGACCCATTTCAAAATCAGTCAAGTGTTTTAGGAGTAGAATAATTAGGAACACACAAGAGTGTTGTGTGTGACTATATAATATCTATACCAATATTATAAAGAGGTAAAGTTTGTGAGTTTGTAACGTGACGTTGTAAGGAGTAATCTCAGGAACTACTGAACCGATTTAGAAATTTTTTTTACCAATATAAAGCCATGTTATTTGTGATTGTGATGCTTGTGAGATATACATAAAGATAATGTACTACAGAATTACATATTCTAAAAATGTCTATAAAAAAAGATTACGATGGTAATCGTTTATGGAGATAGATGTCGAATGCCTTATTAGATATCATAGATTTAAGATAACGCGCAAAAAAATAATTGAAATTCATTTTTTAATCGCTCTCCTTTGTTTATGACCCTATTCGCCACAGACAGCACACATTCTGTATCTACATGACATTGGCGGAATTGTGTACTACTCACACACGATTAAAGAAAAAGAAAAAAAATGTTTATGTAAAGATTTTTGTGTACCTTTTATGAACTTAAACTTTTGAAATTAAAGTGTCATAAAATTGGATTTTAATCATTTCAACACATATTGCACTCAGGCGAAGCAGGGTTGTGTCGCTAGTTATATACACGTCATTACTTCAAAGGTTCGACAATTTCCTGTTTACCCAATTCCAGGTTGGACGTATTAGTAAACAATGCTGGAGTCGGTGCGAGGAGTTGCATCCAGCAAGCGGACATGCAAACCTTCGATCAAGTTTTCAACACTAACGTCCGCGGAGTATATAACCTGACCAGACTCCTCGTACCAGCGCTTGTTGAGTCCAAGGGGAATATTGTCAACGTCTCGAGCATATCAGGATCTATGGTCGCTGTTGGAAGCTTGCCTTATGGCATGGCGAAGGTAAAAACTACACAATGGCAGACCGTGACCTGGTAAACACTACGTATATTACGTAATTGATAGGAGACAATGAGTTATAGTTTTTTAAAATACTTTATAGGCCTTTTGAGCGTTTCACTACAATCTCGCCTGGTGATGTCAAATTGATTGATGCTAAATCTAGAGGCGATTGGGTCTTATTTGCAGTTGTCGGAACACACCAACAGCTTCTTGGCAACAGATTATCAACGTGAGGGTGGTAGCTAGCCAGGCGGACTCAGAAAAAGCTGTACCACCATGCAAAACTCTTTTAGCAAAGATTCATTTAACATTTTCGATAAATGTTAGTTTCTAAATTATTGCAGGCTTTATTATTTGGTATGTTTGCCTAATTTTCGCCATGTCATTCTGTTTTATTTACCGCCTTCCTTGTTCATATCCCCTGTTAGTTAGTTAAAGGATAGGAATAGGTTTATTTATCCTTACCCACCTTAGTCTTACTAGGATACCATTACATCGTCATTAAAGGTTAATACAGATATTATCTACCTGTATAATATAGTTTAGTTATAGTCTGACCGCAACCGCTGTACCGCGCCTTAGGTATGGACGAGGAGGTGGGGAGTGGGAAGGAAAACGCATGAACTCACATGAGATTCCTAGTGTCAAACAGATCTTACGCTATCAAAGCACAATTTTTTGAAGCTGTATATTTACGAGTATAACTATATCCAATTCCAGTTTTTGTCCAATATGATTTTTAGATAAGTAAATACAAAATATTTTATATCATGTTTGTCTGACACAGTGAGTCTGTTCGCTCCCCTCCCCTTCTGGCCGTGAGCGTTCAGCAAGCGCTGTCAGACCGTAGTGACGTCATTTAGAATTAGAAACTTCTATTATAATGATTATGTTTTATATTTATTTTATTATTGTAGGTGTTTTCTGCAAATCATTTTGAACATGTTCTTTATATGATTGTTAAATATCCTATTCCAGGCAGCGCTCGATCACTTCACCCGTTTAGTGTCATTAGAGCTGGCTCCTAAAGGAGTAAGAGTCAATACCGTCAGCCCTGGATTTACTGTGAGTATTTGTGAGGACTAATCATGGAAATGAGATGGTACTTGACGTACATAGACGACGAAAGTAACCACTCTTTCTCATTTAGGGGTCTTGGTCTTTAAATTACGTCAAACTAATCCCATTATTTTTAAAGCCTCAATATTTGTCGCTGGTCACAGAAGTTCATTAATAGGTTGCTGAAGTCGCTACTTGAAAAATTTATAATGAAAGATACAGGCCAACAAAAAAATATTTTTGTATTTTTTTTATACTAATTAACCTGAATATTATTTATTTTTCGATATTGAAACTCAATTTGGTATCCAATTATTTTTCATTCTCCGATCTCTCGCAATATTAAATCGTTTATACGTATATTAAAAGAAAACAGAATTTAATACGAAAAAAAGTTGTGCGATGGGGAATGAAGTTCCTTAAGTTTTTTTCTTCAACTTCGAATGTAATTCGAAATGAAATCTTTATATTTCAATTTTTATATTATATAATTTTTTGAAAGCATTTAATCTAAAGGACTGAATTGCATCAGAAAATTTCATTCAATGTTTCAGGAAAAATATTTATTCATAAAAAGTTATATACAAGATAGTAAATTATACGGTATATGAAGATAATTACTAAATGAAAAAGACTCAATCGCATGTACAATAAACAAATGTAAACAGTAAATACTTGTATCAATTTATACAATTTTATCAACTTAATTTTCTAAATCTGTGTTACACGCAATTTGCTGCAATTTTCAGTTTTCAAGTTTCAGTAATAATATATATATTTTATATCATAGGATGCAAACGAACAGGTGGGCCACCTGATGTTAAGCGATCGCCGCCGTCCATAGACATATGATACAAAGAGACAGGGCCAGAGAGAGAGAGTTGCGCACGGGGCTGCTCGTGTGCTCGTTGCTTGTAGTAGGAACGATACACACACGCATACACACGGCATATTCATTACGTGACGATTTCTACTAAATCACACTACGTGAAAGCCGCGTTAAGGAACTTCGTTCCAAAAATAATAAAAAAAAAATTTAATTAGATATTTCATTGAAGAAGCCTTTATTTTACGGAAATTCGTAATTAAATATTATAGTGGACGTTAGTTTGCACTTCCGCCTTGAATTGATTGGTCGCTACCACGTCTTACTGCAACAATAAAACGTTTGATATTATTTGCGCGATGTGTACTTGAAAAAATTCAACCTGAAATTATATTAAAACAGCGAAATATTATTAGAAAGTAAAACAATAAAACGCATTAGTCCGATGCAGCGTATTATTTATGTATGCGCGATGTCACATATTATGCGATTTTAAATTTATAAATTATTCGACTAAAACTCCTAAAGTAATATGTATTGGTATCTATTCAAAATATTTCTTTGCAAGAACAATAATAAATCAAACATTTTACTACATTTACAAAACGGGCTTACTCCATTATCTTAAATGGATTTCTTTTGGTGCACTTGCGTTCATGTAAATAGTATCAGAGTCAAAATATTTAAATTCTAAAGGTGAAATTATACCTCGCTCGTATTGTGCTTTTCTTTTGTCAATATTAAGATGATAGTGTTTTTGATGTATGTAAAAGTCGTTCAACATTTTGCTCCGCAGCTACAATGATCCGTCACGTAACGCAAACAAATTTAAACTTTATAAGAACATAAAAAGCTAGATTAGAATTTAAAAATGGCTATAAAAGATAAGAATGAAGCCGACATAAAGTCAATAACCTCAGTGAAAAATCCGATGTATAATAGTTAATTAAAATAATAATAATAGTTGCTAACATTTAAAACGATTTTTGACTTGACTAAAATAAACGAAAGCAGATAATAGGTGCGGACCACGAGTTTATAGAAATAAAGAAAAATAAAAACAATATTCAAAAAGCTGCTAAACTTTTAAACAATATGTTAGATTGAAACACGTGACGTTATAAAACTGTATGACTCTTTTCCTCTCTATCATCTCATTTTACTAACTCCTTTAACGTGCTACGTAATTTATGAATGGTCTCTTATATTTACTACTTTTTTATTGATTTATAATTTCGCGTTTGATTTTGATGTGAAATGCACAGTGGGCGCTAATAGTAACTGGTGTAGCTTAAAAACTATAGAGATGAAACTTTGTCGAAGTAAGTAGTGTTTCCCAAGTAACCAGTGATTGGAAGAAAATAAATATGAACATTTAGTACGATTAAATATAAGAGAAGACGTCCGTTAGATGCGTAAGGGGTATTTGACTATTTTTTGACCTCCCTCTTGGTCAAATGTGAGATCTGTCTCGACTCTCTCCCTCCTTTCATAAAAAATTGTTGGGCTTAATTTAACAAAGATACCATTCGTCTTATTATTATAAGCTCTTCGAACGCATAATCGATGCCAGGCTCCGGCTAGAGTGCGGTGTCTAGGAGTGTCAGTATGGGTTTCGTCCTGGCTTTGGCACTATAGACTCCATTTTTGCCCTTAGAATGCTGGTAGAAAGAAGCTTACAGGGTCAAAGGAAATAAGCCATTGCACATGACTTTTCTTGACCTGCAAAAGGCCTTCGACTGCGTACCGCGTCCAGTAATTTGGTGGGTATTGAAGGAGAAAAACGTGCCACAAACCTATATTGATATCATCCGAGACATGTACCATAATTCGAAATTCGTAGTGAGGACTGCCGTTGGAGATACTCGCCCATTCCTAATCACAGTTGGTGTCCATCAGGGCTTCTGTTCTCTTTTCCTGTTCAGCGTAGTGCTTGACCTAGTCTCGGAAAAGGTCCACGAACCATCTCCGTAGCTTATGATGTATGCCGACAACATTGCGCTAACGGATGAGAACAAGCAGAGACTAGAGGACAAGGTAAACTGGTGGAGTGAGGCGCTTGAGAACGGTGATCTAGCACTCAATGTTGCGAAGGCAGAGTACATAGCATATACTCACACGGACCCTAAATCCTTAAAAATTGATAACGATAGTGTCGCTAAGATCAGCAGCTTCAAATACCTAGGGTCTGTGATACACGAGTCTGGATCACGACGTCCAATTCCAAATAGGCGCCGCCTGGGCGAAATGGCGAGAGATCACCAGCGTTCTATGCAATCAAAAGATACCAGTTAAGTTAAAAGTCCTGGTGTACAAGTGCGTCATCCGACTTATCTTGTTGTACGCCAGCGAAACATGGTCGGTCGTCGGTAGACATGTCCAGCAGCTACACGTCACTGAGATGAAGATGCTACGATGGATGTGTCGTGTTACGCGATTAGATCGCGTTCGAAACGAACACTCTCCACGGATGAGATTTTTTTTTAAATTGCGCAACATTTTAACATGCTCAAAGCTCTAAGGAAGCTTCCCAATTAGTCGACAGAGTGCAACACGGGCACTATCCGACTTCAGTGATGGTTTGGTGGGGTATTAGCTATGAATGAGTAACTGAGCCATACTTTTGTGAGAAAGGTATCAAAACATCGGCACAAGTGTATCAAGATACCATTCTTGAGAAGGTAGTGAAGCCCCTTAACAACGCCATGTTCAATAACCAAGAATGGTCCTTCCAGTAAGACTCGGCACCGGGTCATAAAGCTCGGTCTACGCAGTCTTGGTTGGAAACGAACGTTTCGGACTTCATCAGAGCTGAAGACTGGCCGTCGTCTAGTCCCCGATCTGGATTATGATTTATGGTCAGTTTTAGAGAGTACGGTTTGCTCTAAATGCTATGATAATTTGGAGTACCTAAAACAATCCCTACGATTGGCAGTAAAGAATTTTCCCACGGAAAGAATGCGTGTTTCTATTGATAACTGGCCTCAACGTTTAAAGGACTGTATTGCAGCCAATGGAGACCACTTCGAATAAGATTTTTATATTTTAAATTGTTTTATATTTATGTATGAAAGTAACACACTGTAAAAGTAATAAATGTTATTTGCGATAGAAAATATTTTTTTCTTTATTTCAGTATTTATGGCAAGACTAGGTATATTACCCGGCCACGCGTTGTTGTGGCTCAGTTATTACATGTTGAATTAAGAAAAGAAATTCAAAATTCAAACGTGGCGCCATTTATGAGATATCTATAACAGTCGGTCCTACAGTTTTCTTTCAACAAACTAATTTAGAGTGCCATCTGTTCGAGACTGTAAAAACCTACAATTACTTACAATAATCACCATTGGTAATAATTTTATTTGTAGTCTAACAAATATTGATGCCATTAATAGAAATATAAATTGTCGTATCTCTTCAGTTGGATCAAATTATATTTAAATGCCAACGTTTCATGATCGGTTTAGAAGTTTCGGAGTTCATCGTGGACAAACAGCATGATACTGGATATTTAATTCACATTGTATCCGAATTCCTCATATTTTAGTCTAGAAACATGATTCCTTTAAGTCAATTTAATTTTCTCACATTTTTACACTATCTTTTGCTCAAACAAAATTACGTGATATCTGCCGAAACCTCCCTCTCTTCTGCACGTGAGATTAGTGAGATTCGGCTCGATCCCCTCCACCCAGGGTGGTTTATTCATTGAATAAAACTGTTTTCAAATGTATGCAATATTAAAAAGTTTTATTCAATCTACTTTTAAAGTAAAAATTCAATCTAAAAAGTGTATTAATGTATTTCTATTGTTTCTTATTAGAGAAATATAATGGATTTTTTTAAATTATGACTTTAATATTTTTAATGCCCTATCGAATCTCTACCATAGAAATAAACTACTGTTATCCTAAACTCCCTAAGTTTGTAAAAAATGTTTATATCCATAAATGTTCAAACGTTACTGTTCTTTCTATAGATATCGACACTTGTACAACGTCTGACAGGTTGCTCCGATGAAGAATATAAACGGTGGTTGGATAAAACGAAGACAACTATACCGATGGGTGAAGTTTGTGTCGGCGAGGACATCGCCAGGATGATTGTATATATTGCGAGTGATAACTGTCGGTTGGTAACGGGTACTGTCACGCAGGTTGATGGCGGCATGCAGTTTAATGCTGGCAGTGGTCTTATTGCAGAACAAATGAAATAGTCCTAACATGATAGAAACAGATGCCACTAGTCCTACTAGTTTTAATATTTGCAGAATAACAGGTTGTTTGGAAATTGCACCCTTTTTGTGAAACTTGATAGTTTTTTTTGTATTTCTAGTATCTTATAATAGATTCTATATCAAGTATATAGTAATCTTCTAGTAGATTAACAATGCCATTTTCAAATAGGTAATTATATTATAAGTTTCTTGAGATCATTTCAATTAACTAACAAGATGGTACCTACCCGTTTTGTTAGAACTTGCCAGGGAGTTTTTGTGACAAGCCCGAATCCATCCGTGATATTATTGATCCTTGATCCACTTCACTTTGTACAATAACCGAACTATATTACGTAAAACACCACCAATACTTTAAAATATGGAGCTAAATAACACAAGACTATGAATAAAATAAAAAATGTACTACATGGCATTCCAAAATCCTGCCAAAAACTCCCAACTTGATAGTTTAAATTAAAATTCAGAAACTGTTCATAATTTTACCACATTATAACATTGACACGGGCAAATGCTTCTGCGGTGCCAAAATTAGAAAAGATAACACATAGAAGGATATATTGCATTTGATAATCTTTTAAGTCAGATCTACATTGAAAGGTTTATTTATTATGCAACACTGGAAAAAATGTGGACTCCTGTTTTTATTTTTGTTCTATATTTTATTATTTTCCTTCCAGGAGATACGTTAGGGGACGTAAATAAAAATTGCTAATTAACATATAATCATGGTGTATTTAATATTGTTGTTCAAATTAAAAATATAGAATATTTTGTTATTCCTGCTTTTTATTTTCAACTGTTAACGTTTTTTAAATGTAATTAAATTAAAGTAATTTTTAATTTATTTTATTATTTATAAAAAATATTTATTTTCTAATGACTCGCTTGAATATGGTAATACACTAATTTACATAAAGAAATGTTAAAACTATTAGCAGAAAAACCAATGGGTTTGTTAGTAACGAAAACACAAGTTAACTTAATTTTTTTTAAGTATAAAAAAGATTGCATAATTTAAGAGGTTTTATTTGAAAGTGTGTCAGGTAAAATATGATATAAAATTTAAAAATAATTGAAGTATTTTTTATGTTGGATTTTATGGTATAGCACAATAGCAACAATTAGAACCAAGAATACTTCCGAGACTAAACATTTATAGATCCAAAATCTAATACAAGAAATACAGTGTTATACCTAATATTATTAAATTTTTACAAATTAGATATAATAAACTGAAATTTTCATTTCCGAAGCATCCTTTAAAATATATCCTTTATGCGATAAAACATATATTTCACTATATTAATAGACATATGAATGTATTTTCAAAATATCTCTATTCTAATAACCCCTTAGACCCCCTTTTTAGCATTAAAAAGTATATCCTATGTGTTTTCTCAGGCTCTAGACTATCTGTGTACAAAATTTAATTGAAATCGTTTTAGTAGTTTTGACGAGAGTTACTTTAGCATTTATAATATTAGTAAGGATGTTACAACATAAACGCCTGTCACGAACAGAGGATGCATCGTTGTAATTTTAAAAACTTCACAGTATATTATGCCATCTTGTATTAACGAATACCCAACGAAAAATAACACTTTCTCGTCCAGAAAAAAACATAATACGTAGTGTCAAAGAGTCGACAGTGTTATTCCGAATCCATGGTTTAGTGATTGATTTGCAACGCGTGGGAACTGGCAGGTTATTACGTTGGATCTCAATCACAAATTATGTTTATCCAACGCATTGCCTTACACGTTGGGTTCTGCTATTATAGTTCATCAGGCGTTCGTTTTAATAATAAATTAATTTAATGTATGTCATCATTTGTCCGACGGCCGTTATTCTGTTCGCAATACTGGAATACTTGTAAGTACAATGAATACTTGAAAATGTAAGCGGTCTCTTATTCAGCCTTAGTATAATAAAAATATACAATTTTAAATACCTAAAACTATAGGATCTGAAATGCAGTTACCAGAACACACCTGTAAGTGCTCGACGGTTTGTCAACTTGTGGTATTAAGTGAGCAGACGAGTATTAGAAAAAGCCATGCTGTTGTTTTAAACGATGTTTTAAACCTTATCGAAAGTTCTGTCTTGTTGAAGCCTTTGAAAATACGTCGATCGACACGTTGGCTGAATTCCGAACACATTAGAACCGAAGAAATCTTGGTTACGTTACTTCGCCTCCGTTAGTAAACGATTTATTAAACGAAAACAGATATTTTGAAATCGGATTTGTAGTTCCTGAGATTATCGTGACGAAACATACAAACTCTCCATTTCTATAAGATTGCTAATATAAATAGATAGGACATTTAGAATATAAACTATAAAATAGCATTCTGAGTTGTACAATTGAACGCTTCACTTCACATTACGGATACTACCAAAATATTACATAATAGCTATATTAATATTATCTAATACACGCTTAATAGATAACAAATTGTCACAGATTCAAAGTTATTCTAGATAAAAATATTTTATTAATACTATACAAAAAGTATATTTTGTTATTATATTTCTATTAGACAAAAGATGGCGCCACCTTATTGTAACTTGTTACTGTACCTACTACAGACTAATATTATACTAATTACTTATAAAAACTACTTTCTTTTTGGTTACGCATTAGTTGAGTTTTAAATATAGCAATTAGTTAGATTTTAAATATAGTAATTTTATAACCTATACAATTATTGTCAATGAAACGATGTTTCGTTTATCATTTACTATTTTGAGAATATTTTTTACAGTATATAAATACACATGGCGGCATAATAACAAAAAACACGGTATACTGTTAACGCAAAATGTTTTGTTTGGAACTGACATCATGCTAGCATCTGTTTTTGAATAGTATTTTGTTTATTGTCGACACTCCCGTTCGTCGCTCAGTATATCTGCTTTTTATAACATTTGTGAATTGACATGACAATCGATATGGTGTATAAAACGCTTGATTAGACATCGTTATATTTTAACAAATTGCATTTTAGCTTCGGAATTTGGAGAGCTAGCTAAAACTATTAAATTCTACTACAGGGTCTTAGAGACCATATTAAAATGTCTAATTAATGTTTAAAATAAATACTATATCGTTGGAAAATACGAAACGATTAGCTACCTGTAATGAATATAAAAATTGTGTTTTCCTTTACCATTCTCTCCTATAAGATGTTGTAGCGTGCTGGCCATTTATAATGTCTCTGACACTTTTGAAAAATGAACGACATATTCGATGACAGATAGATATATATTTTTCCTCGACAGACAAGTCCAATATTAAAAGTGCAGAGGTTGCAAATTCAGTGTTTGATTTTGCCATATAATATGAACACGCCCCCAAAAACGCCCCCGACGTAATCTACAATAAATACCGACGTAGGCAAGGTCCCCCCAATAATATCATCGCAGTATTCACACCTTTTACACACGTACCATTTTTCACACAATCCATACATACCCTTTTCGGCCTTCCTCTATTCCTATATCCATTGACCATAACAATCAAAACTTTCCTAGTTACAAGGTTTTCATTTCTCGTCATATCATGCTAATAAGGAGTAACAGCTCCTCGACATCACTGTCACTGGTACTATTTTTAAAGTTCCACTCATATACCTACTCATTTTTAATCTTATCCATTCTAGTTACAGCACACATCCACCTCAACATACGCATCTCTGCCACATGTAGTTTTCTCTCATCCGTCTCTTTCGTAGGCCAGTATTATCTGTATAATAAATACTTTATATCATACTAGCAGTTACCCGCGGCTCCGCACGCGTTTTTTAAAAATGTATTAAAGAAATGTAAAATTATGAAAAGGTGTGTACTTTACAAAAATGCTTTTCCAAAAACATTTGTAAGTCGACACGCATACCATTTACTGTAACATGTAACGTGTACATTAGATATGTGAAAAATAAAAGTGTATCGAATGGGATGGGATTTATCATCAGCAACATACCTGGAATATTAACCTACAATATATCACCCATCATCAGTGCTCACTTAGACCATATAAGAAAGTAATTAAAATTTTAAGCTATACATTATCGAACAATATGTCAAATCTTTTATTATATAGATATAATATGCCCACATTATATATTATATACATATTACACATTATATATATACACATTACATACATACATACATTACATATATAATTAAGTTATTCTTATACGTTGCTATAATCACTGAGTTATGTAAACGCAAGCGCGATAAATAAAACAAAATAGCCGCCAAATTCTCCAAAGAGATAATATAATTTAAATTACATACAAACATATGACTTTCAATTATGTATATTTATTCTTGAAATTCAGTAAAGCCCACGTCTATCGCACTTGTTTACAATAAACAACATATTTATGTAAAATTTCACACGGACGAATGCACAGGTAAGGTTCAACAAATAAAATAGATTGTCACCAGCTATAATTTCAAACTTATACCGGTAATAAAATTCCCGTTAAAATAGGTCCAGCTATTTCGGACATAACCCGGAACAAACAAACAAACAGACAGACAAAATATAATAATATGAAATACCGACAAGAATAAAAAAAATTTTTTTTTGCTATTTGTAGCCATATCCAGTCACCAAAAAGTTGTTATCTTAACTTTACACACTTTATTTTTATAATATGTAATAGATTACAAATAAAAAATTGGAAATAAAACAAACGTAGAATAAACATTTTGAATATAAACACAAACTAAAATTTTTAAATGGTTGCGATAGAAAGTTACCACGTTACCATGGAAACGTTATATACTCACTTTAACACGCAGCAAAAAGGAAAAAACAGCCAGATTTTGAAACATACTTCATTCGCGCTCCGCTCCTATTGGTCTTATGGCGATGATATATATGTAGCCTATAACCTTCCTTGATAAATGAGCTATCTAGCACCGAAAGATTTTTTCAAATCGGACTTGTAGTTCCTGAGATTGGCGCGTTCAACCATACAAACAAACTCTTCAGCTTTATAATATTCAGTATATGTACATGAAGATATCGTTATATATTTATTTATTATATTTATTTATATAGAGGCCTAGTCTTTATGAATTACAATTAAAAAAAGATCGATAGTCTTTTTCTATCTAGTCAAAGGGAGTCAAAATGAAGTGAAGATAAAATGCTGTCCTGTACAATAGGTTAAGGTAAATAATAGGCAGGATATCGTGCAAATACGTAGTTTGATGTGCCATGTACAAATACAACTAAGATTATATGAGACTAAAGGCGATATTCTTATGTTGAAGTGTTTATAATATTACAATCTGGAAAACCTTACCAGTGGAGTAAGTGTGATTATGAATTAGCTAAATATCAGTTACGAAATAGCAAATAAATATTATTGCACTAGCTGATCCGGCCATGCGTTGCTGTGGCTCAGTTATTATATCATTATTGATTGATAAGAATTCATAAAAATTCTTCATTGGTGATCTGCCCCTATTGGTCTTAGCGTGATAATATATAGCCTATAGCCTTCCTCGATAATTGAGCTCTCTAACACTGAAATAATTTTTCAAATCGGACCAGTAGTTCCTGAGATTACCCTCTACAACGTCACAAACTCACAAATTCATAAACTTTACCTCCTTATAATATTAGTATAGATAGTATATTTAATACGAGTTGCTCTCGTATTACTAAAAAAAAAATCAGAAGATTATAGAGTTTGTTAATTTATACTTAATAATATTTTATATAGTTTTATACATAAATTTATTTTATTAATAGATGATTCTGTTTAATTTGGTTTAAATATAACGATAAATTTTAAGTACATGAAGATATGTAAATTTATTTTATTTAGGCCACCGATCTTCCAGTACATTATTACTGTCATTGTTGAGTAGTTCATGATGTTACAAGTTTTTGCAATCATTTTAATGAACTAACAAGACGAGGGAGATAGTTTTTGTGACAAGGCAGAATCCATACGCCGTGGTATTATTACCAATCCACTAAGGTAGTCCGGTGAATCTGTTAAGACCTTGCATAGTCAATAGCGTAGTCAGTTAGAAAAAAAAAAACCAATCCACTACACGTGCACAATAACAAACTATATTACGTGAAATACCACCAATATTACAAAATGTAGAGTGAAATAACACAAGATTATGAATAAAACATAAAATCCACTACATGGCTTTCCAAGATCCCGCGAAAAACTCCGATATGTAAGTTGTCAACTTTAATAAAGATATAAACTTAGACAAAATCGCGGGCGGCTACTAGTGATTATATAGTGATATATATATGCGGCTCTTGTGTAATCACAATGTTATTAGCTATTTGTCGTTAAAATCATACGGTTGACGTCATCATTAATTACTATAATATCAGATGATTTGATCGTGAGATAATTGACAAAAACATAAAAAATTATACTTTCGATTGCAATAACGATATATGCCAGGGACATTTATTTATGTGTATTCTATATTGCAATTGTCGTTAAGGTTTAGCGCTAAAACTATATTACAGCTATATCCAATAGGTTTAGCAATAGAGGGCATTGTTTAGAACATTATTGTTATGTGTGCATCAATTTATATTTCAATGAAAGTAAAATGACTTTTTAACCCCCTTTTTCTAGGAAATTATGTGGCTAATAGATTATATATCTCACTTATCAAATTCACAAATTAGAGTTACATATCTGCCACAACACTTAATCTATTCTATCTATCCCATTCATGTTCACAGATGATCTGAAAATAGCCCGTGCAATAGAGTCACAGACTGACGCAGAATTACTACAACAAGACATAAATAACCTTACTGATTGGTACGTCAAAAATGGCATGAAGCTCAATATAAACAAATGCACACACGTGATATTTACACGTAAACATACAGTGAATTATTTTCAATATAATATGCACGGGACGATCTTAGAAACAAAAGACCTCGTACGCGATCTAAGAGTGTTATTAGACCGTATGCTTTCCTTTTCATTTGGAAAATCTTACTACAAAAGCAAGTAGAATACTGGGCTTCATTATTCGTAATTCTAAACGATTTCAAGATCCTAAAACTAAGATTTCTCTATATAATACATTAGTAAGAAGCACCTCAGAATATTGTGCAGTAGTGTGGCGTCCACATTAAGCAACACACATTTTGCGTTTAGAACGAATACAAAAACGGTTTAAAAAAAGTGACTTTAGCTATCGTAATATATTAAAGCAATTCAAAATTGAAACCTTGGAAGAGTGTAGAAATATTCATGAATTTTTTTTTTTTGTTTAAGCTCTTCAACAACTTTATAGATAGCCCTGAATTACTGAGCAGGTTTGGATTCTGGATTCCTTCTAGATATCCTCGTCATTCTATTAACCTTTTCAATTCTCCTTTTAGAAAAACTGTTTTAGGTAAAAATTCTCCAGTGTCCAGAATAAGTAACTTATATAATAAATACAAGAACTTAGGTATATTTGGCATGACATTATCGAAATTTAAATATTTAATCAGGTATGATAATTGTAATTTTTTTTGTTTTCGTTTTAATTCAGTTTATGTTATAGCATAGAAATTTCTTCACTTTTAATGTGTACTATGCAAATTGTGTTTACTTAAGTAATTGTACTTCGTAGTCAATGATTAAAGTAATAATTTTTGTTTAGAATAAGCCGATGTAACAATTATTGTAAACCTATTAAATAAATAAAAAAGTGACGCCTCACATATAAAAAAAACTTAAAGTTGTTTAGTTTATTTGAGGAACGAAATATGTTATTCTGGAAGTGGGGGCTATTAGCTGCGACACAGGCCCACTAATGCAACTGATATCGGTCATTTTTTATATTATACAAATTGTTGTCTGTTGTTCCAATAAATAAACGGCATCTACGAATTATATTGATTTTTTGCAATTTATTGTAAAATTTTCATAGTGTTTGACCGTATTAAATTGTTGTATTAAATCGTAGGATAATATTGTATGTATCACTGAAAATTAAGAAACTAAATTAAAAAAATATATATAAGTATAATTCAACATATTTTTAAAATAAAGAATACGGAAATGCAGTTAGTCAAAAAGGAAACGAATAATAAAAGAAATAAATCAGAAAAGATGTAGACGTATGAATAAAAAGGAAATGTTAGTGCTTTTTTGAAGGCGGTTCGTTTTTCTTCGATTTTTTTTTGTATTTATGATGTAATGTATCACGAATTATATAAAATTTGCCCTAATCCTATCGAAACACAACACGAAATTCATTATCTATACAAGTTTAGCTTTATCGGAGAATACGTTTGTTATATATATCAGTGTAACGAAACGCACGTACATATATGTTATAGAAACAAAAAAATGGAAATAAATTTCTCGGACAAAGTCGTTTTAGTGACGGGGGCGAGTGCTGGGATCGGAGAGTCGACAGCTATCTTATTTGCTAAATATGGCGCCAAATTATCCCTAGTTGGGAGGAACGAAGAAAATCTGCGAAATGTTGCCGATCAGTGTGAGAAAGAGAAAGGGGTCAAACCGTTGGTAATAGTCGCAGATTTATCCACCGACGAAGGAGCTGAGAGAACTGCTAACGATACATTGAAGCACTTTGGGAGGTAACTCTATTTATATTAGATATTCATCTACAAATTTGATAGTTATATAGATACAATTTGAAAGTGGTAACTTGATTTTCATCGGAAGGAACTTATTCAATCTTAACGAAATTGATACTAGGATCTAATGGGGTCTCGTGAATTATTAAAGGCTAAGTTTCAGTAATGCGGTATCTTAACACTGCCCTCCCAATATACTCTTGATAATCTAATGTATGCCCGTAAAAACTTAGGTAAGCTGGATTAGTAAAAGACCAACACCAAAAACGAATGTTTGTAATTTATCTTTGTAAAAATATGCATCATGAAAATATAGAGCAGATCGAGTTTCTTGCCGGTTCAGAGTTCTTCTCGATGACTGGGTTGTTTTCCTAACCGATGGTAGTTTTGACGTTCGTAAGTGCCTTCTCAGGGCCTAAATTGCATAAAGTATTTTTTGATTTTGTAAATGATTTGCAAAGCTCTTCAAGTAAATTGTGTATAGAATCTTATTTGCTATTTTTTTAATTACATTTATCATCATCATCATTACCCTTATCCCACTTAAGTAGGGTCGGCACAACATGTTTTCTTTTTCCACTCTCTCCTGTCAAATGTCATTTCAGTACTCACACCTTTTACGCACATATCATTTTCACGCAGTCCATCAATACTTTTTTCGGTCTTCTTCTACTCGTATATCCGTCCTCAAACATACTCAACACTTTTCTAATTACATGGTTTTCATCTTTCCTCATGACATGCCCATACCATGGTAACCTATTACTCCTGAACTTATCTGTCACTGGTGCTATTTTCAAACTTCCTCTGATATACTCATTCTTAATTTTATCCATTCTAGTCACATCCACCTTAACATTCGCATCTCTGCCACATTTCTCTCATCCGTCTCTTTCGTAGCTCAGCACTCAGATGCATACAGCATGACTGGTCTTATCATAGCTTTATAAACTTTCCCCTTGAGGTTCAAAGGCATTTGTGGGTCACAAGCTACCCCAGACACATTTCGCCATTTCATCCATCCTGCATTTATTCTATTCCTCACGTCCTTATCAATGCCACCGTCGCTTTGTATCAATGAACCGAGATACCGGAAATTAGAGCAGGCTGGTAAGGATACACCATTTAAGGCTATAGGAGAAAAACTAGACGTACCACCGAAGTCGCAAAACAAATGTTCAGTTCTTGTTCTACTAATTTTCAAACCAACATTCTCCAGATTTTCTCGCCATTTTTCTAGCCTTCTCCGGACCTGGGCAGCATCTTTTAATTACATTTATATAATTCATTATTACATACATACAAAATAGACACGAAAGCCATAATATTAGAAATTAAAAACACATTAAATAATATTAAACAGTAAATACATTTCTTCAAATGCATGGAGGATTTTGTTAGAACAGATTCATATAAAATTAATGCTCAATTGTCATTAGTCAAGTGTTAGTAAAGATTATTATTATCATAAAAACAAAATAACTTGTTGTCAAGTTAAATTTGAAAACTATAAAGAATCTGAAATATAAAATTTTCACGATACCGTAAAAATACGAAATTCGCAGACTTGAGGTACGTAAATAAAAAAGTTTTTTATACCAACTAGTTATTGAATAAGAGTATTTGATATAAGGTCCTTTTTCTTTCTAATACAATGAAATTCTATTTCTTGAATAATTGTACAACAATACTTTCAAATTATTTCAGGAGTATATCCTTTCTATATTTATATAGTAATACTACAATTAAACCAAGTTTACAAATAGTCATTTCTGTACGATGCACGACGCTTCAGATTTCTACGCCTTTCTAAATTGTGTCTTTTACAGCCATAATATTGGTGCTAAAAGTAACCGATTTTCGATTCGCTTGAAATTATTGAAAAGTTATTCGTAATTTAATATACTTTTTTTGCGGTTTTAATTGTAATAACATCAGATGTTCCTTTAAAAATCCAAATATCTACCCCTTTATTCATCTTCAGGTTAGATGTATTGGTAAACAATGCCGGAGTAGGCGCCAGGACCACTATACTGCGCCCGGACATACAAACCTTCGACCAAGTCTTCAACACCAACGTCCGCGGAGTCTACAACCTGACCAGACTTCTCGTACCAGCACTTATTGAGTCCAAGGGGAATATCATTAACATCTCGAGCGTTTTAGCTACTGCTGTCATTGTGGGCAACTTGCCTTACGGCATGGCAAAGGTATTATATAATTATGGAAGATGATATAATATGTCAAATATTTGCTTATCTTTTGTACTAAATATGTAGATGTTTGTTATAATTTAGCATGTTCCAATAATACGATGAAAGTTGATAGTGCAGGAAAAAAAAACAAATAATTTATACGAGATATGAATTAGTTTGTCGGTTCTTATTGCTGTTCTTGAATTATAATAATGTATTTGTAATCTGGATCAGTGCGGTAACTGTCTTGAGTTACAATGAAATATTTTGATATGTTATTACATATTTATGCTAAAGTATTGTACAAACAGTCATGAATATAATTTGCTAATAATGTAATGTAAAGAATATCAGTTGGAGAGATATTTGGTTATAAATAGCAAATGCTTTTGTCGTTAATATCAATGATTAATCGGCATTATTAAAAGGTTGACGTCATAATTAGTTAATATTAGGATTTTAATCTAATGATAACTTTGTCTGATGATTTGACCGCGTGATAATTCTCACAACTGCAATTGTAATTATGATTGCATTAATTATAAGTACTAAGGCCAATAAGCTATTTATACAGTATAATGACGTAGACTATTAAACGAATGTTATCTTACAGATTTGCCAAGGTCGGGTGAAACGCCCGTTACAAAACTTTTTTTATATCGATAATCATATTAAAGGAAATGAATAGTTTTGCATTTACGAAGTTGCCAATGATGACAAGATAGCCTTCGTTGGCAGAATTGGTGAGAGACTGATTAGACTGACTAAAAACAAAGCCGAACTTCTTGGCTGACTTTTTGCGTCGAACTCGACTCTAGATGGCAAGAGGAAATCACCACCGATCATAGCGCGTTGCAAAAGCTGCATGCTCAAAGTGCAGTTTTCGCATAAACATATACATAAAAAGTTCTTCTACTTAAACATCAAGACGTCGAGTGGACCCGACGGGATTCCCACAATTGTGCTAAGGACATGTGTTTCGGAACTGGTTCCAGTTCTTGCGGGTCTTTTTTGGCAGTCCTAGGTATTCCACAGGCCTTATACCAGCATCTAGAAAGTCTGCTTCTGTGCACCCGATCCCAAACAAAGTAACCGCTCAAAGCCGTCGAACTATAAGCCTATTGTCATCAATTCCTTGCTTTCCAAAATAATGGAGTCCGTTATAAGCTGCCAGCTTTTGAAGTATCTAGAGGAGAACCAGCTTATTAGCGACCGCAATATATGGCTTTCGCCAACGTCGCTCAGCTGGTGACCTTCTAGCCTTCCTGACACATCGATGGGCGGAGGCAGTCGAAAACAAGAGGGAGGCCATACCGTAAGTTTAGACGTAGCGAAGGCTTTTGATCGGGTTTGGCACAAAGCGCTTCTCTCCTTTAGACTTCCCAGGAATTTATACAATTGGGTGTCTAGCTTCATCACCGGCCGAAGCATAAAATTCTTAAAATAGACAAAATTTGACGTAATGCCTAGCTTTTAGGGAGTCCCTTTAGACACCGAGCCCAGTATTGGTATCCTCGGAGTTGACATATCGAGTGACATCCAGTTTGGTGATTGTTTGGAAAGCAAAGCGATTCTGGCCTCCAGAAAACTTGTAGTCCTTAATATAATGGCCTTTGTAGGTGGTAGAGCCACGCTGAAGCTATTTTGGTTTCAGCATGAATGGGTCGGCTCGCCCGTAGTAGTAGTACCACCCTCTCACAGAAAACCGACGTGAAGTAACAGTGTTTGCATTGTTGCGTTTTGTTCGGTCAGTGAGAGCGCCGGTTACCCACCTACCCTCCCCCCTCCCCTCCTCTCTCCATCTACTCCCCCTCCCCTAAACAGGCTGGCAACGTACTTGTTAGTTAATATTGATATTATAGAAAATAAAATATAAAACAGGCACTCGGTAAAATTTTCAATACGCATGAGTTTAGTTCCTATTGGCAAGATGACTATATTTACAAACGGAATCTGAATAACATCTTAAACTTATGTTTTACATTGTTTTTAATTATTTCGTTCCAGGCAGCGCTCGACCACTTCACTCGGCTGATAGCATTGGAGTTGGCTCCCAAAGGAGTGAGGGTCAATACCGTCAGTCCTGGAGTCACTGTAAGTATTTATTTACTGATTTACCCAAAAATAAACGAATTAAGAATCATTTATAAGTTAGCGTTGAAACCTGATATTCAGTAAATATGTGGACAAATATGGTAATGCGCTAAGCCTAGTTAAGAGCAGCAATAACTCTGGCTGGAAAATAACGCCTTGTGACATTAGACTCGCCAGTGTACAAAGCCAAAAGTGCAATAACGTATTTATCCATTCATTGCAATATTATAAGAAAATGTTCATATAATAAATCCTCATTATCATCATTTTATTTACAGGTATCAACATTTGTACAACGTTTAACAGGTTATTCTGATGAAGAATACAGGAAGGAATTGGAGAACGTGAGAAGAACTGTGCCGATGGGGGAAGTATGTGTCGGCGATGACATCGCGAGGATGATTGTATATATTGCCAGCGACAACTGTCAGTTGGTTACCGGCGCTGTCATACCAGTTGACGGTGGAATACAGTTTAATGCAGGCGGCAGTCTTATTACTGACCCAAAGAAATAGAAAAATAATACTAATCAATATTAGGGTTACCATACGTGCTACTAGCGTTAGGATATACCGTGCATTTCTAAGCATTGGTGGACGTACCATGTGGAACATTAATAATTTTTTTTAATCTCAAACTCAGCAATTCTTCTACTGTTCAGCATTAAGCAGTAATTAAAAAATATATATTGTATTTTTTATACTTTTGAGTAACTTTACACAAATAAATTATCTATTTCTCTCTAAAATTTAATTATCTCACATATAAATTCAAATTTTTATTAAGCTTCTAAGTTCAGTTCCCTGGCTCTCGTATATAAAATGTTTCCCGTAAACTTGAGATATGTATTTGGCAACCCTAATTGAAACTGTTAAATAACACATTTGTGTAGGTTTTACTAATATTGTAATAAATATCAATTCGTTTTGTGTATTTTTATTATCAGTCCCTATTTTTCCCTCCAATCAAGAATGAAATCAAATGGTTTCCCCACTGTTAACCTCTTTTAATTTAACTACTGGATAAGAGATGGCGCTACCAATTGAAATTAGAAACATTGTGGTACTAAATTTTTATATTGGCTTGTGTAATATAATTAATACAGGAGTATGAATGCGAAATCCGCAATTGCCAAGTAAACTAAGATATCCATAGATTATATCAAGAATCATGCCTGAAATAAAATTTATGTAGATAACGAGGTATTTCAACGTAGGATTAAAGTAACAGAAGGCGCCACTAAACAAAATTAAAAATATTCTAGTACAAGATTTTTATATAAGATTGTACGAAATAATTAATAAAAGGGTATGAATGTGAAATTTGAAGATTAAATCAAAAATCACGCCGGAAATACGATCGGTCACACTTACTAGTATGTCATAACGCGAAATCATTAGTTTATACCAAAAGAAGTTTTATCTTCAAAAATGATAACTACGCAGGTGAATTGTAATTTTGAAAACATGGTATTATTCTATCTTTTATGATTAAATACACAACGAAATAACACTTTCCTGTGCACAATAAACACAATACAAAGTGTCAGAGAGTCAACAGAGTTATTCCGATTCGATGATTCCGTGATTGATTCACACCGTGTGGGAACTGGCAGGATATTGTACACGAATGATGTAAAAAGTGACGAGAATATTTTGCACCAGTGATTTTAATAATAGACCAAACAGTTAATGCGATGTATTTGTAATGTCATTTTACTTTAGCAGGTAGAAAATATGATTATTTGAATGGATTAAAAGACTGTCAGAAGTAGCTTATTGACATGGATGTAATTCCAATCTTTAACATCATATATAATTTAAATCTTGATAAAGATCCAAGCTAACCAATAAACAAAGAAAAAGCATCACATTAATATTTTTATAATAAAAGTAAGATTCAATTATTTGAGCTTAGTAATGTTTCGAACGTTTATTTAATCCACATTTAATTTATAATATGAAAAACATTCCTAAAAATTAAAAAAGCTGTAAAAGTACAAAAGGTGCTTATGTAGAAACATTTAATACTATTATAAAGAATATTATATTCTTTATAAGTCCGCACAATTGCACGTATACCGGCCCCCTAATTATTAATTATGGAATAATAAAGCGATGGCAGGAATCCCTATATATTGAAAAGAAAATAGCAAATCAATGCTAATAGAGCAACGGTTGTGCTTCCACTGTATACGTATTATGAGAAATGTGAGTAAATTTATAAAAAAAACAGTGCACATTTTAATTTATATAGAATTTGTCTATCTGGAAGCGATGATGAATGATTTCTGTTATCCGTTATCGTATACTATATGCTATCGGACTTTCGACCTTTCATTTATCCTATACAAATTATGATTAAAATCAGTGAATCGTAACTGAAGAGAGAATATTCACACATAACGATCTAAAAGTTCAGTAAATATAAAAATTGGTCAAAAAAAAAAGTATTTTGAAGTAAAAAACTGTTGACATATAAGAGGGAAAGTTTTATAGTTGATAACATTGATATATAAAAACCAAAGCTGCACAGTCAACGTCTTGAACCCATTCGAATAAAATGAGTGCACAATTGAGAATTCTCAGATCATTTCAAATAGTCTCACGTCACTAGCGTCTTTGGACTTTCTGTACACTGCTTTGTAAAAACAACTTTAAATAATTCGCGTAAGGTTATAGTATAACTAGAACTACTTAGGTATATCGGTGAGTTTTTGGGGACGATTTTCAGCGTTACTTTTATTCGAGACTATGAATTTTGGATTTTTATGTATCAATGGGTGATAAGAAGAATGTTTTGAAATTCGTTAGACGCGTGCTTAATTTGTTCAATATGGGTGCGTGATTAATTTTATTTGGATTATAAATATTAAAGAACAATGGTTAAATCTTATTATAAAAACCTACTTTGACACTGCAGTTAGCGTAACATGTAATATATTTGTGATTACATTGTTTTTTAGTTATAAAACATCATTTTGTGCTGTAAACACTGGCTACTAGATGGCATCACCGATACTTCGGAAGACATAAGTCTTGGCTGTTATATGTAATTATTTATTTTATTGTAAATTGTCATACCACTAAAATTGCATAGCCTTAATAATGATATTTAATAAAATATAAATGGACTTTATATTATTCAAAATGAATTTGTTTCCAACTGTACATCTATTTATGTTTTACCATTCGACAATAGATGTCGACATATGTTTATAACTTTTTTCTCTTCAAACAAGTTTTTATCAATTTAAAATAAAAATGATATTAAATAAACACTATAATAATTATATAAAGTTGTTTTTTCAGGTTTTATTGAAATATTTATACATTATATAATAACATTAATATAGGTAGACGTTGGAAAATGATTTAACATTATTTAGTTATTAATATTATGATGTCATTACTTATATAAAATAATTTAAAAATGAAGTGTATAGTGGAAATCTTATTAGGTATTTTATCTGATAACTACTATGATATAATTTTTATATATATATATATATATATTATGGTTATTTACATACAATCTAAAGCGTAAGCAGTCGTAAGCTGTTTTAATATCACTATCGTTTTGTTTGTCCCGACTAATAGAGAGATAAAGATTCACATATCTTGACAGGCCCTTTATTGAAATTGAAAGACTTTTCACAAGTGATCTAGACTAGATTTCAGTTATTGACGATGTGTTTACTGAAACGCGATTTCACTGCTGTATTATGCTTTCCACTGACTTAGGAGTCGTAAGGATCTAGGAACATTATGGTTATTTTTAAGTTATCATCATTTATTGATTCCGTACCCCATATTATTAAAAGATTGAGGTTATAGGTAAAATTTTACAATTTTAGTTAACACACGTCGGGGCATCTGCAGTTGGTCAAGGGTTCCGTGTCATGGATACCGCAGTGTCTACGCCCCTGATTTGAAGCTATTTGTCGCAAATAGGCTTCAGTACAGAAAAGTTTATTATTTACTAACTTTTGTCCGCGGTTTTGATCACGTTAAAGTATTAAAACATATCTTGCTAGTCAGAATTACTAAGGATCTTACTCGTAAAAGTAAACAAATGTACTTATGGTGCTGATACATTGCGTAATCATCTCTTTCTATGTTGTTTTGTATTTACTCCCTGTTTGATCACTTTTAAGGCTATCAATTTTAGTGTGGACCCAATCGTAAATTAGTGCTATGCTAATTTGTCGTAGCACAAGTGTGTTGATTGCGGTATTTATTTTAGCGATGTTATAATATATAATTTAAAGTAAATACTTTTTCATTTGTACTTACAGGTGTTAATTCGGTTTGTGTTATAAAATTGGATAAATATTCGATTTCTTGTAGTAGGCAACTATTTTATAAATGAAACTGTAATGTATATCCCAAATGTTTACGAAGCTCGTTACACAGGAGAAGTCGATCCTCAGTGTGTTGTTCAACTGATTGACGGGACATGTAATCCAATATCGTTAGAGAAACATTCTCGATGTTTACAAAACTGCGTTTTGTCTTGTTTCCGTGTCGTATGGATACTATAATAACATCCGAGTTAGTTCTCTCGGTGATGTTGGTATATCCATTACTAGAAAATAGTTTAAAAATAAATAAATCCTTTTTGAAGTGTTTTAAAATAGACTACAGAACTCTGTATGTATTTAGACATCAAAGGTACTATAACTTCGCTGCAACTGCATAAAATGATGCACACTTTTTTGGCTCCAATGAATTTAGTGCATTTTATACAAGAGCTAAAATATAGATACAAGAAAATATACCTTATTTAGACGTTCATACGCATCGGGGTCTATTTAAATAAATTTTATAATTGTCGACTTTTTCATGCATAGACATTAACAGACAATACAGAACTCCAATTGGTGTGCTTAATGAGATGATCCTTTGACAAGTTTTTGGTCGGATCTTGGACTGCCATGTAGTGATCTTTATATTTTTTACATAATCTTGTGTTATTTGGTTCTATATTGTGTAATGTTGTTGGTGCTTTATGTAATATAGTTTGGTTATTCTGCACAAGTGAAGTGGATGGGAAATAATACCACGGTGCATGGATTCTGACTTGCCACAAAAATTCCCTGGAAAGTTCTAACAGGTTAGCCACCATCTTGTTAGTTCATTGAAATTATATCACGAAACTTATAATATCGTTACTCGCTTGACAATGGCAATAATAGTCTACTAGAAGACTGGTCGCCAAAAATAAAATAGAAGGAGAGATCTTTTGACGGGATTTTGAAATGTCATGTAGTGGGTTTATATTTAAATTATAATGTACACTCGTAATATTATTCCCTACTCGACAATGACGGTAATAATCTAGAAGATTAGATACTGAAAATAAAACAAAAAAACATGATACACTTTTGTGATCCCAAAAAATTTAGTGCATAATTTGATACAGTCGATAGAAAAGGTATTTTCATTGCATTTATGTGCATCGGTGTCTACTTCGATTATCTTTTTTTAATTGTTCGATTTTTTCAAGATTACACATCAATAGACAGCAAAGAGCCCTAATAGTTGTGCTTAATACATCTCCTCATCATCTTCTTACCCTTATTCCAATTAAGGTTTATGTTTTGCTGTACCACTTTCCTTCAAAAGCCGTTTCAGTATTCATACCTTTTTTACACATATCATACTTTACAAAATCTGTTCTCATTAAGTTTTTCTCTACTCCCATATCCGTCCACCTTCATAATCAATACGTACATTTCTGTTTACATGACTCTCATCTCTTCTCATGACATTCCCATACCACACTAACTCACTTCTCCTTAAACTCTCAGTCACTGATGCTACTTCCAATTTTCCTCTGAAATACTCATTCCCAATTTTATCCATTTACGCATCTCTGCCTAATTACATTTTTTAATGCGCCTTATTAAGTGAATTTCTGTAAGCTGATATTCATCCGATGGGCAAAACGTGACCACAACAAGAGATACAAGTATTCTTGTTCACGTTTTATTGTATACAAGCATATTATTATCAGTATTTATTTTTGTGTTAATTTTCGTAAAACTGTATCGAATATTGTAGATTAGTCTTATTAGGTTAGTAGTAGTCGTAAGGACTACGCGATAAGACGAATATAGTGTTATTAAAAAAAATCATCTTCCCAGTGGTGTGAAAAAGACCTGTTTTCAATTTTTTATTGGCAGTTCGTTAACGTTAAAATTCAAATTAGTTAAAGTTCATTAATAGACGCTACTACACGAAAACAAAAAAACGAAAATCGGTCAAAAAGCAAAGATTAGTTCGGCTTAAATACGACTTGTGTAAAAGTACCTCGTATATATAATTGGTGGAATATGGAAGCATATTAGGACATACATAATATGGACGATGACAGCCAAGAGCTAGCGATCAGACATAGTACCAAACAATATCCTTCATTATAGTGTGATTATATTAGGGTATTTTAAATTATAAGTAGCTCAAATCATAATCTGGGACTTACAGCTCATAACGTGTCGAAACAAATCACATATAAGTTCAAACTCTGTCAAATAACTATAGATATTGTATAAGAAATAATATATTTAAACCTACAAGTAGCTAAAATGTAACATGATACATCTCGTCTGAACCATACGAAGCATGTTAAAAGTTTTAACGGCCACAAAAAATGTCATCGTAAACATAACGAAGTTGTCACTAATTGTATGTTTTGTTTAGAGTAATTCTCGTTTTACCAAAGAAACATCTATAACGGAATTATTTAATTTATATTTGTGCTATTCACGATGAAAAAGAACAACATAATTTAAATACTAGAAACAGTAACAAATTAGTCATTCCATGCTTCAGATTCACTAAGACCAATAAGGTTTTTTTAGGTGATAGTGTTAGGTTTTATAACAAAATCTCAACGCACATTACCGATTCGCTGGATAGGGTTCAAGCACCATGTCAAGCGGGTTTTAATGTCTAACGGCTATTATAGGGTGAGTTAATATATGAACGATGGTGACGTATGGAAATGACGCCCCTGTCTGTGCAACCATTAAAAACAATTGCAACTATCTGTTTGTAAAAATATGTATCGTGAAAAGATAAACCAGATCGAGTATCTTGCCGGTTCTTCTCGATAACTGGGTTGTTTTCCAAACTGGTGGTAGCTTTGATATAAGTGATTTCTCAGGGCGTAAATTGAATAAAGGATTTTTGAGTTTGAACGGGTTGCTTTTGTTTATCTACCTGGCAATAATGTGCCATCTCACAATTTGTACTTCGTGGTATTATTTTCCATTCAAATCAAATCAAAAATGTATTCAGTTTAGGCCCTAATAAGGCACTTATTAACGTCAAAACTACCACTTCACTTCACTTATTCCCATTAACCGAACGATATTACGTAAAACACCACACGATATAACAAAATATAGACATAAATAACATAAGACTATGAATAGAATATAAAAGCCACTAACTACACGAAATATTAAGATCCCCCTAAAAACTTGGTAAGTTATATATGATTTTTTAATGCCAACTTGATAAGTTAACACCTTCTAGTTGAAAATCGTTAAGCGCATATTACTTCGTTCCGGCAGCTGCATTTGAAAACCATACACCCTCTAGTATTAACGCCTTACCATCTTCAGCCTGTTATTGTTATGTAATATCAGATGAAATTGTAATCAAAGTATAATAAATCGTAAGGTTATAATTTAGATAAAGTCATGAAAGACTACCGCCTGCCGGCGATTGCGTCTGCGTTTATGCGTTTAAAACAAGGACAGCGATTGCAGCGATGATGTTAGTTGATAGCGTGTTCGGACACTGCGGCGATGGACGTGGGTTCGAATCCTTGCAGGTGAGTAGGAGCGCGCGGTCAAGGAGAACATGATGATGAAACCACGGCATGTTGGTAGGGTTTTTTCTAAACCCACCTGGTTAGCTACCTCCCACAAGTTGACATTCTGTCGTCAAGCACTTGTTGGTATGTTCCGACACAGGCACTTGAGAGCCAGTCTCCTCTAGGATAAGCGTGTTTACCGTCATAGACCATATCGATATTTACCATCAGATGAGAATGCAGTCAAATACTAAAACCCATAAAGAAAAAGAAAACATTATTATCTTTATGTATATAACGGTTTATGTGGCACACACCAACATTATTTTCACAGCACAGATAGCAAGATTTTCCAACTTATTAATGAATATCGTTTTAATATACTATTTCAATGTTTATAAATAAATATATAATATATTTGACGATTAAAATAACAGATAACAACAACGCCTACATATATACAATCTGATAATTCAAAAATTATGTAAACATCAACACTTGAATATCAAAAAAAGGCTTCAAATGGCCCGTAAGCGTTTTCTTTGGGCCGCCGCCCATTCATACTGTGAATGAGGCTTGGAAAGGCACAATATAGTATCAAATAACCCCTTCGGAAACACCATACGTGGAAACTTGATACCTTCACAAAATGGCTCTGGTAGTTTAAGGCGCCGATTTCTGTGGGTCGTGTAAATTATTGACTAGATCTATACTGCGTTATCCCGCAACGTCAGAAACTAGAAGAGAGTCACTGTGGCCGGTCTGTCACTGTGTGCCTGATGGTTGCTTGATTATTGGATAGACATAGTGTCACTATCGCGGGTGTCACACCGAAGGTAGACAGACCTCTTTAGACGCAGAACTCATTTGATATTCTTCGAAATAATCAGTACTCATTAAATCGTCTGAGTCACAGCTGTTCCATTTTGATCAAGCTTATGTCAACGAACAATGTTTACACTTTTGTCAATTTTCCTATACTTAAAGTTTCAATTGATATAGGTTAAATAAAATGGAAATAACTTTTAATATCAATACAATTATATTTATATAATGTTTCAATTCGCACTGACGGCTGTTTATGCACGTACAACACAATCTAACAACGCGTCTTGATGATTTGTATATTACAAAAATGCAATTCACAAATTTACAAAAATGACTTTTTCATATACGCATAACACGATTATCAGTGTTTAGATATTTATTTAATAGTTCTATCGTCAGTTGTTCAATAGCAACATCTATATAATCCTCTAAAAGTCTTGTAAAATCAGTTCAACCGTTTCAACAAACAAATTCTTAAATCTTCTTTATATGTATATAATTAACGTGAGTTAATATAATTAACGTTATTTGAAAATTTATAATTAAATTTACTTAACATATCATTCTTTCGAAGTGATAATGACTATATATATTTTTTTTTTTTGTTATCATTCAGATTAGGTATTCTATGAAAGGAACGTTGTGATGAAACCATAGTATGGTGGCTTTTTTAAACTCATTTGGCTAAGTATCAGAGTTAAGTTGAGAACTAGTCCTTTAGGTTTAGCATATTACCCCCTTAAACGACGTCGTCATTTAAATACAGGTGAGATTGTGATCAAAAACTACAAAGTTGAAAAAAACATTTCAATATTTTTTCAATGTTTTCTTACCCTTAACATTTTTTTTATAAAAACAAGACACCGCTGAATGGAATCAATGAATTAGTGATTGCTTAATGAAAACTCTCTCAAGGAGGAAATATTTGGACAGAATGTGAAGGGCATCGTAATGGCTGTAATGAATGTTCGATTTTATTAAAAAGATGCATAGATTTCATAAACCCACTCCAATGGCTTACTGGGACAGGACTTTGGTATTCATGAATAATAACTTCTGCCACTAAATGTTGGAACGAGATCTTACATTGTTGTATAGCTTTAACTTCAAAGCAAACTCAATAAGCATGATAAGAGATGCATTCAAGGTGCTATAAGACTGATTGTTCAAGCAAAAAAGCGCTTTGTCGTAAAACATTGTAATTTCTTTATTTATATGTCAAATCCGAACAGGAAATATATGGCATATGTTTATTTTTTATTAGGTATTCATTATATTTAAAATTATAGTGCGCGTTGTACATACAAGCTTTGTCAGTATAACCTATAGCCCTATGCCGAGACAAGAATCTATATGACTCCATCTATTTATTACGGTTCTTTGTATAATTTTATATACATATATACGTTGTTATGATATTGTTGATATGTGTTGTCTGCATTTCAAATGGATATTTTCTTTCTTTCTAAGTTATGCGTAAAGTATGCGTTCCATTTTTTTGGTGCGGCCTATATATATATTTGTAAATGCTACAAAAATAAATTTGTTTACCGAATATACTAACCTAACTGTTTCTTTTATTAAATATAACTAGTAATGCTCCAACCTTGTTATTATATGCAACCTTTAGTTATTAATTGTTATTATTTGACTAACCAACGGTATAATAGTTGGCAATAAAAACTGTATGAAACAAACACAAGTTTTCGAACTCTCGTAGCGGCGTGTCAATTGCTGCCAGAGTTTATTAATCTCTGATATATAATACATGTAGTAGGTAATAAATGTGCAGTGTATATTCTGACATTATCCAATGCAGTTACACCTCAGTCATGTTTTTTTTCATATAATAAAGTTATTGCCTCAATATTTGAGTGGATCTAGGTTCTAACACACGTTCAAAATCGCACAACACTGAGTGTTATAATATGATATCTATACATTATTGGCAGTTCTGTTATTTGGGTGTTAAATGTAAATTATACATATTATGTATCTATATTAGTTGTTTAGTTTGAAATCAAGCAACCATGTGTCAGATTATGTATATATGATATGTTTTCTATGTTATATGTCGGTTCGTAAATTAAATCAAAATTTTCGGATGTTGATACCAAGTACCAGTCTCAAATATAAAAAAAAATTCATTATCCCTTAATAATAAAGATTTTCTTGTCTAGCATATTTAATAACGTTATATATCATGTTATTCGCTACGCGTATTAATACGAAAATGGATGAAATATAAAGATTATTCATTGCTATGGCATCGGTAAGATTTGAACGTATTGTATGTATAGGTATGGGCAAGGGAGTGGGCGTGTCGGGTTGCCAGCCCTCGCGCTAATGGTCGACGGAAAACAAATCTAAGGTTACACCTCGCTCGTATATTCCTGTAGCGATTCGTTTGTGTGCACACTTTTCAAAATACTGCAACGATAGGGTTGTCAACATTTTTTCACTCCAAGTTCAACTTAACTGTTTTTCAACTTAAGTTAAGTTACGTTTTTCAACTTAAGTGCCTCGACATTTCAAAATATATGAGATGTTACAAAATGAGCTGCTGGAAAAATTGTTTCCAATCAAATTTGTAACACAGGAGATGCGCGGGGAGCAAATTTCTCATAGAACAAATAACCAGACAGATACATGACAGTAGTCCGGTGAAGATGTTAAGACCTTGCTAGGTCAATAGCGTAATCAGTACGAAAATAAAAAAATATGATATATTACAGTTTTATTTTCTTGTTATTTATGGTTTTATTTATTTTATTTTTGGTAATCAATTTTCTAGTGGATTATTACTGCCAATGTCGAGTAGTAGATATTACTAGTTTCTTGAGATCATTTCAATGAACTAACAAGGCGATGGACGCCTTGTTAGAACTTTCCAGGGAGTTTTTGTGGCATCTCAGAATTCATGCTCCGTGGTATCATTTCTCATCCACTTCAATTGTGGACAATAACCGAACTATAGGTATATGCAATATAAAAACCACTACACTACAGAGTAAGATCCAGTCAAAAATTCCTGAAGTTATTTATCTTATTTTATTTATACGTCCCGAGCGGCGGTTTCAGAGAACGCCAAAATCGTGACATAATATGACTAAAAAAATTAGTTCCACAAAGCGTCTAGCACACGGAAGCCTGGATGGCTCACCATCGACTTGTAAGAAAAAGCCACACAGGCTCACGCTGCAAGTGAACTTATGTACCAATGTACTAATGAACTTGTGCAACCAGTGCATTAGTGAACTTGTGGACTCCAAATGACAATTTTAAATTTGTTGTGTCAATTATTTTTCCCCAGGTGTATAATTTGATGTCACACACATAAAAAGGTTGCTAGGTAATAGATAGTAAGGAGTACACATTAACTAAAAAGTTCTTATTCATCTTATTGTCCCATTCACGAAAAAGTCAACCATTATGTATTTGTGAGTAAGTAATTTATCTTAAACGCTGAACAGCTGGCCCGGTTCTAAAAAGTCGTAGATCTAGGGCTGTAGATGTATATTTATTGAGGGAGATTGTAAGCTATATAACGTCACGTTATGATCCTGAATCCTGAATTATGAGAGGGGGAACAATTACTCTACTAAATATATGGTGGAAAATATATTAAACTAGGACGAAAAATAAACGCGAATGAAATTGTATCATGGTACTTAATAATACATTGAAACAAACAATTTCATTATTATTTACAATTCGCAAGTTTTTGTTTTATTTCTGCAGACTCTTGGTCCGCACCTTACTTCTGCTTTCGTTTATTTTATTAATCAAATCTAAATCGTTTCAAATGTTTTTTTTTTATTGAACCACGGCAATATGAATGTACCATGCCTGATGGTAAGCATAGTACAATCCAAAAACAATGGCGACCACCGAGTGACATACTATCCATCGCTAGTCGCCACTGTCATGCCGGCCTGCAAAAAGCTGGATATGCACAGGCTGATCCCGAAACGCGACCCGCAGAAGCGATTCACTATGACGGGCTTTTTCACCATATACATGGTGGTTGCGACCCAGTCAGGCTGTAAAACCCTACCACCCCGCTTTCGCCATTGCCTCGTTCGTTGTTCAGCACTTGGGTGTCTCAAGTGTTATGATGTTATTCGACACCCCTCACACCCCCAAACACCCCTTACACCCAAGTAGTGCAACTTACATATACAGTGAACAACTATTAACACTTTAAACTATTATACTTAACCAGTGTTATTTTATTTATGAGTAAGTATTCTCATGAGTAAACACGAAGTAAGTCTTATAATTAAAATAAAAAGTTCTCGCTTGGCAACTAAATTAGTTGCTCCAAACTAATATAACTGGTGACATATTATTTATTCGATTCGCAATCATCCGCGGCCGACCTCCGTCTGCTTAAGCTATGCTTAACACGTCTCAAATGAAAATCGACCTTATTTGTCATCTTTAAGCTTAACTTTTCATCTGGTGATTACAGGCAGAATTCTCCTTTACAGAGAGGAAAGAAATTCATAGCTAACACGTTGGTATAAAGTTGAAAATTTGTTTCGGATAATTGCGATGAGGGTACGAGGAACCGAGCTATCTTCCCTCTAAATAAATTGTCTCTGATATATCCCGGTGCGTATTTTACCTCGCATTTACACCTTATAAAGGTGGATGGACACAGCGACGTAGTAATAAAATCTTAATTTTAAATTCAACTTGGAAACTATATTGATTCTCTTAATCAATATTGAATGTTTTTTTAATGGAATTATCGACAATTTATATTCTATTATTTATAAAAATTTATTCAAAATGATCGACTTATAAATATTTACAAACTCGTAAAATCTGTTTGAGTGTATACTGGTATATACTTTGTTTTGTTATGACTGGTATTTAAATTAATTTTTGTTATTAAAGTTCGCAGTAATGAAATGATATATCGATCTAGAGCAAAACCTCGGTGAGTTAAACTTCGATAAGTCGAAAGTCTCGATAATTCGACAAAAATAAATATTTAATTCTTTTCAAGCCCCAATACCTCGATTATCTGAAATCTGAGCTCTTGAGAAGTTGAAATATCAAATATTTATCTAGAAGATATTTCAGTATCAAGTAACGCGAAAAAAAAATATTTGACCTCTGTACCTCAAACATTTGATTTCACTTAACTTACAATTGTATGATTTTGAGATATCGGAATTCAAAAATATAGTCGACAATATGTACATGAGTACCTACTTCTTTTGGCTTAATTTTTCCTTCAAATATTATTTTTGTGCAAAAACAAAGTTATTTTTTCACCTCTGCAACCCTAAATGCGGTGGATAGTTTGCATAAAATATATATAGGTATATAATATATAGGTACACTAATTGATTTATTTTTTTATAAAGGTATTGGACGCTGTTTAAGTCGCTGCCCGAAGGAAAGTTCCTATAAGGGTGGTAGCATTGCCACATGCTATGGCAATGTTTAAACGCCGACCTTGTGGTCGCGAGACGCAACGTAAGTTTTTTGAAAAAGTTGTCCAAAACCGGGCTCAGAGTTTCGATCTCAATTGCGTAATGTATACTGGGGCTGAAGCTATACCAGACCTTAATGATGTAATTGGAATATGGAACGATGGAAAAGTATCAATGCATGTTGCAGGGTATAAGCGTCATCCCGTCGCGTCTCTTACCAATCGATTAATTAAATACCTGATATATTGATTGAGTAGTAAGCTTATATTCTATTCTGAGTGGAATTTTCGCATCTCCAAAGAAGTTTGATTTACCGAGGTACTACTGCGTAAACGGTAGGTGTTTTCGAGTTCAAGGACAAATATTTTAATTTAATCCGTACTTCACGATGAAAGAATCTGGAATAAGGGTGTTTTTTTTTCAAACTGTCTACGCTACTGACCTAGCAAGGACTTAGCAGCTTCATCGGACTACTAAGGCGAGCGCTTAAGGCACTCAGGATAATTTTCTAAACTCTTTCAGTTAGATAAGGGAAATAAAATAAAACTCTTCCACCTGCATGTGTAAGCTTGTAAGCGTACACGTGTGTGGAGGTGGCATGTGTAATGTTGTCGCAGTAATGTAAGCACGAGCAGCGCACTCAAGGGCTCCATGCGGACGGAACGGACCTAGGCTTGAGCCGCTGCCGAGGGGGGCCTAATCTGGTATGCGGGAGCGAAATTGACCCCCAGACCACGGTGGCGTATCTCTGTTTGGAGAGTCAGGCTGGTACTGATCGTTCACTGCCGTTATTTCATCGGGAGGGTTGATAAAAATATGTCGCGGACGACTTTTATAATGCACAGCGTTCGGTACGGGTTCGTATTTTGCGGCGCATACCACTAACGGACTGGGAGGAACACGGTGTTCATCTATCGAACATCGATTTATAAGAAATTGATTTAATAGCTATTCATATAAATATTAAATTGTATCAACATTATACTGTTAATCTGTGCCATGAATTTTTGGCGGGATCTTAGTGCGTCATGTAGTGGATTTTATATTTTATTCATAATCTTGTGTTATTCGACTCTATATATTGTGCACAACTGAAGTGGACGGAAAATAATACCACGGCGCGTGAGTTCTGAGATGCCACAAAAACTCACTTCCACAGCAGAGTTCTAACAAGGGAGTCACTATCTTGTTAGAAAGGATTGGTTGCCACAATTAAAAAAAAAGTCAAGGTCAAAAGTCATAAGGACTGTCGACAGAAGTGAAAACTCAAAACAATAGGATAACTGTGTTCTCTTTTGAATTTTTAAATGAATTATGTATACTTCGTAATTTGTATATTGAAATTATTAACATTAGACTGGTTTTTATATATATTGGCACTCGGACCCATAATTATATATATTTTTATGAAGTTTTAATGGGCTGCACAATCTCAGTACAAAATATCAATATTACATGTACACAGGCCGCTACTACGCGTCGTTAGTTTGACGCAAGCGCAATACGGTCGGTGACGCTTACTAAAATGTTGCTTACGCGCAACGATAAGTTTTTATTCTGCTAAAAATACCGCTAAACGGACCTAAAAAAGTTATCACTTGAAAAATGTGTGCCAATACTATGTTTTTTATAAACGTGTAGTACGAAACGGTCGCTTCAGTAAACATTGCACTTTATACTTACGAGCGGCGTTTCAAAGAAGTTTATAATCGAATGCAATAAATACTAACGTTGAGATTGTAATAATTTGAATAATAATATTAAAATAATAATAATAATCTGGTCGCGCCCGATCGAGATGTCATGATCTTAATAGATTTAGCCGCGTCCCTCTATCCATATTGTCACAGTGTAACACTCATCATGACAGTGTGTCTATCGATTTGTTTTATGAAGTGAGACTTTTTTGTAATTCTGATCCGTAATGTTGTGTGTGTTGTATAGAGTGTTGGAAACATCGGTTCTCGCCCGATCACCGAAATTAAGCAACGTCGGGCGCCGTCATTACTAGGATGGGTGATCGCCTGACAACACCGCGTGACATTGGCTTTTAGTTGTATTTTCTAAATTGAAATGATTCCCTGTAATACAAAAGTTTCACTTCTATCGTATGTTTTTATGACATAACCTGTTTTTTTTACTAGCGGTCCCTGTAGTATCTGTACTGCCACATTAATAAAGTGTGAATATAAAATTATATTTAATTAACAAATGTTGAGAAGTGTTGGGAGATTAAACATTTATAACTATATGTTTTATTTATATGAGAAATGCAAATATATCTATCTATATATAAAACAATTGATCCGGTTTTATTTTTCAATACTAGACTTCGACAACAACGCCAGATAGTGTATTCAACTGTAGGTTACAACCATGCCTGTAACCTCATAAGGATTATATAAAAAAACATCAAAATCAGTCAAACCATTTATTGATTATTCGTGACTTCTGAGCAGATAAAAATATTTTCTGGGATTACAGGTTTTTGAATTTCTTTTTAACTAAATATGTAGAGTAGAACCTAATAAAAACTAATCAAAAACAAAATTGTTTTATTCAATTTAGGTGCTGAGAATGGGCTTATGAACGTCAGAGCTAACACCGGTGCCGACATACAACCCTGTCATCAAGAAGAAACGGCAAGAACCTCGATCTGGTTTACATTTTCATGATACATATTTTTATAAACATAGGTTCGTTTTATATAAACGTAATAAATATTAATAGTATAATAGTGTATATTAATAGATATTCGGTTTGGTGGATGTACAGAGAGGGGCGTCATTTCCAGACATCATCTTTCACAGATTGATTCACTCTATATAGCCTTTAAATATTAAAGTCCCCTTGACATGATGCTTGAACTCACTATCCGGCAAATCGGTTTAGTAATTGGTAATTAGTTGTAAATCATACCACTGTTATATAAATGCACTAGGTGATTACTGTGTTCTAGTGTTGTGCAACGCGGTCCGATTGTCGATGATTATCGGTTCATTAGTCACGGTGATTTTTACCGATATTATAATGATAAACGATCTAGT
Source organism: Antheraea pernyi (assembly GCA_015888305.1). Classification (NCBI taxonomy): domain Eukaryota; kingdom Metazoa; phylum Arthropoda; class Insecta; order Lepidoptera; family Saturniidae; genus Antheraea; species Antheraea pernyi. The sequence goes on along the minus strand of MU158785.1, from coordinate 473,340 downwards.
ATCGATAAGTACCTTTTTGTGTGTCCAACAATTAATGTATCGATTGAAAGTAAATCTTGAAGCGGCGCGTGTAACTAAGCGTTGCGGTCTGAATTAAAAATGATTTAGCGCCATTTTTTCTCTGATTAAGAAAACTGTATCTCACTTCTATTATATTGATATGAAGCGTTGATGGATTGATTGCATGCTCGCATTTCGCGTTATTCGATACGAATTGGAATCCCTGACGTCGTAGTATGTTAGTCTTATCTAAATAAGTTATATTCTGGTCAAGACAATTTGTGAGTATATAGGGATGTTTGATATTCTTTCACGCAAGAAATATTCAACGGCTTTGATCTAACTTTACAGCAATATAGCTTACAGATAAGGATGATATATATAGGCCATAATTTATAAAAAAATATTTTAATTGACCGAAATATAACTATAATATAACAAGTTACAGGTAAATTAAGAATATATCTTGCTATCTGACAACTATCGTATAGCGCTTTGTATAACAGTTTGATTTAAGCGAAGGTAATTTATAGTGTCATCACTCATAAACACAAGAATGCAAGCGAAGTCGTGGCTACTGTTAAACGTACAATTAAACCTTCTTTTTTCTTTTACGAGTCACAATTATGATACGCAGACGAGGAAAATTAAGCTTAAATTTATAATTCTGATATCTGAGTTACCAATGAGAAATAAGCATGAATACATTACACTTAGAAAAGTAAATCTTAAACATGTCAACTCATAATAATTACATTCACTAATTGTATCTTAAAGGTTTACGCTTAATAACTTTATGTAAAGATACTAAATGTCTAGAAGATTATTCATGTCCGTTTGCCAATTGTCAACAATTCGTAGGTATAACTTATTTATTGCGTTATCAGAGTGAAATTGTTTTAGTTACATGATTAATGAATATGATATCATATATCTCGGTTCAATTAAAACAAACGAAAGTGAGCCTTTTCATATATAACTAGCGGACCCGGCGAACTTCGTTTCGCCTAGAAGTCGAATGTCAAATCATCGTCAATAGTCACAAAACCGACCAAGAGAGAGTCGGAGAGTTCTGAACAAAATTTCGTCAATCACAGATTTTTTTGTTTTAAATTGAATGACGTTGACATTCGTTACGCGCGTTTTTTAAAATATGCAAAATTAAATGTATATTTTTCAATCTTTCTGAGAGATTTTCTTAATATTTGTTTCCGTAAGAACCTTGTACAGAGTATTAGAAAACTACAAAAAAAAAATAAGCCAAATCGGTCAAGCCGTTTTCATGTTATGTCGTGACAACGGAAAACGGGTTTTATTTTTATATATATAGATTAGTTTCTAATATATATATATATATATAGAGTAATAAGTAAATTTTATTAGAGCGTTATAGATTTGCGTGACAGTTTATTTGTATTGTAAACTGATAAAAAATATTTGACATAGGACAGGATAGAAAAGCTTTCCGTCAGTTTTTAGTGCATTCATAACCATTGCAAGAAATTAACACTCTGGAATCTCTCTGGACTAGAAAATTTAATTGATATTTGATAAAAAAGGTTTTTTTTCCATCATTTGACACGTGACTGAGATTCCAATATATAAATGATTTTAATATATGAATATCTAATTCATCGATCACGTTGTGACGTAAACATAGGAAATCTTTTGTTTAAATTCGCGCCTTGTATTAGGATGCGTTCACGATTTCTCGAACATTTTGTCGTTGGACAATGGATGCGTTCACACTGCGAGTTCTGTACCGGTGGGTGGTTTATTGTTTTATTGGCGCATTACACGCCTCTCCCGCTTTTGTCCTTTACTATACAATGACACAACAGATTGTAGGAATTCTGTTGTCAGATCGCCTGATAGAGTGCCGTGATCTTTCTTTCTGTCATATATTATTTTGTATAGTTTTAACCCGTTGCCTACGCTTTCGTTTGTGACGTTCTAATAATGATTGCCGTTGAAATGTAAAGATTGATTAGTACGAGTATGAATAAAAAATATCTTATACCTTTTGTCTGAGACGGTATTACGTTTATAATATTATGTAGTTATAATAATAACCTTTTACTTATAAGGAATCTACCAATATTTATACATATATGTAAGGTATGTTGTTGTTGTTGTGTTGTTGGGACATTTTCTTAGTAATTTTGAATACAATTAAAACAATTAAACGCCTAAAAGAGTTTCATGTTTGATCGCGTTTTTTCGATGATAGGTGTGTTTCTAAATTACTAGTAATTTTGACACCATTGTGTAATTATAACACATTTTAATTTAATTTAAAAACCATTCTATTAATATTATTAGTCGTAATTTTATGTCCATAAAAACTTGAGGAAAACTAAACAAAAGTAAATAAATGAAATAATTATAATTTTTTCATTATATGTTTGATCGACAATCGTACAATGGCCTTGTAAACCATATGTGTGGTACTTAATTAAAAGAAAACGGATATTAAAAAAACATATTTATACAATTTTATTGTTTCATTTAGTCTGTAACTACGAAAGTAATATCATTTGTAATTTGTATGTACAAGCAGTAATTTAGTTAATTCTAATCAGATTTAAAGAAATATAACGCTAAATTGTAGTAACGATAAAATGATTCAGATATAATTCTTAGATAAAATTATGGTTTTAAAAAGGTTGCATATTAAAAATGTATTATTCTAAAATGATAATGCTCATATTATGTTAATCGATCATTAAGATTAAGCGTCACAATAAATCAAACAGTTTTAATCCGAAGCGGACTATTAAATATCATTAATAGACAATTCAATTTTTTTTTAATGTTCCGATCAAGACATAGGCTGACGTAGCTGATGACATACTGCCTATTATTTAAATTAACGATACGGAACGATATGTAATCGATTCAAAATATTATTTTTTCTAAATTGCAAACTGTTGCGTAGGAGGGAATAATTTATGGCAGGTTTAACATCGAATGTAACAACAACAAACTAGTTCTGTGAATTTATTGAAATGTTTATGTATTGTATAGATGAGCGTACTGCTGCGCCTTTATTGTCAGGTCGCGCGTGGTGCGCGATTGTTTTTGACGCCTGCTGGCCTTTTTTGTTCAAATTTTGGAAATGTTTAAGTAGTTTGTCCTTACAGGAGTAGGATTCGTGATCCATCACTCGCTGTGGGAGCTACTGAGCGGTTACAAACTTAACTGCAGACCTTGGACGGTCCGTTACGAACTATTTCTTACATAGGGTGTGTGTTGTTTTGCTTTTTTTTAAACCAATTTTCATTGTATATTAAATGTATATGTGATCTGATCTAGTTAATCTATAAAAAAATATTGCAGGATAAAATTTAATGATCTACCAATAAAGTGTTTTCACAAATAACATATTACTTTTAAAGGTTCATATACGTTATTGTAAAAATGTAAGACGTTATAAAAAATTACAAAGGCATGTACATTCTATTATTAGATCAACATCGTAATATAACGTGCTTCCATTTTCCGTACACGTCTGGAATGTTCGCTTTACTTCTTCATGGCCGACAGTAAAATAGTTTGTTTTTAACGAAACTTTTCAAAATTTCGTGTTGTTTTCTTTGAAGTTTTAGATGTTTGGGCAACGTACGTCAAATAAATTTTGCACGTGACTATATTATTAGAAACAGGTACTACATTTCGGTGGAAATTTTTTATGGTTAGATTAGATAAGAAATAAAATATTTTTATAATATGGTATGGTTGATGGTATTAATTCCTCTATGTTATGCACAAGTAATTTAGTAAGCCCGTAAAAACTTATTAATCCAGGTTATTGCATTATGCAGGATTTCCCCCTGTCTAAAAAAAAAGGTCATTGCATTATAATTTATTAAAAAATATATTATTGAGCTTTTTTATTGAAAAGGTATTTGAACACCATGTATAAGGAGTATTATGTAAACGTCATTATGTCACTACTATTGTCCAGATGGATGACATTGTCCGCACAGTGGCCCACAATGGCAGCCTACTGTGGCCTAATGCTTGTTTACTATTGTTTAATATTAGAACAAACATTAACAGTCGAGGACATCATGCGGCTGTATAGAACTATTGCCTTCGTCTCGTTCCGGGAATGAGAAAGTTGATTGATACGTAAGATACGTAATGGCGTATGATTTGGCGGCATGTGTAAGATACGAATTAAGCTCCAAAATATTAAAATAAATATCGCATCACAGTTAAGTATATAAGTAATCAAATGATATCTATAATATTTTTTCTAATTTAGTAAAGTAATTAATTGTTCTTCGTAATCTGTAGTACCTAAACACGGTCTTCTTCTTCTTTTTCTATTTTGATAATCAACCTTTTTTATTGTAGATTTTTTCAGCCATTACCAAGAGCATGATATTATTACAAAATTTTTGTGATGACTTCATTATGTCAACAAGGGGGTCTTGTTAGAACTGTTCGGGATTTTTTTGTGATATCTCAAAATTCATGCTACACCCCATCCACTACATAATAACGGAACTATTACGTAAGATTGTATGAGATGCCACAAATACTAACAAATTAGTTTCAAGTAACCCAAAATTATGAAGAAAAAATAAAAAGCATTGGTACGTAAAAGATCCCACCAACATTTAGACATATTAGCTTTCACGGACATAATATGCATTTATGAATTAACAAATCCAGATTAAAAAACATACCAATTTTTTTCCGCCGATTAGCAAGGTGCGTGTCAAGCATCTGCCAGTGTCAATGCGTCATAATCGCTTATTATACTAATTAATTATTAATTCAAGAGATAATAAAAACACGGTTACGTTTATATGTATTCATCAAGTCCTTTTTTGCAAATTCTTTAAGTATATTTGAACCTTTATTCAGTTTATGTTTGTAATTTGTTCTATCTCAAATGATGGTCAAGTTTCATCAAAACTCGTACAGTAGTTTTTACATGAAAAGGTAAAAAAATATCAACGCATTTCTAAAATAAAATCACACAAGTTAATTAAAATAATTCTTCGTTACATTTTTAATTAACTTATATTTATTTATTCTTCTAACATACGTAAATTTTATTATTCCATTAATTTATAATGTTATTTATAGCATTAAATACACGTTATCATAAAACAAACAATATTCCAAGTTATCTTTTAAAATGATAATAAAATCGGACTTTAATTGTTGATCATTCATTATATCCAGGATTTTTACGATTTTTAACTGAAAAACATTGTAAACGTCGCGAGCTGTTACCATCATATCTAGTACTAGCGGGCCCAGTGGACGTTGTCCTGCGCTGATAATAAGAAAAACCATGACAAATTAAATACCTAAACCTTCCTCATGAGTCACTTTATCTACTGGTGAATACCGCATGAAAATTAGTTCAGTAGTTTTTGACTTTACCACACACAGATAGACAGATGTGGTAGGCGACTTTGTTTTATATTATGTTGAGCAATAATATTATAAGTAAAAAGCTGTAAATACGTTATAAGCGTTTCGATATCGCCGCGTTAAAACTTGGCTAGTTACCTTATTTTTGACGTCAGCCCCGTTAGTCCTCCCGTATCTAAGCAACTTATAAGTATTTCCTTTTCACCGCCGATATTGATAATATGCCATCTTGTTTCCACATTTTATCTAAGACAATGTGGCGTTACAATATTCCTTTACGTATGTGTGCGTTATCTTGCCATTTGTTCTATCAAGTAACGTACTTACAACGTTTTAGTTATACAATTGATGTAGAGATTTAATTTTTGTACCAACAGATTAACCGCAACAAAAAAATATTGAACTCTCGCGAACCCTCATCGAATTATTTGGAATATGGTTTTGATACCCGCGTTGTATTTCTTCCACGTCACCCAATATTTAAAAGGTAAATAAATAATAAATCATGGAAACAACAAGACGAGGAAAGACAATAAATAACCAAAACAAATTATACGGGCAAATGAACGTAGTCGTTGTCTCAGAATTGTGACCATTCGGGGGCACCATAAAACTGTTGGTTCTCCATTCTTATTAACAAAAACATTTAATATATATGACAGTTGTAAACATTGGACGAAAATAGAAAACGGATTGACGTTTGTTCTTTATTACATGTCATTTGTGTTTGTATTAAATAAAAAAAAAAAACAGAACTTATGGTCAACGATTCAATAGTCAACGTGTTTGTTCGAAGCTCAGCATGTACCCACGAATGCTTTGAAATTCACATACATTTACTAATTTAAATTGGTAATACTATCGGCTGATGGTGAAGGAAAACATCGTGAGGAAAAATAAAATTGCGTAATATAGTACCACGTCTTGGTGGATTTCTCCGAGTTTTGAAATTGCCTATACGTCGTGGGATGGTGTGGTGGTTATTTACATATATATTCTTTCGGTATGTTCTAACCTATCTCTCTCTCTCTAGAGGACCACTTAAAGTCTGATGGGCTGATATTGAATTTTTTTTTCTGTGATTATAAGTAATAATGTGAATATTTCTCTTCCTGATCTCTTCTTCTGACTTCAATTTGGAAGGTATGGAGTTTGTAACTGCGAAAAACATAAACTTCAATTTATAACATGTAGATAGTAAATATAGTAGTCCATTTTTGCACTTGATTATTTTGATTATTTTGAGTTTTCGCGCGGGAAATTGTTGAACGTCTCATCAAAATGAAGCTACTGACGGAAAATTAGCTTGACAGTAATCAAATGCAAAAATAAAAATAAACCTGCACTATAATGGATAATGCAATAGTCAACAGTCCGATGAATAGTATAATAACAATAGTAAGGAGTATACTAGACTGAAAATGTACAACGCTTTATCACATCGATAGAACTTATAGGAACCATTGATAAACATTTGAATAAGATAGAACAAGGATAAATGAAGATGAATACATCTATAAATTATATATTATAAATAAACAAAACAATGCCGTCACATTCTTAAAAGGTTAAAGTGGAATAAAAATGAATACCATAAAATTTCGATCAGGTCTATTCACTAGATATTTGATTGTATAAGAAAATGCTATAGTTTTATATGATTTCTCTATTAACTGTAACTTTCAAGATACATTATTAATAAAAGAATCTATTAAAAAACTACGGATAATAAATATAAATCAAATGGCCGTAAAATATAACATTAAAGTGCATTATCCGTTTTAACCCGCTAATGACGTCGGGGTAAATAATTACCGACATCTCAATTTGTTAGTTGCGAGGGAATGCGATCACGCTGCGCTGCGTTCGGCTCACGATCTATAGCACCGCTCCGGTTTGCTCTCTGGCATAACCTATCGACATAAATCACCATCGAAACACGATTGTAATGGTATTTATTGTTTTCTTAATATATAATGTCTTTTAGTTAATTGGACAATATTATTTCGTATTAACATTTTTGAAGTGAAATTCTTTTTGGATGGTGTGAATTGGACTTTATGACACGAAAAAGAGATAATTATAAATGTATGTATAGGTTTTAGGCTTTGAGGGAATGATATAGTATATTCTTAATGTACTCGAAATATATACAAAGAGAGAAACGTTGAAATCTATAGCACAATATTTTTGTTGGATAGTAATGATTTTTGTGCACTTTAAAAAATAATCTGTGTTGTGTATTATTAACATTACCTATAACAAAACAATGCCAAAAACTAATGTTTCCCACCACCATAACGTATTCATCTCGTTCTCTTAAAATTTCATCAGAATACTAAGTTTCACTTCTACCGTGTGTGAACTTACTCTTCTTCTTTTATTTATTACATTTTTTTCTCTTCTATTATTAAGATTCTCCTTTTGGTCAATTTGTATTAAATTGCGTGGCTGTATTGAACATAGTATTTATTCATTCGCATCGTATATGACGGTTGACTGAGAAAATAGCTACAGCTAAATGAATATTATACATCATAAAATAAATATATATTACAGCGTAATACTCGAAAACGTAACTCACTATCCGGTAAATCGGTAATGTGCTTTGGGACTTTGTTATAAAACTTAACACTATTACCTAAAAATTGTTACTGCTCTAAGCGAGCTTGAATGGATTGACCAATTTGTTATTGTTTTTAGTATTTCAATTATATTGGTCTTTTACTAAACCCAGCTAATCAAAGTTTTTGCAGACATACATTAAGTTATCTACCATGTAATGCTACAACGCACTTTGAATACCTTGGTTTATACCTTAAGGTATACATCATTTTTGGTGTATTTCTTCTAGTTTTATCCTGCCTCTAGTACCAATCCCGGTTTAAAGCTTTACAATTATGGCAAAGTAAAATATGTATCTTTGATATACTTTACTAGGGATTAAATACTATATCACGAGATACATGCTTCATAAAGACAATTAATGGACTAAAACTACGGTAGTCCGGTGTAGCTGTTGCTAGGTCAATAGCATAGTCAGTTCGAAGAAAAAAGAGGGACTAAAAGTACACCCCGACTTAGAACAATCATTCTTATATCAGACAACTAGCACGCCCAGCGGACGTTGTGCCGCCCTGTAATAAAAAAACTTTCACAAATTATATACCTAAACCTTCCTCACGAATCACTTTATCTACTGGTGAAATCCGCATGAGAATCCGTTTAGGAGTTGTTGAGTTTATCGCGAACAAAGAGACAGACAGACGTGACAAAGGACTTTGTTTTATAATATGTAGTGATCATATAATAATGATAATTAATAATTTTATTAGCAATTTATATATATTATATTAGTAATATTCTTGATTATATTTACCGTCTTGTTTTCTTTTCCATAGGTTCATTTTAGTTTTACAGATGAATTCATTCACTTTTTCATTTATTCCATTTTTTTATTTTTCAAATGTTTATCAATATTTAATGTTACATGATTTTAAATTTTCATTATTATTAATAGTGTAAGTTGTATTGATGTGATAAAGTGTTGTAGGATTTCAGTCTAGTTTACGCCTTTTTATTATTGTTATATCATTCATCGGACTTTTGACAGTTGCATTAACCAAAATTGTAAATAAATGAATAATTTTCGTGTATAGGGATTAAATTCACAAAATTCTATCTAGTCTATCTCTAGTCTAGTCTATATTATCTAGTCTATTGCAAAATAATGTTTGGATACGTTACTAAAATTTTGCATTAGTATCGGATTTTCCGTATACAGCAGTAATTACAAAAAGCTACTATAAATATTATTTTTTAAGTAAATTGAGTAACGTACACCTGTTGACGTAGGTCTTGGGATGGAGACGGAGGGCAGCAACACTCGACTCACAATAATTGATGAGCACGGGTCTGCCGGGCCCCCGCTGGCATGGTAGGGTCACAGTTTTACCTCCGTAAAGTGACGAGAGATTAGCGATTTTTGAAGTGAAAACTTATTTAGGCATGTTGAGCGGTATTTTTATGACATTAGAAAATACTTACGATTTCACGTCAGTGACATGCTGCGTGACCGATCGTATTGCGTGAGACTAGCGATGCGTAGTATAGAGATATGTGTACGTGTAATACTAATATTTTGCAGGTCATCATATATTGATTAATAAACTTTATAAAAATGTATATAATTACTGTTCCAAGTGGCAACAGATGTGAAAACCAAATTAATGTTAATAATTGTAATATACAAATAATTAAATTTAAATAATTCACAGTATAATTAATTTAAAAATTCTAGAAGGGGCACAGTTATTCAATTGTTTTGAGTGTTTACTTCTGCCGGCAGTCCTTATGATTGCATGACTTCTTTAATTTTATTTTCACTGTAAGAGGTTTTGAATGAAATAGATACACTCGAAGTAAAGAAGAAGTAAGTAAGTAATTAGAATAATTTGTAACGAAAGTTTAAAGTTAGTAGCTTTTACCTTGACTCGTGTAGATCGCGATCGAATGGGTGCTCAGCTTTGATTGCTTTAGCGTGATAATTTTTATAGATTTGAATTAAAAGTATATGTTACTATGATCCATAACGGTAAACGGATTTGTGTGAATATTTTATTAATATCACTTGAGGAAAAGCATCATAATGCAAAAGTAAATTTGCCATTATTTAATTAATGTTAGTATTTAATATTAATAATTACTTATTGAAATGTAACAAGAAGTTTTGTAGGAGAATTAAGAATATCTATTAAAAATACTAAAAATGTTTACTGCTTGTGGATCACACCATACATTTATCCCCACATACCGCGGGGCAGTGTCTTAGCTTGCCAAAATAAAACATTAATATTATAACTTTATAATACAAAGCAGCCCGACACCTGCGCGGGCGCATCCAACGTGTTTATAGCTTCATGCGGTTTAATGATTTCACCGTTCTATACAAAATATGTTTGACAAAAAAGTATATTATATTTATGGATCATGTCGCTTTGTGTACGTTAGACAAGTTTCTTTAAGTTGAACGGTTATTCTTGTTCAATAATCATTAAGTATTTAGTTCAATTGTCAATGCAATATTTACCTTGGAGTTTGATCAGCGAAGATAATCTGATTGCGTAAAACACGCTTATCGATTTTATCGCGTGCAGTTTGTCGCAAATGTCGCAATGCAAACTCGGCACCGAAATCAGCAATGATCTTGTGAGTTTTGGCTGTTTCATGACACATAATTCAGAAGAGAATTACATTAGTGAAAGAGGTAGTTAAGAGAAAGCGTAACTTATCGCTTAAGCTGAAAACGCCAGGGTTTGCTCATCTAAATTTATGTCTAACCTCATAAATGCGCTTAGACTGTCCGTAAGCGTTATCTGCATCAGTCAATTCTGGTAAACCAGCCTGAGTTCGATTAACATCGATAGCAAAAAAGTTGGTTATTCAGGCAACATACAGACTGCTTTACTATGACTTCATTTACAAAATTTAAGAGAACTTGTTTTATTTTTATTATTCACTAGCCTCTGCCCGCGACTTCGTCCGCGTGAAATAGTTAGGAAGAGGAAAAAACGCCGATTTTGAAACACTCTTCATTGGTGCTCCACTCCTATTGGTCTTAACGTAATGATATTTAGCCTATAACCTTCCTCGACAAATGAGCTATATAACACTGAAAGAATTTTTCAAGTGTGACCAGTAGTTCCTGAGATTACAACCCCTACAACGTCACAAACTCATAAATTCACAAACTTTACCTCTTTATAATACAATAATATTAATATTATTAATAAGTATTAAGTATAGATTAAAGCTTATATGTCTTATACTGATATTGTTTATTATTTATACAATAAATGTGTAGATAGAATTCGACATAATCTGACGCAATCTGTACATATCGGAGTAGTTAACGTATATATAAGAAATTATTAAGTATTTCGATAATGGCGCAATAAAAATTACTACATGAATAAGTCATTGTACATTTTTATTCCTGCGGTAAATAATAAATTTCACACATAATATGTACTTATGTAACTGAATTGGGTATAAATTATTTCGTAAACAATGATCTAATTAAAATATTTACTCAACTGTGTAGATATATATATGTATTACGTAGCAAGTCTTGTGATATTACATACGTTGTCATAAATATTTTAATTTTAATTAAACAATATTATTCGTTTTATTATACACAGAACATAATTCCATTAATAATTAAATAATCAACATGTCGTGGGTACGTGATCGTTCTGTTTATGTATGTATTAATTCATACAGTTTAAGTTGTGGTTCAAGTAGGCTGAATGCAACATGAAACTTTGGGGTTATAAGTTTTTATGCAAAATATATATATTTTTTTATGTCAACAATGGCAAACGAACAGGTAGGTCACTTGCTGTTAAGTGATCACCACCGTCCAGGGACACTAACAACACCAGAGGAGTCGCAAGTGCGTTGTCACCCTTTTGGGGGAAGGGATTAGGGGTGGGAGAGGGAGAGGAGAAGAGGGGAGGGGAGGTGGGCCTCCGGTGCTCTCACTGACCGAACGAAACGCAACAATGCAAGCACTGTTACTTCACGTCGGTGTTTCTGTGAGAGGGTGGTACTACCCCGGACGAGCCGACCCATTCATGCTGAAACCAGTAATAGTTTCAGCGTAACTCTACCACCATTAAAGAAAATTAGAATAAATGTATCTTGATAACAAGGTAACCTAACAAATTCACTTATTATAAAGAACCGTCCAGACGACCCCCATAAGTACAAAAAATATCATCAAAATCGAATGAACCGTTTAAGTGGAGAAAAATTGCGAACATACCTATATTGGATTTTTTTTATACAGAGATGTTAATATAATCTACAACTATTCGATGCTAATAACATCTTTAAAAATCATGCCCAGAACACATGTATAAGCGTTTTAGCGACAGATTATATAAACACTCAAAGTTCTTCTATCACAAGGGTATAATTTGAATTAAAAAAAAATCTTCCATCGCTAAGCTTCTTTTTTACCCTGTAGGTTTTAGCATATGAGCACAGCCTCACCAGATGTTAAATGACGATGTCCTCTAAGGCGGCAACACACTCAACCTAGGGCAGGGCTAGCTCTTAAGTACGTCTGTCAAAATATACTAACAGGTACTTAGTTACAGATTTTCAGTTGAGAATGGTAGCTAGCCAGGCGAGTTTGGAAAAATAATGTTATCATTCACCGAAAGCGCCAACTCCTTACCAAGGATTAGAATCCACGTTGATCGATGCGGTATTCGAAGAAACTAACTGAATGCACGCCTGGAGAGTCTGGATGATCGCCTCTTTCCAGAAGTGTCCGTTCGTCCTTCCTTGGCGCCGGACAAGAAGAGGAGGGATGGTGGTGCGGCTAACGCTGTACCAGCGAAAGCTGTAGGGAGGTCCCAGGTAGCGTCTTCGCCTGCCCCGGAGAGCTCTCTCCCACTGGGACTGACTTGGGTTGACCTGTCAGCTTCTCTGGCGGCGGTACCCGGCTTCGACTGGGCAACGGTAGTGAAGCGGAAAAAGAGAAGAGCGATCTCGGTCCCTGCTTTGGCGTCTAAAGCGGTAACCCCAACCGCGACGCCCCAGAAACCATCGCCGAAGGCGCCTAGCCAGAGGCTGCCGTCCGCCCCCCAATCTTCTGTGATCATCTTGACTTTGAAGGAGGCCACAGCCAGCATGGGGGTCGGCTACAGGGAGGTTCTCGCAAAGGCGCGAGAATCCGTAGGTCTGGCGAATATGGGCATAGAGGAGGTGCGGGTGAGACAGACAGCCACTGGGTCAAGAAAGATTGAGCTATAGAGCCGGCCGCCTAGAGCAAGGAGAAAGCCGTTCAGCTGGCTTGAGAGCTCGAGGTGGCCTTGGCCGACATAGCCACGGTCGTCATCCCAACCAAGAAAGTGAACATCCGGATTTTCGGTCTAGACGATTCGGTGTCCCGGGAAGAGGTCGTGACGGTCGTGGCGGCGAAGGCCAAATGCCGGGTGAGTGAGATCGAGACTGGAGAGATCTCTAGAAATTGGGGGGGCCTAGGTGCCGTGCATATGACGTTCCCCGGGGCGGTGGCCAGGGAGCTTGTGCAGGCCGGCAAGCTCCTGGTCGGGTGGAGCGTCGTACGTACATGTGCAGGTGCTGGACGAGAATGCGCTGCTATAAGTGCAGGTCACCTTCCGCCGGGCGGACCGTTGGGGCGGCTATCCAAGGGGAGTAGCATAGTTTGATCCCTTGCTGCCCCAATAATGCGGTCGGACGGTACACCGTGGGGTTTTAGTACGTGCGAGTCGGACATAACCCACCCTCTCCCCCGAGAGGAAGGCGTATACATTTCCTCACGTTAATAAAAAAAAAAAGAAAAAAGATAGGTCGCGATTGCATGCAACAGCTCAAACCCAGGTGTGCCGTGCACCCTTGAGCTAGTTGTCAAATAAAATCGGCTGAGTTCCTTAAGTAGTCCGGTGAAGCTGTTAAGACCTTGCTAGGGCAATAGTGTAGTCAGATCGAAAACAAAAATCCGGGGACATATAGTGTGTAGCCAGTTGCAGTGAGGTTTGTGCTTATTAATGCTTATAAATGGATTTTTTATACTAGTTAGGCAAAATGACTGCACAGTACCTGATGGAAAGTACTGTACAGTCCATAAAAGTGCCTCTTCACGCGTCGCTTGAATGATCCCATGCCGTAAGAGGAAGGGAACACACTGGCTTGGAGGCGATATCACATCTTCACAGAACGACAAAGATAAGAGTTTTTGAACTTCTTCATTCTTGCCGGGATGGTTACTACTGTGAAACTATGGATTTGTCTGTGTCATAGCTTTGTTCTGCTGCAATAACAAAAATAGCTTCATTTAAAAAAATATCTTAACTAACGTGACGAATTACGAATGAGAAACAGAAGTAAGACAAGCCATATTAAAATTAACACACTAGCTGAGCAAGCGTGTGTAGACCGTATGTTGTTTTTCCTAATTTCCTTATCCATAAATTATTTTTAATAAGAAAAAAATCTAACTGCAGTACATATAACAAATTATACAGTTCCATGCTAACGAGAATACAATGTTTAATGAGTAACACAGCTCGATTGCAGGAATGAAATTATCGTTACAAAAGACTCGTCACTCGCGCCGCGGGATGCCAGTTATCGCACAAAACATCAACGGTTCACACAATTTTAAACCCTGTGCCTACGGAATAGGAATTAAACATTTTTATTATTGAACAGAAGTGAATGAAGTCTTTATTACGAAAATATACACTCGTTAACAATTGTATCGTGTTTAGTACTCGGTCGGTTGGAGGGGTCATTTGTACCAGTTACACGACTCAGGGTTTAGGGAACTATTTCTTTTATGCCAGTGGTTGGCTAACTAGTCTTCATGAAATTCATTCGAAGAGCCTATTTTTAATTTAAGCCTTGCTTTGATAGATGCATTTTTATGGAAATAATTAGGATTAAAAGTAAACTCGAGCTTGCCTTTGTGCAGTATGGTTTTTTGGATAGAGCCTAGCCGTGCTAGCGTTACTCTTTAAAAATGTGTCTTAGGCTTGCGTTTCATAAATTTTTATTCGTCACTTACAAGGCAAATTAATAGATGAATATTCCGTACTAAGCACTTTGTGGATCAGCCGCAACTAAGGAGTAAATGAGCCGCATGATGGCCACGATCTTTAGTTTTTTTTTCGACCTGACTACGTTTATATTGGCCTAAGAATTCTTCACAGATTCACCGCTTACTAAGGCGAGCGCTTAAAGCACTTAGCCACTTGGCAACAAGCAAAAAGATTCCAGTGTGGCCAAACGTCGCCTTGCGCTGTTGCCTTGGATGCAACACCGTGAACTTGTCTAAGCTAAACTAAGTCAGCTATTCATATAAGAATTCGTGAGGCACACATGCTGGTATACGTATATTTCGTATCTGACAACTAGGCTAATCTAACCTAATCAGTGAAGCCGTGGTCTGCCGATCACTGTTCTATGCTATTAGATGTTCAAGACAAGGACAGGTAGGTAGCTCTTTGGTTGAAATCTGTTAATTCTCGTAGCGTCTCCTTATTATCTTGATACTATGGGAAATGTAATAAAAATTTGAACCGTAAATTCGATTATCCAAAACGTATCCATAAACTACTATTTCTAACCGCTATAAATAACGGGGGGACAATAAAATTTAACGCATCTATTTCACCTGTTATTGTATGATAAGGTTTTATAACGTTCGTTATACAGTTTAACAGCTTTGTTATCGTCAGACTGTTTGTTTTACGCGTAATCTAGTAGTATTGTGTGCGGGAACTCTACTTAATGCTGTTCCATTTGTGATATAAATCAATTTTAAATGTTTTAACTTTGACGTTGTAAGGGATGTAGTGTACCTTTATTATATAGTAGCTATGCCCGCGACTTCGTCCGCGTGGAACCTCATGTACAAAATAGTGACAAATAAAGTCATCTGAATCTAATTACTATCTAGTTTTCTTTAGTACTTAAGTCGCATCGTCATTAAAACAACAATAACTATTGATAAACCGAACCGATTTTAATGAAGTAAAGATTAAATGTTGCTCGAAAATATGCTTTATGATTTTCTTAAAAAGATTTTATCATGAAAATGTTACGTTTAGTATACTTTACGTTTAAGGAGCAACGAGAAATTTTCCACACAATGTCATAAGAAGTTTCACTTCAAAAAAATTGGTTAGTTTTTTATTCTTCTGAATATTCACTTGTTGACCTTATGGTTACGTCAGTCTAATTGTTTACATAGATTTTATTTAAAGTAACTACCGACCATGATCTGTAAAGCCTATATAAAATATACTGAAAAGCCTCACACAAGACTTTTCCTCTCTAATTATTCTGTACGTATTCTGGCGGTTGCTTTAAATATTCTTAATGCTTTGGTTATAATATTATGAATAGATATCGTGCTACAAGCATTAAGAGTGACTGCAGCTGAGCTTCACTCCAATATATGTGTATACTTTTACTCGTATATTACACGGGATAAGTCTTCTTTTTTTCAACATAGATATACCTTTAGAAAGAACGCCGGATCTAATAAAAGACGAGTAGCTATAAATATAAGCTACAATATTACAATTGCAAAAGTTTTTTTTAATCCAGCAACCACTTTTACTGTCTATGTACTTCTACTTAGCTTTCAGCATGCCAAATCTTACTGCCCACAAATACAGTAAAAGGTATCCTATGTCTATGTTTAAATTTATTTACTTGAACGTCTCTCTCATATTTGATCCTTCTTTTTGATCTTTAAGTTCTCAGTTTTAAATAAAATTTAGAAGTAAATATCATCACACGGCCATAATGTGGCAAAGGGACAGATTTTAGGTCATTTAACTTCCTACCACTCTCAAAGCGAACATTTTTTATAAAAGTTGTATTTGAAAACAGCACTTTTCCTGATTTTTATTGATTATTTTCCAAATATTTGGCTTTTACAAATCCAGTTTGTTATTACATTGAGAATATGTTTCACATTACGTTAATATTAAAAACCTTGTAATTAGCAAGTGGAATATGTAAAATAAATATAAAATTCTATTGAAATTAATTTATGGCATGTACACAATCGAATTCTTAATTACCAGACCACCTGTTTCTGGGTTTCGATTATTTTGAATAATTAATTCATCTTTTGTTCTAATGTAGTGTTAAATGTTATATGATAGTATTTATTTCTGCGTTGGTATACACTTGCATTATTAAAAAATATTAAGTACGCACTAAGGGAGGGCGGAGGGGTCCTTAATGTGGGGTGGGGGGGGGGGGGTCGGGGTGTTGATTACGTCAGCAATATTTATTTATTTAACCAGAACAGATTTAAACATACCATTTAACTACTCGCAGGTTTGTTACTCTATGAAAAATACTTATATAAATGTTTACGTAAGCCTATGGGAGGGGAGGGGGTTAAGGGTATTGCTTACTTTTGCTGGCCAGGGGGAGGGGGCGGTCAGAAGTTACAAAGATTATGCTTAAGTAATATATGAATGGCTTCTAGTATAAAAATAATGTACTAAATTATGTTATGTGGACAGCCCTCATCACGCCAGTATATATCATTGTCGAAGCGACAGAAACATATAGAAATTTTCGTACGTGAGCCTCGTGGTTCCAGTATTTGGAACAGTGAGGCCTGAGTTTTAGAGCCGAAGATATGGTAATAAATGTCAAAAATTAAAACCACAGCCCAACGGCACGGTGACAGTTCGGAATTGATGGTCGCCATAACGTTTTTAATGTCCGCCAGAAACATTCTCCCACTGTTATGAAACTTTTATTCACTTAAGATAGATCCGATTTGCTTTTATTTATTTTTCTCTCTAATGTTTTAAAATTTATACTCTGTGTACTTATCAGTTGACAATCAATGGGTTGTAAATTATATTTTGAACAGCTTTATTTATTCACGCGTTTATTGAATTAGAATACTTTTTTTTAAATATTATTCTCATATTTTTTCTTCAAGTTTTATGATATAGATCCAGTGATTTTAAAAATCGTTCGCCATTGGTAACTCTCGTGGTTGAAGTGGAGTGAATATACTCTAATCGAAATAAATTCAGGCAGTTTAATAACAGGAAACGATAGAGTCAATCGGTAGGCTTAACTGGGTGATTTGATTACAAGCTACAGATATATCTATGTTAAGAAATCCAGGTTTTTGCATCTATAATCATATTACAGCTTTTATGTTAGACTAGGTCTGCAAATCAACATAACAGATTTAACGGCACAGGTGTCATTTCACGTCAATGCTATGTCATTGTTAGCGAGTTCAAATACGATGTCGATGGATGTAGGTTCGAATTCATTTAGAGACCTACAGCTTTCGGTGAACAAAAACATCATGATAAAACCTGAATATGGTGGTACGGCTTTATCTAATGCCCATCTGTTGAGATTACTCCACTTTTAAGTTGAAAACTTGCTAAGCACCTCTAGGATTAGTGTGTTTGTATATATAACATGGCCATATAAGGCTTATCATCAGGTGAGATTGATAGAATAAAAAAGAAAAATGATCATTAAAAGATGTATCTATGGTTTTAATGCTAAAAAACAACTACGTGACCTCCAAAAGCGAGTACTTAACGACCCCCTGTAATTGATATAGACGCCGGACCCCAACACAAAAAAGTGGTCACTACTTTTTATTTTATGGCCAATAAAATATTTTACAACCACTGTATGTTTATCGTCTAGTAATTTTAATTGCGTCCCATCGCGTGTTAATTTCGTGTTTATGGCTCTATCGTTTTGTCGTCCTCGGTAATTGTTTTATTTTTCTGACTCTCTCAAATACATATAATTAGGTTTATATCGATGCTATCGAGAGATATTATCGACATGTTGAAACTGAAAAAGGGATAATATCGATACATGTGTTGTTACAATTCAAAATGAGCTAAATCCAATTATAATCGTGTTTAAGTTTTTTAATATTTACAATTATTAAACACCGAGAACGAATGTGAAATTTTACCGTCCATAAGGTTTTTAAGTTGTTGTTTATGATTTTCATATTTTACATGTACAAAATTTGAAGATATCGAAAAGTAATGTAAAATATTAGGAACGTTTAAAATTGGATTTATCTCATTTGGGGTGTAATGGGTGTCGAATAACATCATAAGACTTGAGACACCCAAGCCAGCCTCACCTGCACGTGGTGCGCCCTGCTGAATAACGAACGAGGCAATGGCGAAAACGGGGTGGTAGAGTTTTATAGCCTGACTGAGTCGCAACCACCATGATATTGCGAAAAAGCCCGTGATAGTGATTCGGTTCTGCAGGTCGCGTTTCAGGATCAGCCTGTGCACATCCAGCTTTTCACAGGCCGGCATGATAGCGGCGACCGGCGATGGTGTGTCACTCGGTGGTCACCATTGTTATTGGATTGTAATGTGCTTACCATCAGGCATAGTGCAGTCATTAAGACGTGCTACAATAAAAAAAAAATGAAATGTAACATTTCTTGTCGACTTGTTGACTCACATAATACTCATAAATATTGATAAATATGTTAAGCCTAAAAAATTTGATTATCTTCAAGTTCAGTTATAATTATTATGTAAAGATAATATTTCATCTTTTTTATACTTTAACCGGAATCTCATTTCATGTTAAATGACTATGTGGTCTAAGATGCATATTCCGGTGAAGCTGTTAAGACCTTGCTAGGTCAATAGCGTAATCAGTTCGAGAAAAAAAAAGTCTAAGATGATAAACACGCTAAACCTAAACTTGGCTCTCAAGTGCAACTGCCGGAACACACCAACAGGTGCTTGGCGATAGATTTTGGCAACTTGAGAGTGGTAGCTAGCCAGACGGACTGAAAAAAGCTCTACCACCAGAACGGCAGTAACAGTATTTTTAGTTGAGAGTGAAGTAAAACATTCCCAATACAATTAAAATGTAGACTGCCATAACAGTTTATTAAAACAAATAAAATGTCGTTTCTATTTTTTGTTTGAAATCATCAATACTTCGCCTCGTGTCTCTTATTATTATACCTATATTTAGTCTTTTATTAACCAACATTGGGCTTTTAAATACTGTTATTAGTTTAAAACTGAGGAGTTGAGGATCGTATGACGGTCACCGTCATATTAGAGTGTCATTAAAAGGAAATGCGGGCGGCGAAACAATTGCAAAGTACGTTTTACAGATATATATTGCTGTTGTGCTGGGCCCCGCGCTCTCGTGCCTGAAGGCAGCTCAGACTGATTATACGTATAAAATACACGAAAACAACGTTTCGTATTCCCTATTCTCCTCCTCCTAAATTGTCTGATTTTTTTTTTGAGATAAAATAAGAAGGCCTTTTGTCGTGTCTCTATGTTTTTCTATTTTTAATCAAATTTGTCATTTTTGTCTGTGGGACGTCTGAAAACATGGGTAACAAGGGGACATTTTTATGTATTTTGTAAGCTTCTGTTTTTTAATCGATTTATGGATAACATACAGACATGGTCGTGGTAGATATAGTTTATACAGTATACAAATATTTGCTCCGGTGTCATTATCTAGGGAGGAAAAGGGGAATATGTTTGTATAGACACGCCGCCTGCGTTTCTTCTTAAATATTACAATGAGATTAATTTAACAGTATCCTCAAAGCTTGATACTTGAAATATCGAAGCCGACATGTAGCTATTATGATCATAATCTCACCATATGTATGGCGCGCGCTAATTGAATTAAGTGCACAAGAGTTGTGATATTACGAGTTTACCTAAATGAATTTTATTCTATTGAAACATGCATCTATCAGTATAACAGGTCTATAAACTAGTATATTAATTTTTAGAAACTGTATGACAAATGCTAATTAATTAACCATAGCTGATCACCCTCGCAGCTGGTGTGGCGCGTGCTCCCGTGCCCACTTCCTCTGATCTTTGACTCAACACAATTGATCGCATCTGCCTTCATGACGGACCCCCACCCAGATGACATAAGACCTGCTCAATTGAATCAATGTATCCCCTCGCTACATGCACTGTATGGACCTAAGACGCGACGGAGGTCGAATTATGCTGGTTGGGTTCCCGACTGGCAAGTTTAGAGCTGCTACTGTTTATAAACATAAATAAATTCACCTAGAGTCTAAATTCATTTGAACCAGCAGCTAATTCAAGTGTGTAAGGAATTGGTTGATTCGCTTGTGTCACGGGCAAAGTTATTCTTGCCGCTTGGCAGGAGATAAATTCATTTATTGTCTTTCATAAATCGCTTGGCAGTGCGGTAAAAGGAACTTTGGAAAACAGGTTACTCAATCTTGTGAGGATATGAATTGGAGTGATAGATAAATTAGTTGCTTCCGCTTTAGCTGTTTGCTACAACTACATTCAGCTTACATTTTGTTTGGACATTTGAAACCTACTTTGATATTAGCACTTGAAGTATATAAACTTCTTTTCACGCATGTCAGTTTGATTTAGTCAACATGGTCACTTGAAATTTTAGCACTAATAATTATGTCACATAAGGAAAATAAAACTGGCAGACGTGTGATTAAAAAACTTAGAGAAACGGATGTAAATAGTAGAGAGTGCTTGTACAACGCTGATAATGTGTCTACAACTGTGGATAATATTAGAGAACGAATGATCAATCTACTTGTAAACAAGCCTGGAGAATACGCGCATAGCGAGTTCACATCCTATTTCTATGGAAATTCCAGGAACGCTGAACCGCTTTGTTCGTTGACGTCGCATGAAGTCAAATCTTCGGCTCTCCCTACTTACTCAGCAGTTGGCTTGAGGTGGAATCCTTGCGTGGAAACTTCTTCTATTGAGAATTCTGCAACAAATTTTGAAGGGCTAATCAAATACAATTGTCGATGCGATAACTGTAACTCCAAAGTTTGCCCGTCTAGGTTGTCTTCGTCAAGCACTTTAAAATCTAGTGTATTTAAATCGAACATAATGACGTTTGAAGATAAATACACTATGACACCAAAGTTAAAAGATGCTAATTGTGAATGTCCTTCAATTGCGTCTACACCTAGGAAGTCTGAAGTATCAATCGATACTGCAGATACTAATGTAAAAAATACTCAACCACACATACGTCTTCACGAATACCCCGAGAGATGTACACCAATGCCAATTTTAAAAAAGCAAAACGATTTTATTTGTAAGCCTCACTGGTGCTATCGACAGAAAGAGGAATCCAATTTACCTGATGTAGCAGAAAGAGATATCGAAACATGGAAATATATAGATGAAAATCATAAATCTAAATCCTTTAGTTCTCTTTTCAAGCTGAAGAAAAAGGAAGAACGTAAAGAAAACACCGAATCAAGGAAAGTATTGTACAACGAAGGAATAAGTGATACAGTAGCAAATAATTACCTTACATCACCGATAAGAGCTCCATCTCCAAGAAATATAAAGAATTCAGGCAGAACTAGCCATGTATCTGTATCCAGCAAGTCTGTTATCCGAGACAAATCGTATAAAAACCAAGACAGTAAAATACCATTTGCTCATAGAAGCGGTTCGAAATACCATCATTTATGTAAGAAGGCTTTTAGTAAACACTTGTTTGAAATCGATAGTGATGAGATGAGTCGTTTAGCTGCTAGCCCAGAGATAGTAGCGAAGAGACATAACCAGAGTCCGATCAAATACCAGAAGGTTCCATCAATAAAGTTGCCGAAGAGAGTTTTAACCTCTGAGAGAGATATAGAACTTTATATTAATAAAACGAAAATACATAATCCGAATGGCAGGCAATCAATTTAAAATTATTGTTTAGTTAGAATTTATTGGCAATGAATCACGGTTACTTATCTGTGTTACTAATATTTTAACAGTTTTCGTTGTACTGTGACACTGTGGAACGGAATGTCAGCATTATTAGACTACAGGAAACAGGAATAGATGTCGAATATAAAAATAGGTAAAGAATTATAAATCACTATTCATAAATTGTACAAAATGTGTAATGTTTAGAATAAAAAGAAGCTTGTAAATATGCCATGTTTTACTAGTAAAAAAATTCCTTTTGTAATATTAAGAAATGTTTTGAGCAAATTGATTGATAAATTTGGAATATAAATGTTTTTTTATGAAACAGTTTTATCCAGAGTCGTTTTATTACTTATATGATTTTTCATATATACTGTTTTCAGAAACCAAATTGTACAAGCTTTTCCTAACATTTTTATATACATTACTAAAATGCAATGAATTTGTTAAGGGTAAGGCACTCAATTAACACAATTTGTTGATATATTGTTTTAAAACTACACCAAACCTACTCTGTATATGTAAATCTGGATTATGTAGCAAGTGTATTGTTATAAATAACTCAAGAGACCTACATTTCGAGCCAGATGTTATAAACGAATGTACAAAGAAGTACAAGAGGCTCGGAGGGTCAGCAGCTGCGGAGAAAGCTTCTTGATTGAATAATCTCGTCGCAATTGGCGCCCGGCCGACACAGGGCCGCTCAATATTTTTCCAGCTCCATTATTATCTGCAGAACTATTCTTACAACAATAATGTATTCAATATTGTAATAGAAAAGTTGGATATTGTTTTTCTTATAGGTACCATCATTTAGAACAATCAGAATGTACATCCAAAAAATGGTAGAAGTCTACAATAAATCACTACATATTATAAAACAAAGTCCTCTGCCACATGTGTCTGTCTGTTCGTGATAAACTTAAAAACTACAGAACGGATTTTCGTGCCGTTTTCACCAGTAGAAAAAGTTATTCATGAAAAAGATTTAGGTATATAATATGTTAATATGTTAAGGTTTCTTTTTCAGTGCGGGACAACGTCCGCCGTGCACGCACGTATTAAATAATTAAAAAAAACTATAAACATTTCAACTAAATGAACTGCGTTGAGGAAGAGTAAAGTTTTTGAAATGTATGTTCAGTTTCCGTCAATCTTTTTGGCCGCTATGAATATAGCTTAAGTTCGGGCTTGGGGTGTAAGGGGTGTCAAATAACATCTAAGACTTGAGACATCCAAGCCAACCTCACCTGCACGTGGTGCACCCTGCTGAATAACGAACGAGGCAATGGCGATAGCGGGGTGGTAGGGTTTTACAGCCTGACAGGTTCGCAACCACCATGTATATGGCAAAAAAGCCCGTCATAGTGATTCGCTTTTGTGGGTCGCGTTTCGGGATCAGCCTGTGCATATCCAGCTTTTCGCAAGCCGGCATGACAGTGGCGACCAGCGATGGATACTGTGTCACTCGATGGTCGCCATTGTTTTTGGATTGTACTGTGCTTACCATCACGCACAGTGCAGTCATTTTGCCGTGCTACAATAAAAAAAGAAATTGCTTATAATTCAGTCGAGAATTACAAAGTTAAAGTATTGTTACAGGAGCTTATAATTGCTATTTATTTATCCTTAAGTTATCTCAATGCCTTACATCATTACATAGTATAAAACAAAGTCCCCTTCCGCGTTTGTTTGTCTGTCTGTTCGCGATAAACTCAAAAAGTACTGAACGGATTTTCATGCGTTTTTCACCAGTGGATAAAGTGATTCATGAGGAAGAATTTGGTATAATTTGTCAAAGATTGCTTCTTAAATTTTATAATAAATGCCTATCAAAATGCAAAGATATAACATAAGCATTAACAAAATTTTTCTGTAAAAAATAATGTGTATACAAGCTGATTCTTACCCGATTGCAATATACCACCATAAATAATTTAATTTCAACCCATTCTTTAAATTGATTTTTTATTTGAGACATTAAGAAAATGTTTCGCTCCCCTGCGTGTCGGGTCACGCGGCACGCGTCCACTGCTCTCCTTGGTTGGAAGATTTGATGCTTGACGCAATTAGTATATCCTCTGGAAACAATCATATATACTTTTAGCATACGCTTGTCTCATAAAAGCCTTGAATATTAATATTGGACATCGGGTAATTCAAGTAAATATAAAATATAATTTTATATCAATTTCTTTGCATCTAAATGCATATCAATCTCTGTAAATATAATTAATATTAAATGACTAATAAGAGAATGCTTATTAACATTTCTCTTCGATTTTATTATAACATCCAATACTCATTAAGCGTAGGTGAGTTATAACTTAATTATTTCAAAGGCGTTAATATAATTATGTTTATAATAATTAAAATAAAACCAACCGTTATAAAATTAGACGATCTAATGTAGATTATAATATAGATATATTTCAGTAGGGGTGCTTCATTTATCAGTACACCCCATCTAGTTCCGGATGTGTTTCTACATTGGATAACTGTGCACGTCGTACGTTGACGGTAAAAGATCGTAATTTATATCTAATTGCAAATTGTAAACTTTTTTCACACTACATGTAAAATCTTAATATAAATTTTAATTTGTAAATATTATATTCAGTAAGTAATACTTGCGTTTCATATTTATTACTATACCTATAGTAAATCCTAACTAATATTATATGTGAGTATATATGTTTGTGTGTTACACTTTCACGCCTTAACTATGGAACCGATTATCATGAAACATTGCCTACACGTTGCATGGGTACAAAATAAGGTATAGGATATTTCATCCAAAAAAAAAAATGGTTTCCAAGATCAAGATCCAGTTGACATAGACGCAAGCGAAATCGCAGACTAAAGCTAGTTTCATAACGTTCATATCTATAAAAACTACAAAAATAAATTTATATATATTTTATTTGAATTATATTATATATTTATAAGTAGCGTTATCTGCACGTTAACAAAATTCACATGTAATGTTGTAAATTTGTATCAGTCCATTTGTTCGACTGGGACTTCGAAACGGCTGCATTAATTTTAACATGATTTCTATTTAACGGAAGATAACTTTTCAAGGAGTAATTTAGTTTACAAATTTTATAGACGCTGAGTAATGTCAACACAACTACTATTAAAGAAAAAATAATAATCCAATTTAATTGTTTATCCATATTTGCTGTTACATAATTTTAATTTTTCATTATTAATAATAGTGTAAGTTGTATCGATATAATAAAGCGTTGTAGGTTTTCAGTCTAGTCTGTTCCATATTATTACTGTTATTATATTATTCATCAGACTGTTGTATTATCTTATCATTTGTAAATAAATAAATATATCCAGATAAGACATGCAGTGGCCTTTGAATTTTGTGTTTACGATTTCACGTGAACAAAGTAATTCCAAATGATTTTAACGTTCACAGAGCTTCTCAAAGTTTTTATCGTGACATGCACTTGTCATCAGCGGCTGTTAATATAAATGAATTGTTTAAATAATATAATGTATTGAAGCGGATGTATGATAACTCCGTCATTTGTCGGTTTATATCAAAAGATGTCAAAATTGTGACTGATTGGGATGCTTTGCGGCTAGCGCGGGGCGCGGGCTGTGCCGGCCGGCGTGGCTCCGCGGCAGGGGCACATAACCGTTCTTCATTTGCATATATATTAACTTTTATCGTGTTACAATTGTTAACGTTAATTAGTGTTAATTTAACGTTAATTTGTTCAATTTTAAATTAAGTCGTTATTATTCGCTTGTTATTTCCCTTTGATAAATTGAACTTTGTGTTTGGTCAGTTGATTCATAATCAAACGTGTTTTAGTTTATTGAGTCCCGGCCTTTGTATACAAGAAACATTTTATGTGTCTCTGCTACTTTTCACTTGAAATGAAAAATAATTTGTGATGTTATAATTGTAAATTCATATCACTGTTAATTTTCATCTATCTGTTCGCGACAAACTCAAAAAATATTGAACAAATTTTCTTGCGGTTTTACCAGTAGATAAAGTGCTCCATGAGGAAGGTTTAGGTATATAATTTATCAAGGTTTTTTTTTATTATCAGGGCAGGATAACGTCCGTTGGGCCCGCTAGTGTGGTTGCTATATATTATAGAGGGAAGAAGGATTTGATTTTGATTTATTTCATTATTTTACAATTATATTAAAATAGTCATAATTTTCTTATGTAGCTCTCTATATACTATACATAAGGCCTACATTTTTTAACAATAATTGATTTAATTTCTTATAGCATATATGTTATTATTATGGAGGGTACATTAACTAATAATAAAAACGTAATGTATTAGGGTGGCCTTCCATCAAGAAACGTGTTTTTATTCTACATATTTTTGCGATGGTAGGAAGTTACCGTAGGCGTTCTATCGAACAATTTTCTAGAGCACAATCTAGTGTACAAATAGTAGAAGAAGCAGAAGTAGGCGAAGTCTTTCTTACTTTAGGCTTAATGCAAAAGGCATCCTACGATGGTGCCGGGTGCCGCAGACTCTATATGGGAGTCGTGCGAGCGATGGCCGCCTACGGGGCTCCGGTCTGGGCCGACGCCCTCGGTGCCGTCAACGTGCGTGCGCTGCGAAGTGCGCAGCGTACGGTGGCACTGAGGGCGATCCGGGCGTACCGGACGGTGTCCTCGGCGTCGGCCTGTGTGCTCGCCGGCTCCCTGCCCTGGGAGCTGGAGGCAGGAGTTCTCGCCGCCGTGTACGAGTTCACGGCGGCGAGGAAACGAAGGGGGAGCCCCCGGCTCCCAGGGAGGTAGAGGCGGAGAGACGGCGTCAAAGAGAAGACGCCGTCGTAAGGTGGCAGCAGGACCTGGCGGACGAGCGTTTCGGGCGATTCACTGTGGACGCCGTCCGCCCGGTCCTGCGGGCGTGGAAGGAGAGGGAGTGGGGCTCCCTGACGTTTAGGCTGGTGCAGGTACTCACCGGACACGGTTGTTTCGGGTGGTACCTGCACCGGATCGCACGCAGGGAGCCGACCGCCGCCTGCCACGAGTGCGGCGTAGCCGAAGATACCGCGCAGCACACTCTGTCTGAGTGTGCTGCGTGGGGGGAGCAGCGCCGCCTTCTGGCGGCGGCGGTAGGACCGGACTTATCGCTGCCGAGCGTGGTTTCGGCCATGCTCGGCAGCGAACAGGCTTGGCGAGCGATGGCCTCCTTCTGCGAGGAGATCATCTCGCAGAAGGAGGAGGCGGAGAGGGCCCGCGAGGCAGACCCTCAAAGTGGCCGTCTCCGCCAAAGGAGGACAGGCAGGAGGAGAAGGCGCTTCGCCCAACTCCTCCTGCTACCGTAGCCGGACCTGAGGGGATGGGCCGGGGGGCCCATCTCCTCATTGCACGGGTTCGGCGGACGAGGGGGGGCAGCCGGTATGTACCCGGTCTGTCCCTCTATAGGTAGGAGCCCGGCGGTCACCTTCCGCCGGGCGGACCGTGGGGGCGGCTCTACAAGGTTGATTAGCTTGTTCGATCCCTTGCCGCCCCCACAAAACGGTCTGTCGGTACACCGTGGGGTTTTAGTCCGTGCGACTCGGACATAACCCACCCTCTCCCCCGGGAGGGTGGCGTATCCATAAGGGATTTCCCCACGTTAAAAAAAAAAAAAAAAGGATAACGCTTGTGATTTTGGGATTGTCGATAATTCCCATAGTTTGTCTTTAAGCTGAGTTAAATAGCTTAAACTGATATACAGGTGCTATCGTACTTTATATTGGTAATGAACGGTAAAACGCTGTTTTTGTAAGTGCATCTTAAAAATATATTGTTTGTTGAAAGTGTTGAAATGTTTTGTATACAACATACATAACAACAACTTTTCATGGCGACAAGATGAACGGTATAAAAGTTGATGCCCTGCAGCGTTATCAAGTGGCGAGTTATAGCATAACAGATAACATGTAAAAATTCTTTATGAAAAAATATTTAGCTAAGCGGTCCTTCAAAGAGCATTGCAGTTTATCTATCCAAAATATACCAATAGTAATCGCTCGCGATTTCGTGCACGTCAAATTACATTATAGTATATGTGGAGATAGATCTAATGGAGAGTTATAGATATATTAATATAATTAAAACAATCTCCATGATAGAATACTTAGGTATGTCAATTTACATGCCTTTGGAGTTTATAGATTCTAAATATATCAACATATATTTATACGTATATATTGATTTATACGCAAAGAAGACTGCAGATTAATTGCACTTTCATAAGTTTTCGCTGCCTACATGCTTATGTTATTTAATGAACCATTATATTCCTTTATTTCCCATACACCATCCATTTCTTTATTGTAATACTTATCACACGCTTCATTACAACTCTTGCTTACTTACCGCCTGTGCCGAGATTATAAGGTCGCCAAAGAACACCTTTATATAGCGTTCAAAATAGCTTAGTGTGTGTATAAATAAATCAGTGCAAATGTTATTAATCCCTGACTACGAAGTATGGTTAATCAATCAAGGACGTATTCGAGTGGCGTCGTTAGCAGCAAAAAACTTGATTCGATGTAAATAATCATGTTTATTTCGATCATATCAGACGAACCACGAATTCGGAACAATAATTTCTATGATGCTCTAGAATACTGGAAAATGGAACACAAAATAACAGACACATGTCTTATCATCTGTTACAGCCTTCACTAATTTTTTTCACAGTTGTGAATAAAGCTGTATAGAACAGAATTGTTATCATTTTTTTTTTCATTTATTATTTAATTTATGGGCTTTTGACTCTAGTCATATCAGCCCCATCATAACCTAATTATACTAATGTTAATGCCTTTCATACGTCTTCTTTTATAAAATCATCTTTCACTCATTTCACATAGCATTTCAGCAACCTCAGTCGAAGGTTTTGCTAAAATACTATGGAACATGCCGACATTCAATTTATTTAAATTACATTTTTTAATTAAATTTATTCTAACATTATTGTTCCTGCCACATTCCGTCAGAAACTGGTGAACGTCATCTATAATTCCGCAAGTTGTACAAAATGGTGAAGGACTTTTTTTCATTAAATATTTAAACTTTTGTGACGGATAATGTCCAGAACGTAAACTATGTAGTAAAATGACGTAGGACCTCTTCATTATCAAATCACAAAACCATGGTATACGAGGAGGTTGACTCTGTAAAGTCTTGTACCAAATACCCTTTAGATCTCTCATCAAAATATTCTTTCTACGTTTCTACGTTTATCATTAGTAAGAAAAAAAAAACTTTATTAAATGTAGGATCCCAGTAGGCCCTAATGAACGTCAAAACTACCACCACCGGTTCCGACCAACGACCCACTCATCGAGAAGAACCGGCAAGAAAATCGATCTAGTATATCGTTTCATGATACATATTTTATGATTCATAGATAGTTCCAATCGTTATTGGTGGATGCACCCTATAAGAAGCCTTTTAATTTTAATATCTATAACATTAAAAACCCGCTTGACGCGGCTTGGTACACAATTTATACATAATGTCATATTATATGTATAACATAGAGTTAATTTAAGGATAAACAAATACCAAGTTTAGATTGCTATAATAATATTTTAAGTTTATTTTGTATTAGACTCTTATATCATGCACAATCCTGAATGTACGACTATATTCAGAGCGGCTAAAATGATTAACGAGGACTTGTAGTGTCGTGTTGTGTTGTGTGTTCTTGTGCACAAGCAACAAGAAAAGTTGTATCGACTGCGGAGTCAGTAAACTGTCATTGAATAAATCTGAGTTTTATATACTTTAAAATACGTTGCAGCAGTTGGGCCCTTAAAATGGGGCTCAAACTGCCAGCACCCGTCCAGAGTAAGCCCCAGATACTTCATCTGGGTCTCCACCCTGATACAGGCATCATCCACAATTGTATGGGCCTCAGGTGGTGGTCCTTGCCAAGGCCTATGAAATAGTAAGGCCTCGGTCTTCTCGAGGGCCACTCTGAGGCCCAACCTCCGGATGCGCCCGACCACGAGGATTGTGGCCGCCGTGGCCATGCGCACCAAATTCTCCCACTACCTCCCCTGGGCTACGACTAGGGTGTCGTCCGCGTAACATAATAGACACGCTGCGATCGGGAGCGCGCCGCGGAACACCCAGTCGTAGCACATGTTTCCACAGGAGCGGACCGACCCAAACTATAAGCTTCTATTGTTAGTGCTTTGAGCTGGGCGATGATGACTCTGAAACGACTTACAAACATTGCTTACAGTTTTATATATATTATATATATATATCTTTTAATTGAATTAATAGGTAGTATAATGAAACAGATATTTCTGTAGGAAATTTCATTCACTACAAAAAGCTTTATTCTTAGTTAACGACATAATTATGTTAATTAGAACATAATTAACAACTATTCAATAAAAAAGAGAATCGGTAGAAAAACACACGACTAAAAAGTATTTTAATGTTTTATGTTCGCCTATTTTGTAGATTATTTGTTCTCGAATATGCGTTTATTTTTAAAAGCTATCGCACTTAACTGACTTGCTTTTGCACTGCAGGAAACAATCAAGATCTTCTGAATTATTTTAATTCTTGTTCCTAATAACCAGTTTATATTATGTATGTGTGTATTATGTATGTTTATAGTATGTAATATGTATGTTTGCATTATACCAGTTTTACAATACAGTTTGTATGTGCTCCGGGTCTAAAAACAAGACACTGTGTCTGGTGGAACACGACAATTATTTACAACTAGATCATGACTACCATACACCAAGCTTAACATCCTATATAGAGCAAAAACAAATTTCTGTCGACAAGGTCTCCAAACAAACTAGGACCCTATTTCAATCTATTGTACTTATTATTTTTCTGATGCTTTAAAAATCCAACATGTCTTATGAGTTAGTAGTTAGTTACACGTTAAATTGATAAATTAATAAATAAGTTAAGCCTCTTCTTCAACAGTTGTATTAAAATTGTATTAAAATTCATTGCAAATATTAATAAAATAGTATTAAAATATAATAACAAATAAAATGGGATGGGAAACATATCCTTACAATAATATTCTTAAACTTAGTCCCAGTCTATTTTATGTCAAAAAATCTCAAAAAATCACTTTTAAGAGATTTGTAATGGCTTTTTGACGGGTTCTTGAAAGTTAATTGTGGATTTAATATTTTATTCGTGTTTAATCTTGTGTTATTTGACTCTATCAGGTATTTGGTTGTTGTGCACAAGTGGACGGATAATAATACCACGGAGCATAAATTCTGAAGTGCCACAAAAAGTCCCTGCAAATTTCTAACAAGGGGCCACCACCATCTTGTTAGAACATACAAATAATCTTTTTTTTTTCGAACTGACTACGCTATTGACCTAGCAAGGTCTTAACAGCTTCACCGGACGGAAATTATCGCAAGGCACTTGTAATATTATTATTCGACAATGTCGGTAACATCTCGAAGACTGCATGCCAAAGATAAGATTTTTTTTAAATGTAAGAATATTTATTAATTTCATTGCCAAAACAATTGAGTGCTTCTTTGAATGATGTCAAAAATGCAATGCAAATATGAGTAATGGATAGATATTTATTAACAGTTAATTAGAGTTGGGACGAGGGGTCAGACTATTTATTGCTAAGACTAGTAAATAAAAATAATGAAAAATATTACTAATATTATATAAGGATATTATATGAATTATTACAGTGGTAGATGTCTGCACCAAACTGGGTCACTAACATCACAATAATGACTACACAGTGACTCGTTTCAGGGTCGGTCACCGTATATATAGTGTTCGAGTGACTTGGAAGTTGGTATTATTATTATAATGATATCCGCGCTGTCATAGGACACAATCTCTGTATCCTACGATTCAGTTAGACATTTTTTGTATCTCACGATTTCTTTTCAAAATTCCAAAATCATTTACTATATAATAAACATTTTTTTGTATAGATTTGTATATATGTTTGAATGATTTAATCGAAAATCTTTTGAGAGATTTTTTTTTATTGTTCCTTGTTATTTCACAAATGCTATTTTATATATTTTTTAATTAAACGCTAGTAGGAAATAAATTAAGATATCGGTATTTTATACTTAATATTGGTGACTTTTTTTATTTATATTCGATTTTTATATAACAGAGGTCACTTGATCTCAATAATTATTCATAATATTTTATTATTTACGAATTGTTTATACCTGTTTATTGTTGCTTGAATATTATCTTAAGTTAGTGTTATTTTGTGGGCGCAATTCTGAAGTCGGAATATAATTTTATATATTAAAATATTTTTTGAATTCAAATCAAATTTAAAAAAAAGTTAACCTATGACAATAGAACAGATTAAAATATCGATATCTTCTATACTATAATATTATAAAGCTGAACCGTTTGCTTGCTTGAACGCGCTAATCTCAGAAAGTAGTTGTCCAATTTTTTTTTTATTTTTATAGTAGCACAGCAAAATGACTGCTCTGTGCCTGATGGTAAGCACAGTACAATCCAAAAACAATGGCGACCATCGAGTGACACAGTATCCATCGCCGGTAGCCACTGTCATGCCGGCTTGCGAAAAGCTGGATATGCACAGGCTGATCCCGAAACGCGACCCGCACAAGTGAATCACTATGACGGGCTTTTTCGCCATATACATGGTGGTTGCGACCCAGTCAGGCTGTAAAACCCTACCACCCCGCTGTCGCCATTGCCTCGTTCGTTATTCAGCAGGGTGCACCACGTGCAGGTGAGGTTGGCTTGGATGTCTCAAGTCTTAGATGTTATTCGACATCCCTTACACCCCAAAAATTTGAAAAACTCTTTCAGTGTTAGATAGCTCTTTTATCGAGGAAGGCTATAGGTTGACGCTATGATGATGATGATGATGAGCTATAACGACGATAAGATCATTAGGAGCGGAGCACCAATGAAGAATGTGTACGTATTTTTTTTAAACAACCTCCGTAAACGAACTCGCGAGTTATGTTAGCGTTCGCCCAAAGTAATATTCCACGCAGACAAAGTCGCGGGCAGAAGCTAGTATTTCATACAACCTTACCTTAATGAGGCTCGATGTTATTATTTATTACAAACAGCCTCAATTTCACTGTATAAAAACAAGTAAAAAAATGGCCAAACTTTAATGTTTTTTTGCCCACTTGCCCGCGGTCTCGGCCTGTCGCTGTCACACGATTGGTTTTGCCCGTAATGTCCCACAGATGCCGCCTCCTTTGATCTGAACCGACTCTTCCTAATTCTATCGATCGACTATAAACCTTATCGATTCCGTTTAAAATTGAAATTCATATGTTGTTTTCTTATAAAAGCATTTAATATCTTTATTAATGTGGCCAACTTTCGATGATCGATGATAAGTAATTATTAGAAACATTTCGTTAGTCGTGCGACTATGAACTGTTATAGGATTTTCAGCTCTAATGAGTTTGTTTTAAGGCACATAATGACATTGGTCCAAATCAAAAACGTAATCGTCAGTTATTGTATTTGGTTACCGATGAAATAACCATAAGAGCTACAAAGGATTAGAATGGATATTCTATAAAACACGAAGAATTACTTAATTTGTGTTTTTACTGAGAAATATTTGTTTCTTAAGACTGGATTAGGTTAACGTTTCTGAAAAGGGATTATATCGTTTGTTTATGGAGAATTACTAGTGATTATGTTTTTTAAAAATAAATGTTAAGGTAAATACATCCATAGCAAAGAAAATATGTAATTTTTTTAGCTAAGGAAGCCTTTCATTGATTGTTGCTTCGTTTGACAAAATAACAGCTCCAGCCTTTAGGTGGGGGTTAAAGAAATATGTCTATTCGCTTATATTAATAAATAAAGTAGATACTCTCAGAATTAACTCCATTAAATTGCCCTGATTCAAACATGTCTCTAATCCTGGCAACGCTTATTAATAACATACCATTTTAAGTTATTAAATGTGAAATGAAATATTTGCGACTACTTATTTGTCAAAATAAAGTTTACAACTTTGCACTGTTTTAACAAACAACTCTGAAATCGATATAATAAATAGTATTTAAGTGTCTGTAGTTTATTTGAGCTCATCTTCGATACGATTTAACCGCTTTTAAACAAACTGACAGAACGTTTATTGAATTTTTATATAGGCTGTTGTTAAGATTCCATCAATTTATTACTGGGACAATACTGACCTCTTTCTGGGCTTAGCGTGTTATCTCCTTCAGCCACCACAGAGCAAAATATAATAAAACATTACTTATTAACTTAGTTTTAAGAGTTTAAAGAATGTCGGATAGCATTTCAAAGAATTTAATGCCTCTTCTATTGGACGTGATTCGCACTATTCATATGCAAAGCATTTTGTTTGACGTGACACTGTTCACTACAGCTAAAAAGAAATCATTAGTTATTATATTGTGACCATAATCCATGCACTGAATAGTTGAGTAATGTCGCCCATGTATAACCCCCCTCGGCAGCAGCTCAAGCCTAGGGCCGTTCCCTCAGCGCGGAGCCCTTGAATACGTTGCTGGTGCGAATACAGTGACACAAAATCTTTCATCACTGCAACAAATTACACGTATCACCTCCACACACGTGTACGCATACATGCTTACACATGGAACTGCAAGGGTTTTATTTTTTCCCTTATCGAACTTAGTTCAGACAAAAAAAATATCTGATACGAAATACATATATGAGTTATTGAGGTATGCTTGGTACACATATATGTCTCACGAACTTATGTACGTATGAATATGTAGCTTAGCTTAGATTAGCTCGGTCGCGAATTGCATAAACTAGGCAACAGCCCAAGCCGATGTGCGCCGTGCACCCTTGAGCTAGTTTCCAAAATTAAGTCGGCTGAGTGCCTTAAGCGCTCGCCTTAGTAGTCCGGTGAAGCTATCAAGGCCTTACTAGGCCAATAGCGTTGTAAGTTCGAAAAAAAAAATCGCCCATATATAAGGTAGTTAAATCAATGGAAATTCGGAAAAAACTTTTGCTATGATATTGACGACTATGTCTCCGAATGAAAACATCTAAATATATACAAATGCAGTGTCATGATGTTTGTCCACGATGAACTCCGAAATTACTCAACCGATCTTCACGAAATTTAGCATTTATTTATAATTTGGTGCAATTTGAAAGATCGGAGCATTTATATTTGACTCATTAGTGAAATAGTCATATTGAGGTCATTACCTCAATATTTTTTTATTACAAATTATATGATTGTCAATGTTGGTTATTGTCATTAAATGTAAGTTTCATCAGGCTTGAACAGATGGCGCTTTAAATTAGTTTGTTGACAGAAAACTTTAGGACCGACTGTTATAGATACACCATAGATGGCGCTATGTTTTAATTTTGAATTTCTATTACAATAACTAAACCACAGCAACAGGTTGCCGGGTCAGATAGTATTTAATATAAGGTAAGGATTTAAGCATATTTCTTTTATAACAAATATACAAAAAATACAAGATACACTAATTATTAATGCATTTAGTAATTTATTTAAAAAAATATACAACGTACTGGATATTGTGTAAAGATGTTTTATATTTGACTAAATATATAAAAAAAACATACAGACAACCGTTTTGGCTACGATAATACTATCTACTTTTTTGCATATATTTATATTAATTTTATTCTAGAATTAAGCTAATACAAATATAGCCAAATGGATTTATATTAATTTGCCATTATGATAATCACTTCAATCTCGATCTATAACATAAAATGTCAAATACCAGATCCGAGTGACCTATATCATTAAAGTATGCTGCTATTAATATTGTATAAAATAAATTAACGATTGCTTTTAGTATTTAGTAGTCAGTTTTTGTGCATTTTTTATACAAAATCAAAACAATTAAGTGGGATTTACGAATTATGTTGTTATCTTTATAATTCCAAATTCTATTATTTAATAAAAGTTTTGCTTAAACTAAATAGTGATGTAGTTTATATGTCAGAATAAAAGTATGTGTAATTTACAAAGGTTTTCTTAAAAATAAGGTAAAACACAAAGACAACAGCCAAGTGAGTTGAATAAGCCGTGTCAGAAGAATCTACATAAATCATTAGAATCACTCGAAAATAATGTGTTGTGTCACCTTTATTAGCATTATCATCATATATATTAATACGTGAAGCCTAAACTTTGTATCCCTTTTTAACGGAATTGGGCGAACGGATGAACGTGAAATTTGGCATAGTTAAAGTTTATATGGAGGACAAGTGCAGAAACCTATTTATTTTATATAAAATACATTAGAAGTACATTAAATTAATTAAAATATGCATTACTCACACTAATGCTTCAATTTTACACAACATATACACACATGTAAATAAAAAAAACATTTTGACATCTGTCAATAAAGGACTTCAAAAAAGGTTGTGAAGGAGGTTGCTATGTATTATTTTACTCTTACGTTCCAATTACCCTTTTTCATTCTACATTCAACAATGATATTATAACATACAACTATTATTATAATAACTGAGTAACCATGATAAAAACCTTTGATTATAGAAGTAAGTTGACAAAAGAACCCTAATAAAGTTCAAACTTTAAAAAATCAATTAACTATGGTCGAATGTCTACCACTGGGCGCCCACTAGTAAATATAAATGTGAGTTACTTTGTTTGTTACACTTTCACATCATCTGAACTGATCATCATGAAAATTATCAGGAGTACAGGAAAGGACACAAGGAAAGAGTACTCTTCCCGGCGCATAGGTGATATGATGATACTAACGCGGGCAACGCTGCGAGCAGAAACTTGTTATTTATATATATACAAACCCAGAAGACGTGGGCGGCCGCTAGTGAAGATTAAATCTGTAACTCCAATTGATATTAATTATTTCTTGTATTTAAGACTTATTTCCCGAGTGTTTTAATATGGTATCTTATTTGAAGCGTTTTTTAATGTAAGGTCGATTCGTTTATAGCTCTGTGGTATTTCATGATACAATCTACGTGTATTTGTCGGAGTTCGGATCGAGATGAAGGGTTTCAATACAAAGATATCTTTGCTAATGGAATTAAATATAATTTTATTGGTTTAAACACTATCTCATTATTTATGTTATGATCACGCTACCTACTTTCGACAGACGGTTGATCTCGTGGAATATCGGCGAAGAATTTAGCCAAATGTTTCCAAGTACATGATAACGGAGGACTCGATATTAGATTTTTTTTAATGCATACGTTTGAGAATTGAAAGTAATAGACCATTAGACTTATTCTATTATTTATGTTATTGGTTTTAGCATTTGACAATCTCTTTTTGAAGTGAAACTTCTTTAGGCGCATGAGGGTAAAATTTTTACAGATGTAACGTCACGCAGGTATGCAACGGAAGTGACGTCATTTGTAGTAAACGTAGATTTTTTATCCCTTTTTTCAAGTCTCGGAAATTTATAGTTTTAGATTTGTATAAATATAAACAAGACTAAGGTGACCGCTTAAGGCACTCAGCCGATTCTATTTGGGCAACTAGCTCAAGGGTGCACGGCACACCTCGACTTGACTATTACCTGTTTCATGCAATTCGCGATATATCTTAGTTAACCTAAGTTAAGCTAAACTATTCATACAAATATGAGTTATTGAAATATACATATGTCCCAGGCATGCGTGTCTCAATAACTCTTATGTGTATTGTCTGTCGAAAATTTCTAAACTGTTTCAGTTCGATAAGGGAAAAAATCAAAACCCTTCCACTTTTTATGTGTGGTATGTGGTAGGTGCGGTAGGTGATATGTAGTAGTGTTGTAGCAGTGATGTAAATTTTTGTGTCACTGTATCGCACAAGCAGCGTACTCAAGGGCTCCACACCGAGGGATCGGACCTAGGCTTGAGCCGCTGCCGAGGGGGGCCTAATCTGGAGCGAAGTTTACCCCTAGACCACGGCGGCGTAATCTGTGGTTACCCCACTGCAGGGCCATGGGACTTTTCATGAAGAAAGGTTTGGGCGTAATCACTACGCTAACCCATGACGTATTGGCGTATAACTCCGATAAATCCACAGTTCTATATTTTCCCACGTGGTACTACAAGAACATTCCTCAGGTTCAGGTTTCCTCACGATGTTTTCCTTCACCGTCAGCCGATAGTGTTACCAATTTAAATTAGTAAATGTACGCGATATTCGAACAATTTATAGGTACATAATGGGTTTCGAACCTGCGGATATCGGATTGTTATTCCACCGAACAAACCACTCGACCATCGCCCTGGTCATAAATGACTTAATATGTTATCTACATATTATACGTATAAGTCTCTGTATTTGGGTGTCGAATAACATCTAAGAGTTGAGACACCCAAGCCAACCTCACCTGCAAGTGGTGCACCCTACTGAATAACGAACGAGGTAATGGCGAAAGCGGGGTGGTAGGGTTTTACAGCCTGACTAGGGCGCAATCACCATGTATATGGCGAAAAATCAGCCTGTGCATATCCAGCTTTTTGCAGGCCGGCATGACAGCGGCGACCGGCGATGGATAACACTCGGTCACTCGGTGGTCGCCATTGTTTTTGGATTGTACTGTGCTTACCAGCAGGCATAGTGCAGTAATTATACCGTGCTACAATAAAAAAAAAACATATAATGTTTTTTTTAATAATATAGGAGGCAAACGAGCAGGTGGGTCACCTGATGGTAAGTGATCACCGCCGTCTATAGACACTAGCTACATCAGGGAAGTCGTAAGTGCGTTGCCAGCGTGTGTTTGGGGCGGTGGGGATGATGGTAGGAGTGGGAAGGAGAGAGAGGGGAGGTGGTCCTCCGGCGCTCTCACTGACCGAACGAAACGCACCTATGCAAGCACTGTTACTTCACGTCGGTGTTTCTGTGGGTCGGGTGGTAGTACCAGGTGCGACGCGTTCATGCTGAAACCAGCAATATCTTCAGCATGGCTCTACCATCTACAAAAATAGAATTCCTTGCAATCATTATATTATTATCTACATAATCGAAACAAATAAAACATATTACGAAATCAAAATGCTGCTAGTTGATACAAAATCATTTTAATTCCTAATTAATATTAAATCGTACTATCTATGTAAAAATCGACCTGTTCAATTTGGCAACGTCGCAATTTTTACAATATTAAATTGTGATATTAATTTTACAAGTGATATTGTTTAACGATGGGTTTCAAATTAATTACTAATTTAATGAGCAGGTTAATTAAATAAAACTGGGTATAATTCAATGTAATTTTACATTCCGGTGTACACTAACCCTACTCCCCTCGCTTTGTTTTTTCCTGACATGTAGCCTCGTCTCGCTCTATACTCCTGACAGCGCCACTTCTAATTGCCCATCATTGGTGTGCAGAAATACATACGTTACAATTTGTTATGTTGTTATTCTCCCAACTTTGCATCCGAAGATATATTGAATGTATAAAAGTAATATTCAAAAGTCCGAATACAAATGTTGCTTTTAAATTTTGACCGTTTAGCAATTTAAAAAAGGAGAATTTGATGTGGATGATGATGATTAAATCATCTTTCATTTCTTTCAGCTGAAAGCAATTGAAACAGCCTTATTTTTCACTCAACTCTTACAGGCTTTTAAGAGACAGTCCAGTCCAAATTTGCCATATGAGACACGAGTCCTTGCTGTATAACAGATAGTTAAGAGTTCTTCGCAGGACTTATTTAATCTATTGACATTAATGGAATCACTTTATTGAATAGCTTTTCATGTATGTATATTGCATAAATATTTTTATAAATAATCAATAAAGGAATTAAAAACATATTTAAATTTCAATATATGAGACATAACATCTTATATACTAATTTATTGTGTGACCTTCTGTTGAGGGAACTACAATAGTCAAAAATACGAGCAGAACGGCTGATAGACGTTATATATATACATAATATAGTAATAATGTTTTTATAATGAAACGTCTTGATGATAATATAAAAATAAAGAAAATAATAAGCAAAATGTTGACGTGAGTAAGGACAGGTTCCATATAGATTAATTCTGTCTGTGCCTGGTCGGCCTCTCTGTGGATCATCTCTCGCTAAAACGGTTTCCATGTCGCACTCGCGCGCATGCGCACCGAAGCACACGTTTACTAATCTCTGTTAGACGAATTAGAGTGCGCGCATTTATTCCAATGCTAGCTCGCCGACATATATAGCATTTAATATTTCCCGCTCTCGACCTTCGATACCTCACGCTGTAAAAGACCGCTCGCCTGCACTATTACTTATTTCTCGCTTAACGCTCTTGCTCATGTCATTTTGTATCGTAATTTCTCCGCTACTAAGGGTCGTTAGCATGAAGTTAAAAGTATATAATTTTCATCTATGAAAAGCAAAAAAACTTTTCAAATCTCATTGATACTTCCAGAGATGAAGGTAAAAACTAAGTAAGTAGTTCAAAAAATAAGTAAGCACTAAGAAAAAAAATCCCACCATTAGCAACCATAAAGTGAAGTATGTAATGATTAATCATAACTTTAGTGTAACAAAGCTTTATGCGCTGTGAAACTACTTTCCTATGTAGTGTTTTCTTTTTAACATGAAATGTGATTGTACACATATAGGAAACTATATTGTGGGTCTAATACGTATCTTAATTTATTAAGAAGAGAGGAAGTTATAAAACATATTAGATAATATTCAAGTAAAAAAGAATCTTGAATGTTTTAAAGAAACATAAACCAAGAATAAGTTTTATCGTTTTTTCGAGATAAAATAATGCATCTGTATTTAGTGAGCGATGATTAAATGACGTGGCACTGTGACATATCAATAAAAATGACTCGTGCGCAACGGAGCGAGATCATCGCTGTGACTTCACAGGTCATGCCGCGCCACAGAATGAGATAACTCAGACAGACTTTAAAAATTTGAATATATTATGAGTGATTTTACAAGATTTATATATAAAAAATAATTTGATTATCACAGTCACACATTCTGGAAAGGCTGACATACGATTAATTTCTCGTGATAATAGGATTTTTTACTGACCAACCTTCACTATTTTTTTTGTTTTCCATTGTATATACAATTCAATAAACCAGCATATGAAAAATAAGTACAATATTTACACAAACAAAAATTAAACAAAACGTATTATTTATATATTTACAACTATAGATAATGCAGCAGTCAACAGTCCCATGAATAATATAATAACAATAATAAAATGGAACAGACTAGACTGAAAACCTACAACGCTTTATCACATCGATACAACTTACACTATTATTAATAATGAAAAATTAAAATCAGTAACATTAAACATTGATAAATATTAGATAAAGAAAAAAAGAGAATAAGCGCAAATGATATGATATATGAATTTATAAAAACTAAAATAAACCTATGGAAAAGAAAACAAGTTGGCAAATTTAATCTAGAATATTGAAATATAATTTACTGAATGTTGTTTAAATATTCATGGAAATTAAATGTGTTTATTATTGTCCTTTCGAATTTAAAAACTCGATGGTCAAATATGTCTAATGAGGTGTGCTTGGATGCAAAGTCATTGTACACCCGAGTCATACGTACAATTGGATTGTAGTAGGAAGGCTTAGAATGTTTTTATTAGAAGAAGTAAGAAAGATAGAGAGAGAGTAAGTAAGAAGTATTAGGTACTTCGTAAGCTTTAAGGATAAATGTTATTATTGCTCGCATTTTATTCTTTTTTATTTTATAACTAAATATATCTATATTAAAATAAATTCCGCTATGACTTAATTAGTTGACTTATAACATTAATATGCATAAATAATATAATAAGTTATAATTTATATTAATAAAAATTAATTTCTAATGAATTAAGAATGAAAATGTTATTTATGGAAGCAACTTATTAATTCAACTTTGAGTTTTTTTTAAAACAGCATCTCCTAAATACGAGTTCTGCCAGTGTCAAATTAGTGATGAATATATGGAATATAAATGTGCGATGTTATCTATACTAATCTATACTAATATTATAAAGAGGTAGAGTTTGTGAATTTGTGAGTTTGTGACGTTGTAAGGGGTAATCTCAGGAACTACTGGTCCGATTTGAATTCTTTCAGTGTTATATAGCTCATTTATCAGGGAAGGTTATAGGCTATATATCATCACGCTAAGACACATAGGAGCGGAGCAGCAATGAAGAATGTTGCAAAATCGGGGTATTTTTTCCTTTTCAGAGCTTCCGCTGCGTCTTAGCGCAAAATAACCATTCCACGCGTACGAAGTCACGGGCAGAAGCTATTAACTAATTATATTATCTATAATCTATACTAATATTATAAAGAGGTAGAGTTTGTGAGTTTGTGACGTTGTAAGGGGTAATCTCAGGAACTACTGGTCCGATTTGGAAAATTCTTTCAGTGTTATATAGCTCATTTATCAGGGGAGGTTATACGATATATATCATCACTCTAAGACACATAGGAGCGGAGCAGCAATGAAGAATGTTGCAAAATCGGGGTATTTTTTCCTTTTCAGAGCTTCCGCTGCGTCTTAGCGCAAGATAACCATTCCACGCTTACGTATTACCGCCCAACGAAGTGGGCACGGGTCGGCTAGCATCTTATATTTTCTTTGGAATGTAACGCAGTTTAAATAATTTGATTTAGATATATATTTCATTTTCACAAGTTTTCTACCATGTATATTAAATTTTCCAATTAGCTGTGGAACCTAAAAAGTGACTAATAAAACCATCTGATTTATCTATTTTTCTCTCGTACTTAAGTCGCGTCGTCATTAAAATTACAATAACTTTTGACAGAGTGAACCGATTTGAAATTCTGATCAGCAATCTTTTTGTGTGACGAAAAGTGGTGGGGATAAACACTCTGTCGTGTAGAGTGTCAAACACCGGTGCTCGTCCGATCACTGAAATTAAGCAACGTCGGGGGCGATCAGTACATGGATGGGTAGCCGCCTGGGAACCCTACGTCACGGTGGCTTATTGTTGTATATTTTAAAACTAAAATATTTCCCTGTAATATAAATGTTTTATTTTTATTGTGCCTGTTTTTGTTTACCTGCTTTTTTGAATATATTTTATAACCAAAACGACTATATTTGTTTGTCTTTCTTATGTGAACGACATACATTAAACAGAGCTACGTGTAGCT
This sequence comes from Antheraea pernyi, assembly GCA_015888305.1. Taxonomy (NCBI): domain Eukaryota; kingdom Metazoa; phylum Arthropoda; class Insecta; order Lepidoptera; family Saturniidae; genus Antheraea; species Antheraea pernyi. Next base: position 429,475 of record MU158785.1, on the reverse strand, counting down.
AATCGTGCCAAAAGTAACTGACGTTGTGGTCCATGCAGCGACACGCAGTGTCTGGAAATTAAGCATCATTTTGTGACTTTTCCACAAATGTACTAAACCGAGCGGTCTATTGATATTATAATCTGTTATATCCTTTTTATCACTACTACTATCATAAAGAGAAAAAATAATGATGTTTTGTTTGTAATGGATAACTGAAAAAGTACCTTACAATGAAACTTAAAAAAAAAATTACGTAAACAAAGTTGAATTATCGGTGAGTAAGATAGGCTGTATATAAAATCTATTGTGGGGATGGGTCAGGACGAATAAAATACTTTCTTATAACAATTACATAGATCACTTTTTATTCACTTGCGTATTCGTCCATGTCTCAACATAGAATGCCTTTTATATTGCGTGTACGACCACTTTATAGCCAGTAATTGAGATGCTTATATTATCACACATTTATATTACAAAATGTAGTTTCATCCAAAAATATTAAAAATGAGTTTGGATAATTCCAACGTAATGAATTACTATTGATTATTAAAGAAAATAACCAATCAACCTTATTTTCAGATTCCATTCTAACCATATTCTCTCAAGCCTTCATTATTGTTTGTCATATGCCTTGTGGAATGGGTTACCCAGCACGGCTTTTCCTCAGGGCTATGAGATGGGGCTCTTCAAGAAGGAAATGAAACACGCTCTTCAAGGTCGGCAACACAACCGTAATGCCATTGGTGTTGCATTTGTCCATAGGCGACGGTAACCATTCACCATCAAGTGGGCCGTCTGCCTGGTGCTGCCATTAGATATTATTACTAAATTAGCTTCTATTCTAAAATACTACAATTACATGTAAACGAGCTTAGTTAATTTTTATATTATGAGTTATTAGAAAAATATTAAATCTACCTTATTTCTGAATTTCCGGTTCACACATTTTACAAATCAATATATAGTCTTATAAATGTATATTGAATAATGGATTGAATGCATACATATAAACTGGTGTATAGCGAACCTATCAATAAATATAAACTAATATAATGAACCTATCACTATATTAACATGAGTGATGCTGATAGCAAAAGCTAGTATAACATAACTAGATGAACAGTAAGTACAAGCTAATATTTAAAAGTGAAAGTACATTAACTATTAACCTGTTGATATAGAACAAAACCCTCTAGAAATAACCCTGGGTAATATTACCGGGTTAACACCTCGAATGCGCGCGGGGTATAAGTGAGGCCCAATGCGTAACCAAACACTTCGTAATCCAACCCGTTTTGCGGACAAAGCTCCTTTTAAATCAGCTTACTTTGAAGAGCACTAGCATATTGGCTTACGTGTGTTTTCGCATCGTGGTCTTTAGGGTTCCTCTCTGAGATAAAATAGAAATCTTTTCAAATTCAGTTTAAATGTTAACTAGAGAGCCCGTCGGACGTTGTCTCACCCTGATAATAAAAAAACCTAAACCTTCCTTATAAATTACTTTATTTACTGGTCAAAACCGCATAAAAGTCCGTTTTTGGACCGTGACAGTGGACTTTGTTTTATAATACGTAGCGATAGCAATTTATCTATATACTCGTATATACAAATGAAATGTTTATTTATTTATTTATTTATAAATAATATAATAACAATACTAAGATCACATCACAACGATACAACTGAAACCATTAATAATAATGAAAACTTAAATAATATTGAATATTTATAAACATTAGACAAAGAAAAAAATAGAATAAGAGTAAATGAAAACATGAAAATGAAGGCATCTATAAAAACTAAAATGAACCTATGGAAAAGAAAACAAGATGGTAAATATAATCAAGAATATTGAAATATAAATTACTGAATGTTGTTTAAATAATCATGAGTATAAAATGTCTTTAATTGTCCTTTTGAATTTAAAAGCTCGAAGGTCAAATATGTCTAAAGAGATGCGCTTGGATACGAACTTATTGTAAAAACGATTATTCATTGTTTCTCTGAGCTAATATCTGGAATTACTGAATTTATTTTGATAAGACTTTTTTGACTAAAATAGGACCGTTAAGAGTAATTATCCAAGCTACAATTCATTAAAATTTTATAAAGGCTAAACATTAATGCTTAGATTTAAACAAAGTACCTTATGGTCAATATAACGACTAAATACAGTAAGGGCTTCAATAATTATTACTTAATTATAAATTACAAAATTACAGATTTGATGAAAATAATCAAATTAAAACACAGTTCTTACGAAATACTAAAACCGTTTTCACAACAACGAATTCTCAGGCACCAGTATTATAAATGAATAATAATCAATTGCCGAGTGTATATTATACGCATAACTTCAGAACTGCTGCACCTATTTGACTAATTATTTTGTTATTGTCAGATCAAAGTTTACATGAAAGAAGATGTTTGAAAAATCGTACGGAAAAGTAATAAGTTTGGGATAACAAATATAAATTACATTCATAATATAAATATAACAATATAATATAAAAATAAAATCATTCTATGTTTATGAACACTTGACAACAGATTATATATGGAATACATACATTTGGTTATATAGTATATATAGTTATTGTTTTTTTTTTGTGATCACTCAATGAGAGCGTTGACGCACATCATAAAAAAGTCGACAATCAACAAGGATTTGCGAATAAAAGCCTTATAAAGTTTAGAATGTCAAAAACACCGCGCTTCTTTGTTATACCGCCACCTATCTGTGAGAAAACAGGTGTCAGCGAACGGGTGAATGTTTTTTTTTATAAATTTCGCTAATGTTACATATTGTATAAATCTCTATTGGCCTTTTAGATCCATGCGGGCGATATAGTGTTACAATTCATTTGTTAGTTCTCGCAAAAAATCCATCATTTCACATTATGTCCAACATAATCTAGTTTAGACTCCATTAATCAAAATCGTATCGATTCCCATACATAGAGTATGGAATATTTCGTTTTTTTTTATTAATTTGACAGGTAAACGCTCGGCATTTAGAGTTCGGTCGTTCGTTTTTTGAATTTGTTAACGTTGTCAAAAAAACTATTTCAGAGACTTAAAGCAAGGGCGTAGAGTTTATAATTCCAAATAAATAGCCCGAAGGTTGGACAAATAGGTTTGTTATTTTATCTTTTTGGCGGCTCGAGTCAATTAGAGAGGCGGCTCGCATCGTTGTTATATCTCGATCGTTCGATACAAGACTCGATTTATTAATTAATCGATAATACAAACATCGACCCGTCATCGTTCCGGTATCGTATTTAGATAGATTACTTTATGTTCAGTGTACAGTCAATTTATTATTTTCAAAAACTTTTCGTGAATTTTAAACATCTTCTATAGTAGTACGGTATAGTGGCGTCATTGTGCCTGATAGTAGTGTCGTACAATGTGAGCATAACAGTAACGAACTAAAAAAGAGATACTGTGACAGTTTTCATACCTTATAAATGATAGTTGCAATTCAGTTCCGAAAAAATTGGCTATTACACTTGATGTATCGTGGTCGCAATCGAGACAAAACGCAATTATTTATTCTCGGATTGAAATATTCATAAGTAACACGTTGACTGCCACGGGACTTTTCATAAAACTGACCTTAGGAGACATTTTATTTTAATAATATTATGTTACTAGAAATGGTAATTATAGTAAATAGTAATAATTAAAAGAAATGTTTTTGAAAGATAAATTTGATTTGTATCATTATCTTGTAGTTATATTTAAATTGCAACATAGAAGTGTTTTTGGGGTGTAAGGGGTGTCAAATAACATCTAACACTTGAGACATCCAAGCCAACCTCACCTGCACGTGGTGCACCCTGCTGAATAACGAACGAGGCAATGGCGAAAGCGGGGTGGTAGGGTTTTACAGCCTGACTGGGTCGCAACCACCATGTATATGGCGAAAAAGCCCGTCATAGTGATTCGCTTTTGCGGGTCGCGTTTCGGGATCAGCCTGTGCATATCCAGCTTTTTACAGGCCGGCATGACAGCGGCGACCGGCGATGGATAGTATGTCACTCGGCGGTCGCCATTGTTTTTGGATTGTACTATGCTTACCATCAGGCACAGTGCAGTCACTTTGCCGTGCTACTATAAAAAAAAAAAAAAAAGTCCATGTAACCTTAACCTGATTTTTTCCTTTCCTGAAATCACTGATCTATATTTACACTGATCTATACATTGCTCGTAGCTGTACAAATATGGCAACTAGTACAAGTTCACAAACTACGAGATATCTCGTTGTTGGCAGTTAACATCTTAACAATTCCGAAACAAATTCTATAACAATTTCTAATATCCCAACAAAAAAGAAAGCTACTTATAAAAATCCTATTACAAAATACGTATCTTTAACCGTTATAAAAATTCAACGCAGTGGAAACATAACGTATTCATTTCGCAAAAACCCTTTTTTATGTTAAAAAAATCTATTATGCCAGTTTATAATATTTAATAATTGTTCTCAACCATATCTTTTAAAACGATCAGTGATAAGTACTGCTTATACTAAGTGGTTGTTGAGAGTAATTTTTTTGTAGATAGCTCTGAAATAGCGAGTTTAGGGTTGAGTGAAATAGCCCGTGAATATTGTATGGCTTATGTTTTTGATGAGTTTTATAGATTCGATTAGTCGCGTCGGCGGATGAGCTTTCACGACGTGAATCATTATTGCAACATTTGTAATGTGACTATGATATTATCATACGTATGGATAAAATTGAATTTATTTATACAATTTTAATTTTTTTGTTTGTTTTTATGTAAGACTAGCTCATTGTCGCTTGGCATTGTATACTAAATTGAAATGGGATCTTCCCTTTCGAGTATGAACATATATTTAAATAAAATTGCAAATGAAAAACCGAACGTCGAACTGTCAATTTTGTCAATAGTTTTGAAGATTTTATCGCACTTACTTACCCACTTTTTATATAAAGTTATTATTAAGCCCTTTTTTTTTTAATTTTCCGTAAGATTTCTCAAATATTTTCATTCATATAAGCCTTCTGACAATTATAAGCACAAAGAAAGTTGTTTATTAACAAAAAGTTTATTAATTAATCAAACTTATGATAAGCTGCAAAATATCAATATTATATGTACATAGGCCACTATACCATATAGCATGAAGCACGCTAGCTTTTTTTTTTTTCGAACTGACTATGCTATTGACCTGGCAAGGTCTTTACAGCTTCACCGGACTACCGCACGCTAGCACTAGCATGCGAAATTATAAGTTTATCTCCTGCCAAAAATTCCTTTCAAAATTTCTAAAGAAGTTTTGACTTTATAAAACATTACCAAATAAATGCAATGAATCTGAAGGTATACCCTTACATATATATATTATAAGACAATTGATTGTTATTTAAAGAGATGTAATTGTCCCTGTTGTTCTGCATGAATTTGATATTCGTTGTAATAAATAATTGGGTTATAACATAATGATTATTGTTTTGAAACAACATACACATGTATTCACGGAAATCTGCTGAATGGTATAGAAATTGATACGCAGCAACTTCACCTAGGGTTAAGTTATAGCGCGATGGATTACGGAAAATAATCCTCCTTATTCACATATAATACCAATTTTAGTGATGATTATGTATAAGTATTAAGTAATTTATTCATTTATTATTATTAGATTATTAATTACAAACAAATCTTTTCTCTTTATAAATTACATAAAGTACATTTAACTAAGATTACTGACAATTAACGTAATAACCAGGTTATTACAGTCTACGGGCTTATTTGTAAATTATAAAATTTAAATAAGATACTAGATCGGATTGTTAATAATAAGGTGTCGTTCTATTAAGATCCAGTGTTTTAATATTTATGTGTATGATTTTGTTATTCTGGTAAAGGTCATTAATTATACTAATCCAGCAGTAACTTGCTAATCTTTGGATTAAGGAATTATGAGTCTACCTCTCTATGACACCATGACAGGTGTCGGCAGAAAGTTAGTACCTTTACCAGTAGATACCATACTCTTAATTTTTGTTGTTTCCTTTAGATTATAATGTTGTCGTAGTTGTTACATTTAAATAATCTATGTGAGTTATTATAAATTGGATTTAAAAATTCTAAAATGGGAGTGTACAAAGTAATAATAACTGGACATATTTCATTTTAAATAATTTGCTGGCAAAGGATTATTTGTTCATTTATACACGTATTCTTTAGGATGATATGAAATTTATTTTTTCATCGTTGTAAGCCATATTTATTCCATACGATTTATATTCATGGACACCCTACGACACTCTACCCGGATTCGTTCGCCTCAGCGAATCCTTTTGCACTTAACTACATCTTATATTATTAAAAAAAGAAATCATGAACATCACACGTCTTTATATCGAGGCAACGAGATTCAAAATGGCCGCGTTTGAAGTATGTATGCGCCCGCGCAGATGTGATACGTCTTTGTTGTATAATTTGCGTTTTCCGGTTTAATGAGCGCGTCGATCCTCGGGATTTTCAAATGTCTTCACCTTTTTCGCTTTACTGACCTCATAATGGGGATTAGTGATCATGATTGAGGGGGAAGAAGAGTTAGCTTTCATTATATAAGATGAGTAATACAGTTACATGTAATATTTTCATAAAGGCGATAACATAATCTGGAAGTGAAATTGGGATAAAACTTATTTAGGCGCGTTTAGCGGTATACAGGAGATACATTTATCTCCCTTAGTTTGAGTTTGGGTCCCTTAGGAGGGGACAACACCTGTTGGAGGAGCAGATGTAGTGTCGATTAGACAGTCCCTGCTCCTCCGGCCAAAAGGTGTAAGAAAGTATCATGGGGTTTTAGTCCGTGCGACTCGGGCATGTCCATCCTCTGCTGCCTGGCGAGATGGACATCCGTTAGGGATTCCCCCATGGAGAAAAAAAAAACAAGGGAGATACATTTATAATTTCGCGTTATGACTTGCTAGTAAGTTTTTTTTTTTAACTGACTACGCTATTGGCCTGGCAAGGCCATAACAGCTTCACTGGACTACTCATGCTAGTAAGCATAACCGGATACTATAATATATATTATATTGTTATAATATAATATAACACTATAATTGCTATAAAATTGAAAAGAGAACACATTCATTTCATAGTTTTGAGTTTACACTTCTGTCGGCAGTCCTTCTGACTGCCTCCACTTTTTTTTAGTATAGAAACTATATAATTATTTTTTCATGAAGATTTTCATGTTATCCTTTTTGCTATATCTAACTATTTGGTAGCGCTGCGGTGAATAAACTTTTAAACCATTGAACTAGTCGCCATAAAAACTGGTATGCATAGACATTCGAACACGGAGAATACGATAAATGAGAACAAACGCGTGCAGAACCACTGGCACAGCTAGTGTGATATATAAAAAATATATTGAAAAAAATGGTACACCGAAAAGTAACATTTAAATTATATGTTACATTAAGGTAAATGGTTCTATTATCACCATATTAAGGCTGTCAACGCTCATCCCTGATTTATTAGAACCAATTTATTTATGTTTCTACACAAAGCGCAGCTACAGGGTTAAACTTGACTGTGTATAAACACGAGTTTTGATGTGGATTATTCTGATATTTATTATAATTATACTAACAAAATTCGCTTATATATATTAACCTGTCGATTGTTATTAAAATAAGATGTGTCATTTAAATTAAAAAGTTTATGTGTCTTATGTACACGCGTTAGAAGTTATACTTCTTTGGAGTAACAAGAAAAAATCTTTTCAAAAATTTTATCTTTCGCCTTATTCTACGTTTGTAGAAAAAATGACACTAACAATAGAAAAAAGGTATAATATTTAATACATTGAAAGTTTTAATACAAAGAAATACAAACAACAAATACAAAGAAACAAAATGTTGACTATAGCTAACTTCAGGGTGTCGGTTTTTCGTGACGGTTTTTCGTGACGGTATGATGCGCGCATCATAAAAATTTACTCTCATCATTTTACCCTAACGCGCCAAAAGAAGTATAACTTCAATAATTTTAAAAGATTAAGCTTTAATTCTTAGAAATTCTGATCAGTGAACTTGTTAGTTCAGAACTAATTTCTTACTAATAATTTTATAAATGCAAAAGTATGTTTGTTTGTTACACTCTTACGCCGTAATTACTCAACCGATCATCATGAAACTTTGCACTTAAGTTCCTTAAGTACTGCACCCGAGATAAATATAATCCGTGTGCAAAATCTAGTAGTCTGTAAAATTGGACTTAAGAAGTCGCCTGTAAGTGTTGTCTATTACGAAATAATTATAAAACCGTGAATTTACGTATACGAGTATATTGAACCCTATAACGTGTAATATATTTCGTTGTACGTGGATAACCGCTGTAATTTGAATAAAGGATTTCATAAAAATGTCGATTGCATGGGGAAAATGATATTTCTTATTGTATATTTGCCATCTGATTTGTTTAATGGATGAATCCAATAAATTATAAAATATTAAATAATGGTATAATGTCTTATTTGTCTCATGCGCGAGGTATGTACGGTGACATTCGTTATAACTTAATTTCGTATTTTAAATAATGTCCAAATATCAAATAATCTTATTTCCCAAATTGTTAATTAAAGTGACAACAGAGACAGTTGAAAGATCCATTTATTAAAAAAAAAATACTGTACGTAATGTCAGGGAAATACTCTTAAAAAAATTATAAAAATCGCAGTCATCCTATTTCTAGTGATTATATTCGCAAAGAAAATATGTCTTTGTTCAAAATATACATATATTTTAGGAAGTATAACATTGAAGAATATGATTCGTTCTTGTAACAAAACAAACTCGCGTTATCTGTATTTGTACACTTGTGTTAATTAATAATTTAAATATTACGTAAAATGTTATTACCTCTTCATTATGTACACATTTAATCTACTCCTTCAATAATCATATAGATATATTATGAATGTTATGTGGAAGACTGATTCATACATACGAGTAAATGTAGCTGAAGTTGAAATCGCAGAGCATTTTTTCAGAAAGTTAGAATATTAGATAGAATATTTTTCCACGATAATGGTTACATAAAAAAAAGTTTGAGGACGATTACTTATAATCACCATAATTTCTAGTAACATCAGAATATTGCAAACACTTCACAAATTATTAAATCCAGCAATTTAAAACACGAAACATTTTGATAATGTTATACCGTTAGATAGTACTGTTTTAGTAGCTTCTGGCTTCTCATTATATGTGTATAAAATAATATTAAATTATTAGATTTTAGCTATAGGAAATATATAACTATATATAGATATATGATAGAATATATAACTTCATATAAAAAATAACATTTAAAATTTCCAAAGAAAATTCATAACCGTTAGCCATACTTTGAAAGAGTGACATTAAATTAGTTCAGAATACCCCTGGTAGTGGATAAGGTCGCCGTCGGCACTCGCAAAGCCTTCCCGATTGAGTCATCCGATGCGGCATCAAACGTTCCGCTTTTTTGTATAACCCTTTGCGTATCAACAATAGACGCTTTTACCCTAATGAAGACGTTCGAAAACTCAACAAACTTTATTTGTACATGCATAAAGTAGTTTATCGCTTGGCGTCACGTTTCCGAATGAGTTTGTAATTACTTTTGTTTCTTTTTTTGGAGTTGTTATCGAAAATTTGTCAGATACGACGCGAAGGATTGTATGCTCTATTGATGTGTGTATGTTTTTTTGTTTATTATTGATGTAAGTCATAGATCGGGGTTTAAGCGCTAATGTGAGGAACCGCATATAACAATGTGTATTGTTGTGGCAGCTCTTTGATTCTGGTGATAATAACAAAACGAGGTTGTAGATATTCAACAGGTGGACAGAGAGAGGCATCTTCCTCGAGGGAAGATCGGCGCTCTAATTTGTAACATTTTTCTATATATACTTTATAGCTTTAGCGTTTAACCATAATCTCGTTTGATGTTAAATAGCGATGAGGTCTTAGATGGTAAACACGCTAAACGTAGAGGGTGGTGGCTCTTAAGTGCAGCTGCCAGAACACACCAACAAATGCAAGGCGACAGATTTTCAACTTGAGGGTTGTTGTTGTTTTTTGTTGCTGTTTGTTGTTCTTGTGGGTAGCTAGCGGGCGAACTTACAAAAAACCCTACCTACATGCATACAAGTCTCTTAATTCGTTTTTTAATGTTATTAAATTTCATTTACTAAATTTCTGTCTAAATTTTGTGTAAATTCGATTTTAGTGGTTTACTTCCTCTTTATAGCGCACTACTATATACTCGCCCGTGACATCGTTCACGTTAGATTACATTCGTAACCTTAATAATAATACAATATAGCCTAGCGCCACCTATTAGCGAGTTATGGTAAAATAGATAGCGTAAATCAGCGTATTATAATAGGTGAGATTTGTGACAAATTATATTTGAAATTGTTTATTTTGTAATTATAAGGTATTTTTTATGTTATCATTTTCCTATTTTGGGAGAAATAATTACCATACATTTAATGGAAACCATGTATACTGAGAACGTTGGGTTGGTTAACAAAATCTGAATGAACATACGAAACAATCATTAGACAAAAAACGTATAAAATTACTAAAGAAAGAAAAATATTTATTGTCATATCAATAAAACTGTACAAAAATACATTTAAATATAAAAAGTAAATTTATGATAAGCGCCTTGGCGTTTTCAGCCAGGCCTCAAATTTTCCGGCAAAAATACAAGTGACATTCCGTGCTCAAAAGTTGTAAGTAAAAAAAATGCGTATGCGTTTTAAACAAAAACATAAATAAAACCCACCAAAAATAATAACAGTGACGCATGTTAATATCAGCACCTCCAGATATCAGTATTTTTATAATTTTTTTATCACTTTTTACAAAAATATACATTTATTTCTAATTTACACTATTCTTAATCCAAATTTATGAAATTTTATTTTCTGTTTTTTTGTTTGAATTTTTTATGAAAGGTTGTTTTTTTAGTTTTTTTTAAATTATTATTAATTTTTCATTTTTTAGTTAATTTTTTTTTACTTTTTTTTTCGGATTATTGCATTGTCATCGACCTTTGACAGGTGTGTAAAGTTTGAATTAAATCTGATCGTTCAAAGTAGGACAAAATCGAGCTCAAAGGGGTCGGTTACATACATACATACATACAGGTGAAGCTAATAAAAGCGTGATAAAAAGGAAGTCATGCTATTTTATATAATCATGTCGATCAATTTTCTACAAATAAATTACATTTTTACAAATAAAATATATCCTCAACACCTACATTAGTGAAAATTGTATCGTAAGAAACAGTTACAAGAATGTTATGGAATATATTTTGATTGACATGATATATAACCCATAATATAATATAACCCAACACAAGGTGAACCTTTATGTATGTTTTTATTGTGTTGGACTCCTTTATCTGTGGGGGCCGTGTGTAAAATAGATGGGGCTTTTTTTAAATCTCAAATTAAATACACAGATCTAATAGAGTCAATATATCGATGGGCGAAATATTAATTGACGAAAGTGCGTAGATATATTATTATAAGAAAGTAAATCCCGAAGTATTCTTAAAATAGCTAAGGGTAATTAATATAAGGGTTATAACCAGCCATACGATTATGTAGCTAGAACAATAAATCTCTATATAACAAGATGATCTAGTGCTAGAGATACCTACCTACCTGTAATTAACAATAGATAGACACGAGTTGATAAGATAGCGACGAATGAGCTATATATCTGACGAACAAAAATATGTTAAAAACGTAAAACACTTCCGGATTTTATCATTATAACTAATTTCGGAATTTTCTATAGCTCCCACAAGATTACAGTACTTCGTAAGCAAACGCTGGCTCTGTGATAACATCTATGCAATATATTTATTTTTTACCTAATGCATATAAATTTCAGATTGCCTTGTTTTCTTATGTTGATTTTGTATTTGATCATTATTGTTGGTGGTATAGTGGTTTAACCGGTGGAATATTAATCCGATGTCTACAGGTTCGAACCCAGCCATATACCAAAATTCGCTTATATTTACTAATTTAAATTGTTAACACTATCGGCTAACGGTGTAGTAAAACATCATCACTGCTGTATGTTGGAACACAGAGCTGTGATTTTCTCAGAATTCGAAATCGCCAATACGTCGTGGGTTATCGTGGTGATTGTGCCCATTCCTTCCTTCGGGAAGAGGCCTATGGTTCTGCAGTGGCTCTCTTAGAGGCTGATGATGATGATGACCCTGGAATGATATAATGTAAATGATTTTTTAAATAGTGTAATTTAATGGAAAGCAAAATATTATTATGTAGTGTAAGTAACGTTATACATTTAAATCAACAGTTCGTCAATCGCCTGGTATTTACGACATAATTGCTTACACTAGGACAAACATGTACTTTATGACATTGACATACCTACTCCCTACACCCTAAAAACCAGCAAAATAGCGACAACCATAAGGTTCTCTAGACGCTTCATTATGCGGACGCTATATTTGTGGAATGGGTTACTTGGTACGGTGTGTCCCCAGAGTTATGACATGGGGCTCTTTAAAAAGTGGTTGAAGCACGCTGTTCAAGGTCGGTAACACAGCAGCGATGATCCCGGTATTGCAGTTGTCCAACCATTTAATATCAGATGGACCGTTAGCGTATGAGTGAAAAGTTTCTTTATAAAGTAGGAAAAAATGAGTATCTAGTGAGTATAAAATTGGTTACCGCATGTAACACTGTAAAGGACCCTCGATAAGTATATGCCAGTGCAAAGTGATATAACGCTGAGATCACAGTACTAATGATGGTCTTGGAAAAGATAAAGAGGTAGGATACGACTAACTGAGCAATTAAGAGAAATATTACAAAGTTGCCTGAGGAAGCCTAACTAAATAACCATTTTGGTAAAAAATATAGTAATAAGTATAAGTAATTCTTATAACGATTTTGTAATAATGTAGAAATAAAAATTAATTAAGAAAGTAAATGAACAACTGACTGTTATTAAAACTGCGTACATATCCTTATTACTCAGTGTAATTAAGTGAATGTAATAGACACCTAATTAGATTATGTTGCGCGTGCGCCGGTCATGACCTATGACGTCAGAGTCTGCATCTCTTCTGCTTAGAATATAACGCTATCTTTATTTCTCAGTCTATCTTCAGTATAGAGTGAGATAAAAATAATGGTAGTATAATTTAGTAGTTCTATATTCAATAGAGTTCAAATGTAAGTTTCTCCCAGCGCGGTCATGGAGAGATTTTCTAAACGAGAATAAGATTACTCAGAAAATTTATGTAGGTTCAAATTACCTCCAACAATAAGCAAATTGCGATTATTAAACACATTTTAAGGTATCTATAGGAAATAACAGATTTAAAATTACTCACAAACAGGTTATTCGTGTGAAGATTTATTATATTTTAATTATTTAGGAAAATTTACAACTAACATTAATGCAATAAGAAAACAATAACATAGTTAAAGGTTAATTACAAGTTTTCACTTATAGAAATGTAAATAAAGAAAAAAAATAACAACAAATATCAATAAACAAAAAAAAAGACAAAAAGAAACAATGATTACAAACACAAAGTTAGAATTAAGTGGAGAGGTCTCTAGACATTGTCTAAAGCCCTATAGGCTAGTGTAAAATAAGTCTAAACGATTGCCTAAAGAATTAAAATATCTACATGCCGGTATTAGAAATGCGTTTTGTTTGTATGCTGTCCTAAGTACGTAGCTTTTATGACTTTCATGAACAATAAATATGAAAGTCTCAGATAGTCGATCTAAATTATGATGCCACCCATGTGAAACCAGGGCGTGTGGATAGTTATAAATAAAACCAATATAAGTTTAGAACGTAATTGGAATACTAGGTACATTTCTGTATTATATTTGTATCATCATCATTATCATCAGGCTGTAAGAAATCTAATGTAGGGTCTATGACATAGGTCTATGGCCTATGGCCTTTTCCCGGCCGAAAGTATTGACATAATCACCAAGCCAGCCCACAACGTATTGGCGATTTCAAACTCTGAGAAATCCACTGTTGTATGTTTTTCCACATAAAGTAGTACTACAAAGAACATTTCTCAGGTTCAGGTTTGCTCACGATGTTCTTCATCTGCCGATAGTGTTGCTAACTTAAATTATTAAATGTACGCGAATTCCGTAAAATTCGCTGGTGCCTGCCGAGGTTCAAACTTGTGGACATTGGAATGATATTCCGTCAGTCGACTTCCATTTCTATTATATTTGTATGTTAGAACTAATTTCATTTGTCACTTACAAACGTTTGTTAAGACACAAGGAAGCGTACATTACGACGATACAATTGTTGCAGCAATACGTTGTAATGGTGTGTGATGAGTCCAGTGCGCGGGCGCACGCTCCTCGCATAACCACTGGATTGATGCTCGCATATACATCTTACAACAATGTTTCCCAAATTTTACGCTGCTATTTTTACGCTTTATAATTCTAGCCTTTGATTACAGAACTGATGTTAATGGGATGCGTTATAAAATTGTACACGACAACTTTGTTCTATCAGATCACCGACCACTATTTAAAAAATAAATAACACCTGCTATAGTGGCAAGTTTAGGTTTGTCACATTCCAGGTCAGACTGGGTTGCAACCACGATATATTTAGTGATAAACTCTTCACAGTGACTTTTACTTACATTTGGGAATCAGACAGTAGCGTATTTTAGTTTTTTTTAAATATTTTATTTTACATATTATATTCAAATATTGTCTACTAATCTAAAATAAATGAAAAACAATTCCATTTAAACACATAAATTACCATATTAATCTAAGAAGTTAAAATATTTTTTGTACGATTCCAAAACATCCGAATAAAAACCTATGCGTATAAATAATATATAAAAGTAAGTGATCAATCATATAAAGAAAATATAATATAGAAGTTTGAGAAACTACGACATCTACTAGGACGAAGGATGCGGTAGAGGAGTGGCGGCAAACAATTGTGCCTCAAGTGAACACATCCTAATAAAAGAATAATGGTTTGCTTGAGAATTGACTCGTCTTGACTATACAACAAACTAACCACGCTTCCTACACACCGTCCCGCGTCCGCCACACACACGCGTATAACTATACACTCGAATTATATGCAACAGAGCAAGCTTAAATGTATTTAAAACAAAACTAAAAGTGTATCTAAAATTAACTCGGAAACTACTCAACTGATCTTCATGAAAGTTGGTCTTTGTGTATAATTTGGTCCACCCTGATTACAAATGAAATGTGTTTCAATGTTGATTATTGTTATTAATTATAAGTTTCATCAGTTTCGAACAGATGGCGCTTTAAATTAGTTTGTTGACAGAAATATTGTTAAGGTAATAGAGCCACACTGAAGCTATTATTGGTTTCAGCATAAATGGCTCGACTCGCCCGGGGTACTACCATCCGAACCTCAGAAACACCGGCGTGAGGTAACAGTGCTTGCATTGTTGCGTTTCGCTCGGTCAGTGAGAGTGCCGGAAGCCCATCTTCGCTGGTAGTCCGGTGAAGCTGTTAAGACCTTGCTAAGTCCATAGCATAGTCAGTTCGAAAAAAAAACGACCTTCGCTTCCCCCTCTCCTCGCCAACAAAACCAAGGCTAGCAACGTACTTGCGCTACTCCCTTGGTGTTGCTCATAGAATAACAAACCCGCGTTTGTAAGTGTAAGCGGTTTCATAATTCTATGGTGTTGCTAGTGTCTATGGGCGGTTGTTATTACTTAACATCAGGTGACCCACCTGTTCGTTTGCCTCCTATGATATAAGAAAAAAACTGTAGGACCGACCGTTACAGATAACTCACGTTTTAATTTTCAATTTCTTTTTCATCTTCTGTTTATATTTGGTGTACGTGTTCTGTTAATCTATTTACTACGTAACCTCGCTTTTTCAATATTTATTTCTATATTTTATCATGATTTAAATTCAACATGTAATAACTGAACCCCAGCAACGCGTGGCGTGTCAGTTAGTAATTTTATACCTTTCGTCTATATTTTGCTTTGTTCATAGCATGACAGTTTTTGTTTTCCAACCGTCAATATTCTAGCAATAGAAATTACAAAAGTCCAAAGGTTTACAGAATATCCCTAGTTAATATTTTGAAAATAGTAAATCGCAATGAGACATCTCTTACTAGTTAAATTAGTAGCCGCCGTTTTAACAGGGTAATTTTTTTGGTATCCTTAACGATAATTTTCTGGGCGGTTTTGTAAAAAAAATACAACTGACTATGTTATGATAAGTGGTATATAATAAATGTTAAAATATATGTTGGTATATATAACACTGATAAAATCCAAATTGGCACAAGTAAGTCTTTTTTTTAATGAAATAATATTTATTCTATCCATTTTACTACAGTCCGTTACTAGATGGCGCTGCAACACATCAACTTCTATACCTTTTAATCGATCATCATGAAAATCATATTTGGACGTAGTAGGGGGTATATTTGCAAATATTTGTCATTTCGTTAGAACATTGCTGTTAATTACAACGAATACTGATTATAAAAACACGATCTGGCCTTACAGTAGTCGCATATTATGATGTGTAACATCTGAAATGTTATCTTACTATGAAATTGAGATGAAATATGTGTAATGTCATTTTATTCGTCATATTATTGGTCGAATATTTTCTAAGCATGAAAATAAATATGTAATTCTATATTAAGGCACGCGCTTACTCGAGCAAGTTTTTAGTCGTGGTAAATACGCCATAGTAACTTAAATTCTAAAAAGAATGAATCGGGTATGATTGGAAATAATTTTTATCGAATAATTATGTTTTTCAAATCGAGGAAACTTTTTTAATCACAATGCTAAATATAATATTGATAGCGACAGGAATTAACCTAAAGGTATGAAAAAGATCCGCACTAAAATATTTATTCGAATAATTCCATATTAGGGATCACTTAAGTATTACGTCAGCACTGATGGGGGTGGAGGTGGTCTTTGATTTGTTTATTTTTAATGACATGGGTGATGGGGTCCGGGTAGTGATAGTAAGTCAGCAATATTTCTTTATAAAACCGAAGCAGATTTAGATAAATGTTTACGTAAGCATGGGGGGGGGGGGGGGGATAAGAGCATTGCTTACTTTTGCTGACCAGGGGAAGGGGGCGGTCAGAAATTACAAAAATTCTGCTTATTAATACTTTAACGGCCCCTTACTTACTCGCATTTTTTAAGAATGACGAACTTTTTAAGATACTTATTAGTAAACCTAATTATTAATATAGTTAACACATATAAATATAACCTCAGTTTTCATATATAACACTGTAGATAAGTGCACAGCTGATTATCTCCGACACCGGGCGCACTCATTGGCCAAATCAAATAGCGCGCGCTTCTCCCCTTCCTGTAACACATTTTCGTCCTTTTTCCAAAATCAATCCCATTAAAAATATCCAGCATACGAGAGTAAAGATGTTACACATCAATAAATAAAAAGAAATACGTGCGAAACAGCGGACACAACTAAATACGCATAAAATTGTATTACAAACACATTACACGAAATATGTAACGACAGGGGAAACATTATTCTTACAAGGACGTGAAAAGCAAATAACACGACATAATAAGCTGATTTGTAATTCTATATGGAAGACAATCCAAACGAAAATATTAGATAATGAAAAGTCACATTTTCAAATGTAATATTTAAATTTTATATTCATATTTACAGATAAATATGCGATTGTTCGAGTCACGTGAGACACGTGTGAGAGAATTAATATCGAGTTAGCACATTTGTTACGATATTTCATTAAAATTAAATTTTAATTCAATTTATATTTCATTTAGAAATATAGTAGTAATTGACTGAATGAATCACTAAATACGGAGCAAAGGTCTTGTCAACGGAGAAGGCATATTTTTATCACATCAGTTATCACGTAATTCAAACGTATACATTCTGTTAATTGTATGTTATTAAACTAGGTGGCGCTATTTACTACAAGAAAACTTGAATAAGATATTTATAAATGACTTCTCTAAATCACTCGTGAATTAATATTTAATCGTGTAGTCCGGTGAAGCTGTAAAGGCCTTGCCAGGTCAAAAGCGTAGTCAGTTCGAGAAAAAAAAAATTAAATTGTGGTTCGTTCGATCGACTTAGTTCCATATCCTTGCAAATATGCCGGGGCTTTCAATGAAGAGAAATATTGTGAAGCCATAACATGGTGATAAAACTTTTTCTAAGTCCGTCTGGCTAACTACCACCCATAAATTAAAAATCTGTCCCCAAGCTCCATTATTACTTTTATTGTTACTCTTTTAATATTATTATATCTAATTACAATTCAATATTTATCAACATTAAATAACTTGACGTCTAGTCATGGATTTAAATATACAGAAGAATTGCGTCAGATTTCGACATATCTTAGTCTAGAAACATCTTTTTCTTTAAATTCTTCTGATTTTCTCAAAATCGTATGATTGAATAGCTCTTGTAAATATTAAAGTGGGATATAAACACGTATCACGATTGAGGCGCAATTAGGCAAATTGTTTCCACCACATCGTCGATATATTTGTATAGGTGTCAGAAAAAGGTGAATTACGTAAGGACAAACTTTAAAGTAATATTACTCAATAATTTATAAAACTTCTGTGTAAATATTAGGTTATTTTGTGATTCTCTTTATTTCTAGTAGATATTAAAATTGTACCGGCGATATTTTTTTTTATCGAACAACGACACAGTCACTCAATTGTACCTCATAATAACTGCAGTTCAGTTTAAAAACAATGGTGAACAACATGACCGTGTGGCCTAATGGATAAGGCGTCGGACTTCGGATCCGAAGATTGCAGGTTCGAGTCCTGTCACGGTCGTTAAACAAAATAACTTTTGTAGTCCGGTGAAGCTGTTAAGACCTTGCTTGGTCAATAGCGTAGTCAGTTCGAAAAAAAAAATAGTTAAAATGGTGAACAATAAAAAATCCACGGTATTTGAAGCACAGGTTCCAAAACATATCAAACAAATAAAAAAAATCACTGTACAGATAACCTACTATTACGGGTGTTATACTTGGCTTCGTGATAGACGGATAGGGATAGGGATAGGCGGTCGTGATAGGCTTAATTCTTCGATTAAACATGCTGTATATCGCTATTACAATAACATTCTTCATGTTTCTTCGCTATGTTTTCTTTTACCGGTTCACCTTCTTTATTTCTTTTTTACAATCTGCCTTAATTTCCAAAAATTTTTTTTATATCGTATGATGCAAATGAACAGATGGGTCACCTGATGGTTAGCGATCACCACCGTCCATAGACACTAGCAACACCAGGGCCATCGCAAGTGCGTTGCAAGCCTGTGTTTATGAGGACGGGAGGCGGTGGGGAAAGGGGAGGGGAAGTGGGAGAGGAAGGGGGGGGGGCTTGGTCTTCTGGCTCTTTCTCAAAACGCAATAACGTTGATCGTATTAGTAAATATATGACAATTTTGAAAAATTCAGCCCGGTTTCTGTGAATTGAAACGCATCAAGTAAAACTAAGTCTTTGATAAAAAGAAACTGGATATTCAACAACATCATCTCATTTTTTACGAATTCTGCGTTTAATTGAATAAGACATTAATTTGTAATTAATGTTGACTTATTGTTTATATGGTGGGTCATTAAAAACGCGGTTTATACACAGCGTACGTGACTTTATGCACGCCGCAATATTAATTGAATGTAGAAAACAAACTTTATGTTTCACAGAAACATTAATTTAAAATCAATTAATTGTTAGATTACTTAATTACTATCTATAAAGTGTTATTCCGTTGCATCGTCATCGTACAAAAATGTTAGTCACATTCTTCAGTGACACTAACGCCAGTCTCTAAGAGTCCCACTGCTGAGCCAAAAGTCTTCTCTTTCTTTGAAAATATATAGGGCATAATTCTCACGCCAACTCACATATTAGTGATTTTTTTCGAAGCTACGATGGCAGGGGGTTGATAGTGTGTCCTTGCAACTCAGTCGGAGCTTTTGATGAAGGAAAACATTGTGAGGAAACCATAGCAGGTAGGGTCTTTTTCTAAGTCCGCCTAGGTAACTACACCACTTTCCAAGTGAAAACCTGTCTCCAAGCACCTGTTGATGTGTTCCAGCACACGCACTTGAGAATTGTAGGTTTAGCATGTTTAGTGTCTTAGACCATTTAACATCAGATTAGATTGTGGTCAAAGGCTAGCCTATAAAATATTAATAAAATTCAATCGCCGAGAAATCTACAGTTCTATACTGTGTACAGAAGGATAGTACAACGGCATAACAATACAAGAATACTCTGAGTACTACAAGAATATTTCTCAGGTTCAGATTGGTATGATGATAGCTCCTCACCTAAGGATCATAGCGTAATGATTGATATCTTAGACGCTTCCCAAACAAATCCTAGCTAGTCTAACTATTCACAAATGCGAATGTGAGCTTATTTGTTACGCTTTCGAACCTTTACTACGTAACTGATCATTAGGACCAATATGTGAACGATGGTTACGTCTGGAAATGGCGCCCCTCTCTGTGCATCCACTAAAAACGAATGTAACTATCTATGTTTTTTAAAATATATAAAATGAAGAGATAAGCCAATCAAGTTTCTTGCCGGTTCTTCTCAATGAGTGGGTTGTTTTCCGAACCGGTGGCAGCTTTGACGTTCATAAGTGCCTTCTCAGGGTCTAAAGTGAATAAATACTTTTCATCCACAAAAAAAGTATTCCTGAGGAAAAGATCAAAGTGACACTAACGTGAGCGAAGTTCATAAATAAAATGCAAAAATATTTCATCGATTCCGACTTCTATATCTAAATATTAATGCGTATAAACAAACAGAAAAACAAAGGCAAAAATGTCTTAAGTTCTACAGTATCAGAGTACCCGTGATACCATATTATTGATCCTGTAAAAGTGTTATGTATATAATTATTGAATTCGTCGAATTTTATTAATAAAATATTCAAAATCTGCTTGTGCTTCGAGCGCACACCTACTAACACAAATCAGTAATCGATCAAGAATCCTTAGTTGTAACTTTAAAATGTCAGTTGAAATGCATGCTGTAACCGTTCCGCTACTTTACAACAAAAACTGCATATAAACAGTAATAATGAAATTTGCAACGTGTTAACAATCATTCCCGGGTTATTTATCATGTTTGGGAATTTGACCGAATTGCAAGTTATAAGAGGAAGCGGTAATTTAACAGTAAATTTTATTACCTTAAAACTTGATCACACTATTCTTAATGTTTTAACTAAACGGGATATATTTATGGACGGAAAATTAGATATATATAATATTTGGAATATATTTTGATTACTACGACTATTTAATTTTTTTAAATTTATCTGCAGACACTGGGTTTGCAATATTTTTCTGCTTTAGTTTATTTTATTAGTAATTATAAAAAATCGTTTTAAATCAACGAGGCTGAATTTGAAATATTTTAATATGTTATGTTTTCATTTGAAAACAAATCGGCAAACGAGTGGGACCTTTTTCTGTGATGTGGCAGTTTTTATTTTAATTCAATAACGAACGTTATTTTACTCCAAATTACATTTATGAAATTTTGTAGTATATAATTTGGTTACTGTTTCAATCTAAAGCGGTTTATAAATAAGTTGCCACAGAAGCTCTGTGGACATTTCTAATAACAGAGCCACCATCGTTGCTTAAAGATTAGGAAAATATAAGAAATTTTACAATTTTATGTTGGGGCATCTACGACCGGTATATTAGCAAGCCTTAAGTTAATATAAAGTGATTAATAAATAATAAAGATTCACATTAATACAAGAAATACATCATCGCTCTGACTTACACAGTATATGTCACCAAAGCCGAAATTGGTTAGGAACACTAAGGATATAATGAAATCTAAGTAAGAAATAAATGGTACTAAACATAAGTTATGATTTTTCTCAAGGTTGGTAACGTTTAATTTACCTTTATATTGTATGCTGGTATAATACCATACCATATAGTATATAATATACAAACTGAAATAAATTTTTGAGGCGTTTTCCTTGATTCTAAGTAATATACAACCAAATCGAAGTATGACTTTGTAGTCATCTCTATCCGACTGTGTTACAACCGCGACA
This sequence comes from Antheraea pernyi, assembly GCA_015888305.1. NCBI lineage: Eukaryota > Metazoa > Arthropoda > Insecta > Lepidoptera > Saturniidae > Antheraea > Antheraea pernyi. The sequence continues at coordinate 407,265 of MU158785.1, read as the reverse complement.
CATAAACCTATCATATTGGCTCTTATTTACTTTGTCATTATTTACATTTATTTACTTTGTTTTTGTATCACCCAACAGTTGGACCAGTTACACATCGGCTTTATAACGCTCACTAAGGATGAATTACAGATCACTTCTTGGTCGAGGTTTTTTTTTAAATGAAAAATTCTATAGGTGCGTTTTGCGGTATTTTTTGGCAGGAGATAAATTTATGATTTTAGGTCATGATATGCTAGCAAGCGTGACCGACGTTATTGCGCTTGCGTAGCTACCATCAGATTAGCGACTCGTAGTATAGCGGCTTGTGTATATGTAATATTGATATTTTGTAGTGAGCTTTTACAACCCACCAAATTTTAAACTGTATATATAAAATGGTTGCTCGGAGTGCCAATGGATGTGAAAACCAGATGAAATTTAATAATTTAAATATATAGATTACGAAGTTTAATTAATTCAGACTATAATTGATTTAGAAACTCAAAAACGAACACAGTTATTCCATTATTTTGAGTTTTCACTACTATCGGCAGTCCTTATGACTGCTTTGCGTTTTTATTTTGTTATATTATGCTTACCATCGGAAATAATGTCATTTAATCATAAAGAATTCCAACTAAAGTACCTCTAATATAGAACCACCGACGATCATACATTTAGCATAATAGGAACAGTAATTATTACGAAATTACAAAACACGAGCGAAAGATAACTGTATATCAAATAAAACCCGCTATAATTCTACAACTTAGACCGACCCTAAACAGTTACCTGTAAACGTATATCCGAACACAAGCGTACAAACAAACAGACAATCAAGCACGGCTGTCACTACCAAAACGATCATTAATCATCCATCATTCCAATGATGGCTCTGCTAGATTCTTCGGAGAAAACACATCGCCCACTATATATACATCTTATAAAATGTAGTCAACACAATACTGTTTTTTGCATATGTTTGATTAACTAACGGTACAGATATGAAATGACTATCTCACGTTTATCCTGTGTTTAACTATTTTTTTTTAAAATATCGTACTAAAAGAGACAATATAATTAGGTGGGTACCGAGAAATATATATATATAGTAATTCATATCCAAAAGTTTAAGCAATACATTATTTTCGTCAGGTCCTTTTTCGAAATCTGCTAGGAAATAAATCTACTTTGTTTAAAATATAAAAAAAAGTAGAATTACTAATAAAAACATATACCTCTTACTTCTAAAATTTCCCATTTCTTGTGTTTTAATTGAATGATGGTACATAACATACCAAATTAAGTCACTTTATTTCAGGCGGACAACGAAAAAAATTAAGGTTCTGTAATTCGTTCATATTCAGCCTAGTTGAAACTCTAGTAGGTATGAATGTGATATGTATACACAAGTTTTTTTTTGTCATGCTTACTTGTGAAGGTATGGACTTCTAAAGAACAGCCATATTTAAAATTCGGATTTTTTGGAAGACGTTTTTCGAAATGGAAAAACTCTAATAAAACAGTACACGTAGCGACTTATATAGACAATTAATTGGAGTCTTTAAGAATAAAATGGAACTTGAAAAATTCTTATTTTTAATATACAAAATCGGAAGTAATTTTTTCAAAACGCAATTGTTAACTAAACGGGACGATACCTGTTAAATTCTCTTTTATATCGAAATGTTGCTAAAATACGCATATAATATACTAGAATTTTTAAAACGGGGTCTACATCAGTTAAAGAGGTAATGTACATATATTATCAGTAATTAAATTAAAATGTATGTAAGTCATATCTAGCACATGTTATAGTACGTCACAGGCACTATCGTCTGAGATATGCGCTCGGCTTAGTTCAGACGCTAGGATAAATTGTTGTGTAGGAATACCAATGTCGTAAGATAAACCTTTTATATCACAGTGTATCGTATATTCCGAATTCAATTTTTTTCCTCAAATGACACTGTAATAAATTTCGGCGTATGTATTGTTCCGGAACTCTATCACCTTCTCACCGCTCAAATTACATTTTAATCATACATTTACTCATCGTAACAAAATTATCAATATTACAATGTAATTACTGCACGTGCATATCAATTTAAATGATACAAAATCTTATCAGTATATTTACGTGTAAGAACAAAATTGTCATCTATTATTAACTAGGTATCTTAATCTATATTTACAATTATCGTTATATTTCAACCAATTTATACAAAACCTTGACAAATTATATACTTGGACCTTCCTCGTGAATCACTTTATCTACTGTTGAAAACTGCATAAAATTCCGCCAAGTAATTTTTGAGTATATTGCGAACAGACAGACAGACAGACGCGGCGGAATACTTTATTTTATAATGGTTAGTTATATTACACTGTTTATTGAAATACTTATATAATCTATTCAAGGATCTCAATGTTACTAGATAAGCAGTTCGAAGCATATATGCTACCTTAGATTCGAAGCGTTTGGATACAGTGTCTATTGCGGGGAACGCGGTCGCTATAATTTGTAGTAATAGGTGATAATTTTCATACTAACATAATTTTACTAAAGAATAAGTAAAACCTATATATTTGTTTGTGTGTAACATTGTGTAGTTTTATGAAACCACGATGCATGTGAAATTTTTTTTTGTTCGGATAGCACGGACAAAAAAAAATTTTTTATTTCAATGTTGCACGGCAGAATCGCTGCACTGTGCCTGATGGTAGCACAGTACAATAAAAAAAAATGGCGATTACCCGCTGACACAATATCCATCGCCGGTCGCCACTGTCATACCGGCCTGCGAAAAGCTGGATATGCACAGGCTGATCCCGAAACGCGACCCGCAGAAGCGAATCACTATGACGGGTTTTTTCACCATATACATGGTGGTTGCGACCCAGTCAGGCTGTAAAACCTTACCACCCCGCTTTCGCCATTGCCTCGTTAGTTATTCAGCAGGGTGCACCACGTACAGGTGAGGGTGGCTTGGGTGTCTCAAGTCTTATGATGTTATTCGACACCCCTTTCACCTCATTTCACTGTCACTGTCAATGTAATGTAATAATGTGTATACTCCTTAAAATGTCTATGAAAAAATTCATGATGACCGCCTTAGTAGTTCAGGTAACAAACAACAACATTCGCATTATAATATTAGTAATAACTAGTAAGGATAAAGACCTAGATGACCGGTGACTTGGTTAAAAAAACCTTATGGAGATTCTTGTTTGCATACATTTATATTCTCTGTGTGAACGTTTTATTCAGAAGGCGCCTACGGTTAGCCATCAGAAACGCTGTCATACAAATGCAAACATAGTGTCAGAAGCAATCAGTCGCTTTGTGTTTAAACGAGAAGCCATTCGAAGCAATGACAGCAGTTATTAACCCGACATATTCCTAACAACAAACATTACAATACATACACACATTTAAGGGAACATCCATTAATTACGTGTGAGATTCAAGAGGAGAGGGCGTTTAAGCCGAATCTCAGGAAATCTCACGTGGAGGAGAGAGGGTGGCTTCGGCAAATATCACGTAATTGAAGTGAAAATTTCTTTAGCTGCATTGAGCGGTATTTTTGGCAGGAGATAAAGATATGATTTCGCTTCATGACATTCTACTAAAGCGTGATCGAGCGTATTGCGCTTGCGCAGCTTGCGTCAGACTAGGTACGCGTAGTATAAGCTATACTGTATACGTCTAATATTGCTGTTTTATATTGAGATTGTCCAGCCCCTCATATGTTTGATTAATAGGCTGTATAAAATGTATATCATTCTTGTTTGGAGTGCCAATAAATGTAAAAACCAGACTTAAAGTATGTTGAATGACTTAGTTTTGATAATTTAAATATAAAAATTATGAAATTTAAATACATAATTAATATCAAAATTACTTTAAATATTCAAAAGAGAACACAGTTATTTTATTATTATGAGTGTTCACTTCTGTCGGCAGAATTTGGAAATTTGAGAAAATCAGTTCAATTGAAAGAAAAACATGTTTCTAGACTAAAATATGCCGAAATCTGACAGAGTTCTTCTATATATTTTAGTTGTTCCCATTTAAGTATTGTTTAATGTATTACTATAGGTTTAAATTACGATTTAAATAGTCTCAAAAACTAGTGTCTACGAGTTATAATAAAAATACTAAGGAAAATGTTGTTTTTTATTTTAGATAAAACCTTCGCAGTTATAACGAAAATACAAATTTTGAATAATCTAACGTAAGATTAGGAAGGGGGTGGGTGTCGAGACAAGTATTACGACATCTCACCAAGGTATCAAAAAAATCCTGAAAAACGCCTCACTTAATTTATGGACACCCCTAATATGTACGCTGGTTTGTAATTTAAAAGCTGTTTTTCAAGACTTCACTCAATGCATTCGTGTTTACTTAACAGATGGTGATGTCTTCATTACCAATATTCGTTTTTGTTGTTATGAGGATACTGAATTTACAAAGATGCGTTCAAGAAAATTAGAGAAGAGTTTAAGAAAACTCCCCTGGTGTTGCTAGTCCCTATGAACGGCGGTGGTCACTTAACATCAGGTGACCCACCTGTTCGTTTGCCTCCTATGATATAAAAATACGTCAAAGCTACCACCGGTTCAAACAAACAACCCGGTCATCGAGAAGAACCGGCAAGAAACTCGATCGGGTTTATCTTTTCATGATATATGTTTTTACAAATATAGATAGTTATATTCGTTTTTGATGGATGCACACAGAGGGGCTTCATTTCCACACGTCACCATTGTTCACATATTGATCCACCCTATAATAGCCTTTAGACAGTTTAGAAGTTAAAATCCGCTTAACATAGTGCCTGAACTTACTATTCGGCAAATCGGTAATGTGCTTTGGGTCTTACACAACCTAACACTAGTCCTCCTCCTCCAAATAACTGTTAGTGGTCTTAGTGAACCTGAAATATCGAATGAACAATTTTACATTGTTACTAGTATTTAAATTAAGCCGGTCTTTTACTAAATCCAACTTTACAAAGTTTTTGCGGACATACATTAGATTATTAAGAATGTATTTTAAGAAGAATTAAAATACCGATGTAGGTATATGTAGTAATTAGGTGGGAATGAAAGGGAGTTTGTACTGGTCTGGGTCGATACTGTCAAGTACTTCGTGATAAACACGAAATAGTGACTGTATTTTAGTCTGTGGCATTTCGGGATTAGTTGATGTATATCCAGCAATCAACAGGCTTGCAGGCCGGCATGACAGTAAATGACGATGGATTGTAACGTTCTTAGATTACACTGTACTTACATATTAGTATCACATAATATTATATATTTTATTTTATCTATTATAATAAATATTACATGATATCAGTGCTTACTTAACTGTGATATTTATGTTAAAAATATTTTATATGTATGTTGTATTTTAATTTTTTTGTATATAATAAGAATGTAAATGTAACGTGTGTCTAGGATTAAGTAATAAAACACATTTCAATTATTTTTAGCAATGTCTGCCTGTCTGTTTGTTTGTTTGTTTGGACACGCATCACTGCTAAAATACTGCGCATAACTAAATTTACTGACAACTAAACGATAAATTAATTCTGATTTATATGTCTATAATAATACTTTATTTTGTTATAAATTTGGACTACCTATATTACGCGCAAGCCCGGACTTACATGTATATTCAGAGCGGCCGTAAAAATTGACAAGGACTCTACATAGATATAGGTTTATTATGGTATCATTTTATTAGACTTTGACACGAATACAAACATCAAAACCAGTGATAATAATATGATAAATATGTATACGTGACTAATAAGTTAAATTATAATATCGCAAATTCATCATTATTAGTGTTGATTTTGATATTTATAAAAACAAAACGATAATCCCTTGTAAATATTAATCTAATTGATATAAATTAATGTCTTATAATCATTATATTTACTTTTTGATATATACGTACCTCTGTGTTGAATGATTGAGATCTGTTAAATATCAATCCGATGTCCGTCGGTATGAATCTCGGCATATATTGGATACATTCAGCTTTACATATTAATTTTTTTTTTATTGTAGCACGACAAAGTGACTGCACTTTGCCTGATGGTAAGCACAGTACAGTCCAAAAACAACGGCCCCCACCGAGTGACACACTATGCGAATAGCTGGATATGCAGAGACTGGTCCCGAAACGCGACCCGCAGGAGCGAATCACTATGACGGGCGTTTTCGCCATATACGCATATTGCATATCGCAATTTCTTACATTTTCTGGTATAAAAATGGCTGTAAATTCATTAAAGATTGGTTGGATAACTTTTTTTTTATGAGTCAATTCTTTTTTTCTTCCTACTTTAGGCGGTTTGCTCGAAAAAATAAGAGATTTTTTTTTCTAATATTACTTTCTAATATTCTAATTGTACTTTGACGACTCCTACTGGTGAACCAGTGCGAGTTACACAAAAAAATACTAAGACTATTTAAAGAGCGTGAAATTCCCCACAAGTTCCGTCAAATCGATTTGAAATATTGTAAAAGCCGGGTAAGCATTAGAAATTTGAAAAAAAAAAAGGCTTTTTTACATGCATTTTGAATGGTAAAACTTTAAATTTAAATTGTAAGTACTTAAAATTAATATTAAGAACTTAAACTTGGTGAGATTTTTTTTTCTATATGTAGATTAATATTTTGCATGAGCAAGGAAAAAAATAAAAATTGCGGAACTGAACCACCCTAATATATATTGTTTACGCTACGTAAGACTAAAACAAGTTATTAAGATCAAAATATATTAAGTCGAAGCGATGCTACTTCCGATGAATTTTATTGTAATATTTTACGTGAATCCAGATTTTCCAACTGACGCGAATTAATAAGAAGAAATCTGGATAATGCCCAATTATTATTCTGTGGTTTCGCGACTATGTGTATTTACTTCATTAACTAAGTTTCATTCCAGCATTTGAACCTACTTCGAGCTACGCGTCTAATATTATAAAGTATACGACAAAATAATTGATTCAATTTTAATTATATGATACTCTTAATCCTAACTAATATCTTATTCTATAACAAGAATGTAAATCTAACGTGACTGTACTTTGTAGATATCTGTGAAATAAATTACTTATGTATTTATTTACATGTGAATATAACAACAGTCAACAATAATAATACAATAACAATAATAAAAAGTAGTAAACTAAACTGAAGACCTACAACGCTTTATCACATTTATACACTGTTGCAGATATCTTGAAATAAGTAAAAAAAGACATTTCGATCATTTTTAGAAATCTCTGTGAATGGGTGTATGTTTGTTTGTACACGCATCACTACTAAAGTACTGCCTCGACGATAAAATCTCAAAGAAAATCATAAAGCATATTCTCGAGTAATTTTTATTTCATTCAAATCGGTTTACTCTATCAAAAGTTATTGTAATTTTAAGGACGACGCGACGCAAGTACGAGAGATATGTAGATAAGTAAATGGACTTAATACATTCAGGTGATTTTATTAGTCACTGTTTTTACATTAGGTTCCACGCGGACGGAGTCGCGGGCGCAGCTAGTCAATAATAATTGTAGACATAATAACAAAACATATGTCAGAAAAATATTGTTTATACAGTATCCACCGTTTTTAACGACATTTTGTTGTTTGTATATTTTATTCCAAAATAAACAGGTTATAGTAATTGTGAAAAATAGCACCAAATGTCATAAAATACTAGTGAATAAATTACGAGACGTAAAATAATTATGTAGTAAATGCAGGCGAAACCACGGGGACAACTAGTTGTAATACGATATAAATTATAAACGTAATAAATGATTCATCAACGTATATCCAGACATGAAATTCGATTTTACTGGCGAAATGTAGTTTTTACCAACGATATAAATATGCTAGATACTAGATTAGTACTATGTTTTTTTCTCAAACTGGCTACGCTCTTGGCCTAGCAAGGCCTTAACAGCTTCACCGGACTACAGATTGGTACTACATAACCCAGTTTTATTTATATGTGGTCCCATAATCGTATCTAATATAATTAGGGATGTGTTAATAATGCTCGTATCCAATAATGATGCGCGATTCCAATTTCAAATTGAATATTCAAAATATTCAAAAATATTTTAAAGATGAATTATTAAACTAAGAGTTACAGGAAATGATACATTTCTATTTTTTTTAAATAAAATCTTAAATAATTTTAAAGTTATCCGTGAACTTTTTTATTTATTATACATATTCAAACTAGTTTAATTAAAATTCCTTTGACTAACGGACGAATCTATATAACTAATTTAGTATATTAACAATTCTTTGATTTTTCATAAACATCTAATTAGTTAAAATCATTAAAATTATTCAAACACTCCGAATTATTCGAATAGTTCGAATTATTGAAATAGTTTATTCAATTAGAAACGTTATAGAATTCGTTAATAAACGAAATGAAACGAAAACTATTGAATTCTGCGATGCGAATGACACGGGATGCAAATAACGTTTGCTGTCTCTCTCTGTCACGTGTCACGAAGCGAGTTGAAGAGAGACGGGATATGACGCTACTGACATATGCCGTACTTTTTCTTCTGAATTACTATTCTAGTCTTCGTATTTATATCGGTGAATCTGATTACATTATTTGACCTTTCCTTGTGAGATAAGATAGAGCTATCATTCTCTTCTTATCTTAAACTGATATGTTTAGGCTGAAACGTTTTCCATACTGTCATCGAAAACTAATTAACCTATAAGCTTACGATATTTCACGTGTATTTGCTTTACACCAATAATTATATTATAAATAAAAGTAATAAAGTTAATTCGTTTATTATTTCAAAAGTAGTGGCAACCATCGTGAAAGGAAGATTCGTTAACGGTTGCCGTTGGCAAATCGGTTTATAAAAAATCGTTGCTGCGTAACCACCATGCACTCATCTGTTGTTAGATGAGGGTGACTGTCACGTGTATGAGGGTCACTATGCTAGCATTGTCACAAACATTATGCTAAGGTAACTGAAATGTTACCTAGAGTCAAGGAATTGAATCCAAACATTTAAACACTCAATTATCACAGCTTTAATTTATATGCTTGGCTTTTATCAAAGAATCTGGATGCAAAGGGATTTGACTAGATAAAGTTTATAATACTATCAGTTACTGTACGGTTACGTAAATTTCTTAAGTTTTATTTGTATGTCGCGAAAATTATTATTTGGATTGAATTATATTTATAAAATACTTTGATATTCAGTCGCGTTCAAACACTCAGTTAGGTTGCATAACAACACTATCGTAACACAGAAATAAAATAATTGTAATCTAACAAACAGCTTTATTCCCACAAACGGGCGTCCGAAACATATGTCCTTAATAATATATACGTAAAAACGTAAGTCCTTATTTACTTGCCCTTGACATCTAGAAAGTTGCATTCGAAACTGTTTAATTTTGTTTATAATTAAATACTAAATACATACAGAATAGTTTATCTTTAGTCTCTATTCTTGCTGGTACATCCTTCTCTACGTTTTAAATGAAGTCATCAAAATAAAAAGTGGACAATTGGCAAGTAGATATGTTATATACTGTATTGATGTTAATGTCTATGTCAAGTCTATGAGTGTACATGGAAGTATTTATCTAGTATAAATAATTCATGATTATAAACTGAGTCATATTCAAAATAGATTACATATCTTATAAATTTCCCAATTGAATAGTTAAGTAAGTTTAAATTATATTTTTTAATGATATATTAATGTTACAACTGAGTAAATAAATAATACGACAGAGTTGCAAAGTCTAACATAACTTAGTTATGAGCATAATTACGCTAACTAATATGCGTAATACAAAAATACCAAATTAAAGTATTATTTACTTAAATATTTTCATTAATCTAGAAAAATAGGAATAATATCATATTGATTATTATCGGCATCGTCGGCCTGTAGAGACCCATTGCAGGGTGAAATGTTTATTGTGTAGTGTATTGTAATTATGTAGTGAAATGAAATGTATTTTATAACTTATTCCTAGACACGTGCAACAATTTCTTAACAGATATCTAAAAAGTACAAATACGTTATACTTACATTTTATTATATGTATAGAAGATAATGGTAACATACAATGTCTTCGAGCAATTCTAAAGGTATTATATATCTATATAATAATCGTTGTATTTTAGCAAATTTAAACAATATTCCAATATGTTATTCTGACATATAACTATGTCACAGTAAAGTTTCATTAAAATCTGAGTAGTCTACTCGCATTATTGTAATGCTCTGATATAAAGGTCCAACATGTAATCGATGGTGATGTCTGGAATGGACTCCTCTCTGTGACGATGACTGGATTGTTTGTCCAAACCAGTGGTAGCTTTGACGTTCATAATTTTCATAAGCGTCTTCTCATGGCCTAAAATGAATAAAGTATTTTTGTACCGAATACTTATATAAAGTCTACATATATTTTTTTTGATATGAGATTATCAACAGACTTCCATATCTCGAACTCCACCGTTAATCTAGAATTGTAACCCGCTTACCGTGAGTTGTATTATCTACCTGTGTAAGATTTAATGATTAACAACTTCTAAGTAATAATTGGATTGTGCGTTTACAGTAAATAAGGCTTAGGTAGACAAATATTTGTTTATATAATCTGATTGATCTCGGCCTCGGTTTTAATCTGCCACGAACATTGATTTGTTTCTGTCTTATCTATTATATTTGTTGTTTCCAAGTAAATAATATTATGAAATATTATTGTGTTTACAGATTTCAATTTTAATACGTAGATATTTGTCGTTAAAACCAGTGTAATAATAATCAGTATGTTTCGTAGGTTCAAATCACGACATTCATAAGCGATATTTCGAAATTTGCATATATATTTGACGGCGATGGATAACATTATGAGGAAATTTAGCCTGACTGGGTCGAAACCACCATATATATGGAGAAAAAGCCCGTAATAGTGATTCGCTTCTGCGGGTCGCGTTTCGGGATCAGCCTGTGCATATCCAGCTTTTTGCAGGCCGGCATGATAGTGGCGACCGGCGACGCATAGTGTGTCACTCGGTGGTCGCCATTGTTTTTGGATTGTAATGTGCTTACCATTAGACGTACTGCGGTCATTTTGCCGTGCTACAATAAAAAAAAGCAATAATCGTGAATAATATAGTAATAAAAAAACTATTGAGAGGAATCTATACAGTTTACCCGTCGGCTGATTTTTGAAGACTGAGATCTCAAAATGGCGGCTCATATTTTTATATACCTCTAACCATTTTTTTAAATTATAATTTTACATCACATAATGTGTTATTGTCTTAATTTTTTTTAATTTTGTAATAAATACGTTTTTTAATCTATGCTGCCAACAGTCTATTCAGCAGAGCATTGTAAGGTCTATATTCATTTGTATAGAGCTTAAACCCTTATAGTTATGTACAGTCCAGGGGTTAATATACGAAGAAAAAATTTTGTACTGCTTTTAAAGTATAATGTGCGCACAGAGGTGTATGAAATTTAGCATAATTAAAGTTAATATTGAGAAGAAGGGGTTCAGAAAGATAAAATTTGGGTATGTGTGTGTCACAAAAACATTTAAATAAACAATATATTATATATATAATATATTTTATAAAATATTATATATATATATATATATATATATATATATAAATTCAAAAAATATAAACATAAAAATCAAACACATATTAATCTGTGTTATATAATATGCTATTTATTCCAACAAATAAAGTTCAAACTTAAAAAAAAACTCGAAGCAGTCATAAGAAATGCCGACAGGAGTTTAAACTCAAAACAATTAAAGAAATGTGTTCTCTTTTGAAATTTCATATGAATTATAGTGTGAATGAAAATATTTAAATTTCAGAATTTGTTTATTGAAATTACAACGCATAAGCTTTATACGCTCGGTCATGCTTACGTAGCATGTCATGACTCACAATTATAAATTTATCTCCTGCCTTAAATACCGCTCAACGCGCCTAAAGAAGTATTCACTTCAAAAATAATAAAGCACGGATGAATTTAGACCACTGGACGACCTCTATCGTAAAGAAATGTGTCAAGGTTTGAAACATGGCATAGTTGTTAAATGAAACGGAAGTGATGTGTAGCCTATATAAAATAATCCCTCTGCTTCATGATATTATAACTAAATACGTGATATTTTGACAAAACACGATAACACACACATACTATGTTGCTTAGATACAGGCGGATTGACGGGAAAGTCGTCAAAAATAATATAACTACCCAAGTTTTAACGCGGCACTGTCGAAGCGCATATGACGTACCTATATAATTATAAAATCGTTGCTCGGCTTTATTCAATGGATAATGAAAATATAGACAATATTTATGTATCGTATAATCTTTAGCAATGGCACTAGACTATTGCACAGCGATGTCTCTTTTTGATTTTTTTTTATTGTCCCGTTAATATAAGAATTAAAAGCTTTTTAAAATAAGTAATAGTGTCCAATTATACCGTTGTTTTAGACATCCTGTAAACAAATTGGACGAATATAAATAAATGGATGAAAAAAAAATTACAAAACCAAAGTCCTCCTTAGATTATTCTTGAAAAAATATTTAAAATCAGTTCAGTTTTTAAGGTTTCCTTAACCTAACCTTAACCTAAGGAAACAAGGGATTCAAAAATTATGATTTTGTTTATTTTATATAAGTATTACGAGACCGAGCTACGGTTGTCTCTCTCCTACTCTATTCAGTAAGTTGAGGTAAGGTGAGACAGCAATAGATTTCTGTTAAAAGCTGTTCTTCAAATGTGTTACCGACCGCCTTTTATAAGCCCCTTATATTCCCTCGGGATGTGTTCTTGATCCGATTATAAGACAATTTAAATTATTGTATTATATATCTGTTTTATACTAGGTATAGTTCTCGGCTTTGCTCGCACACTGATATGACATTAAATGATTTTTTAAATCCTATATACATGTTACTTCACAAACAAATTCGATAAAAATCGGTTATAAACAAACCGATATATATCTATAATTCTAGTAAATTAGTTATGTCGCTTTATGCGAAATGAAAGTAAGGCAATATTTAATGATAAATTAGTTATCAAAGTAATTAAATTACAATCCGATATGCGTAATAAAAAGGATTAAAATTTCCACGAAATTGATTAATATAATAGAGATATAAAAATAAAAGAATTTCATTCAAGTAAAATTTCTGTTTAATAATTATTAATTCTCTTAACTTAATTACACTATAATTAATTAAAATAAATACAACTTGGAAACTATTTACAATAATAATAAGGAATGATCAATTTACATTACATTTTACAATTGTGCCTAACGGCGTCGCGGCGCTCCGCGGTCTTAACCCTTACTAATAAAAGTTGCGTAATTTAAAAAAATCCATATAATAATTTATCTCGGACTGAATTTATTATTAAGACAGATATACGGATATATTTAACGTTTCATTAGCAAGGCTATTAGAGATTACCTCCGATTCTTCTTTACACTGGTCCGTCGCACTAAAAACTAAATCACAGATGAAAATAACTACTCGAACACTAAAATATTTATTTGGTTTAGCCTCTATGAGAATGCTTCGAGGAGTCACTGCCGTGTCAGCACCGTGATGGGCTTGTAGATGTGGGGCGTCAGGGGGTGGTGTGATGGCGACGGTAGGTCAGGGCTCGAAGATCCTGAAGTAGGCGGTGAATGCATCAGCGGCGGCGACGCCGGTAGGAGGGAAGCTTGTGCCAACATAGCCGTAGTTTGCGCTAAAGAATTGTTCTGCATAAACGTAGATTGTCCTAAAAATGGTGCCGATGGTATCCTATCATACAGTCCTGGAGAGAATGGCAAACCTCCGTAATTTATTGACTCACGGAAAGCAGGATGTACGGCGCTCGGCGCTACTGGAGGCGTCTTCATTGGTGCGTATCTCTGATACAACAGTTGGGAGTAGAGCCCGACTAATTGTGAATACGTGGCTGGAGGGTATGCACCGGCTAGCGGCGCTCCGGGGAAAATGGGTCGCTTGAAGCATGCCAACCTGGACCTCCCGTTTAGTGCAGAGCGACGTCTTAACTTCCCGGTTGTACCACCAATAAACACATCTTCAGCGGACGCGTCCAGCATCCAATAATTCCCTTTCCCCGGGTCGTCATAATGTCGAGGCACTTTCACAAAACACTTGTTCAGACTCAAGTTGTGGCGGATGGAATTCTGCCAACCCTGTCTGTTCTCTCTATAATACGGGAAATTTGTCATGATGTACTCGTAGATGCCGTTAAGCGTTAGTCGTTTCTCAGGGCTGTTACGTATCGCCATCATGATGAGGGCGTTGTAGCTGTAAGCAGGTTTCTCATGCTTCTTGTCTTTCTTCTCATCGTCTTTCGGTTTGGTACAATCAACGGGTTCAGTACCAGTCACGTCCAACTCCGAGTCGCTGAGGTCGGCCTCGGATGGGGATGCCTCTGTTGATGGCGCCGGCGACGGTGGGGGCTTCGACCCCGAGTGTAGTATAGAGTTTATACTAAAATCTCCTTCGAACTTCACCATTGTAACACTAAACACTGATTATGTTCGGAGCGCGTACGTTAACGTTGCGTGCGGCGTGTGAACTGGCGGGCGCGGAGGCGGGCGGTGCCTTTTATACGGCGGCGTCGACGCCCCGCCCTTGGAGCTTTACACCTTAAATATAACCAATAGGGGCACGAGCTTTCCTGTACATACGCCACGCCCTCGATCCCGTAAGCTCGTTCGCTCCCCCTCTGAGTCTCCGGTTTGGTGTAGTTTTATTTGGTTGCGCGAACGCCGCGCCACGGCTAGTTTATTTATTGTCTGCGTAATCTTGTATTATCATCTGTAGATACTATTGTAAATCGATTGTAGTTTGTAATTTGATTAATGGCGAAATATACATATATTTAAAATTAGAACGTGTGTTTTAAATCTTTCCGTCGGTTTCGCTTTATGAACAGACGATTTGTTCTCGCGGTTTTACAATTTAATTTAACATTTTAATGGATGAATATTTTTATTTTCTTTAGCAATCATACTGTTTCGTTTTGAATTATTTTCAAAGTCTTCGAATAGTAATAGAGTGAGCGTATATTTAGACATGTTACTATGAATTAGATATTGAGAAACTTCATAATTTATGGTAACCAAACTAACTTGTCTATCAAAATTTCCGTTTTACGTTGATAAGTAAATCAATTTAAAATAAATATACTTGAGTTTAACTTTGTTACCTGTATACACATAAAGACTTTTATATCCAATATTTTTAAAAATACAATATGTTATAATATGTACATATCTATACTAATATATAAAGCTGAAGAGTTTGTTTGTTTGTTTGTTTGTTTGTTTGGTTGAACGCTATGATCTCAGGAACTACCAGTCTGATTTGAGAAAGTCTTTCGGTTTTAGATAGTTCATTTATCGAGGAAGGCTATAGGCTATATATCATCACGCTAAGATCAATAGAAGCAGAGCACCAATGAAGAATGTTTCAAAATCGGGCACTTTTTTTGCTTTTGAGCGATTACGTTATTATTATATACGTTGCCATGGTAACGTAGTAAGTAGTAGTAATAATATTCGTCCAATAGGACAGGCGAAGGAATTAATCCATACTGCCAATTCTGAAGTTATGTAGTAAGTATCAAAGCTAACATTTTCAAAGTTTTTTTTTCCTATTCAAATAGTTCATAGGCGAAGGAATTAATCCATACTGCCAATTCTGAAGTTATGTGGTAAGTATCAACGCTAACATTTTCAAAGTTTATTTTGTTTTCGTATTCAAAATTTTATACTACTTTTATTTCCAAATTTTTATTTGTTCTATATTACGTATTATAAAAATAAAGTTTGTGTATGTACAATTAAAATAACAACTTTTTGATGAATGGATATGGTTACAAATGACCAAAAAAAACTTTTTTTATACTTTGTCTATATTATTATATTTTGTCTGTTTGTTTGTTTGTCCTGGGTAATTTCCAAAACGACTGGACCTATTTTAACGGGAATTTTACTTTTTACTGCCAGATAACCGAAATTATAGCGGTTGACATATTCTACTTTATTTGTCCGCGGCTTCGTCCGCATTACTTTGGGCCGATTTTCACGGGGTATTTACTGGTAGATAACAGACCTTAAAAAAGTAATTAATAATCTCAGGAACTACCAGTCCGATTTGAGAAAATCCTTCGGTTTTAAATAACTCATTTATCGAGGAAGGCTACAGGCTATATATCATCACGCTAAGACCAATAGAAGCAGAGCACCAATGAAGAACGTTTCAAAATCGGGCACTTTTTTCCTTTTGAGAGATTTCGTTAGTAGTAGTAATAATATTCGTTCAATAGGACAGGCGAAGGAATTAATCCATACTGCCAATTCTGAAGTTGTCAATATAGGTATTTCTTATATATCCTTTAATCAATTTTATTCCATGTCTAAGTTACAATAAAGGCATAAGCGCCAAATCTTCTATATAATATGTCGTACATTATTTTATCCATCATTATTATTTTCTTAGTCTTCATAATCATAAAACAAAATTGTTCAAATAAAGATTTCGTTAGCGTTAGTATTATATACGTTGCCATGGTAACGTGGTAAGTTTCTATCGCAAACATTTTCGAAGTTTATTTTGTTTTCCTATGGAAAAAGTTTATACTACTTTTATTTCTAATTTTTTATTTGTTCTCTATTACGTATTATAAAAATAAAGTTTATGTATGTACAATTAAAATAACAACTTTTTGATGAATGGCTAAGGCTACAAATGAACAAAAAAAAATTTCTTTATACTTTGTCTATATTTTTATATTAGTATATTTCTCTGTTTGTTTGTTTGTTGCGGGTAATCTCCAAAACGGCTGGACCTATATTTACGGGAATTTTACTTTTTACTGCCAGATAGCCGAAATTATAGCGGTTGACATATTCTATTTTATTTGTCCGCGGTTTCGTCCGCATGGCTATTTCCAAAATGGTTGGACCGATTTTCACGGGGTATTTACTGGTAGATAACAGACCTTATAAAAAGTAATTTAGGTTTTTTATTCGCCTTCGGCCGCAGTGGAATATCCGTAATGCTTGAACTGATTTTCACGGGACTTTCACTGGAAGATAACTCACCTTATAAGAAGTAACTATTTTATTTTGTTTCTCAAGACTTTGTCCGCAATATCCTACTATCTCCTAATTGATTGGACCGACTTTCACGGGGCTTTTACGGGCAGATAACTAGCGGGCTCGGAAGACGTTGTCGCGCCCGGATAATAAAATGAAAACTTTGACAAATTATACCTAAACCTTCCCCATGAATTATCATTCTATCTACTGGTGAAAACAGCATGAAAATGGTAGTTTTTGACTTTATCGCGAACAGATAAGCTGACAGAGGACTTTTTTTAACCGACTTCGAAAAAGGAGGAGGTTACTATGTTCGGTTGTATATATATTTTTTATGTATGTTAATCGATATTTTAGTTAATTATGAACCGATTTTAATGATTCTCTTTTTATTTGAATTGGTACACTATGTAGTGATTGACTGCTACGTATGTATTAGTCCATGTGAAATTGATGACGTGAGACGTGTGCCTTACTGACTCCAAGAATAAATATACATAAATGAAAGTCATATATTTGTATGTAATATGAATTATATCATCTTTTTAGTCAATTTGACGGCCATATTGTCTTATTTACCACGTTTGCTTCTACATAACTCAGTTATTATAGCAACGTATAAGAATAACTTAAGTATATCGACAATACGGGCATATTATATCTATCTATAAAATAAAAGATTTAAGATATATTGTTCGATAATGTATAGCTTATAATTTTCATTACTTTCTTATATAGTGTTAGTGAGTACTGAGTTTGGTATATAGTAGGTTGAAGTTCCAGTTATGTTGCTGATGATAAATCCCATCCCACTCGATATACTATTTGTATTCATATATCTAATGTACACGTTACATGTTACAGTTGGCGTGAGTGTCGTAGTTACAAATGTTTTTGAAAAAACTTTTCTGTAATGTACACACCCACTCACAATTTTCCATTTCTTTAATACATTTTTTAAAAAGCGCGTGCGGAGCCGCGGGTAACAGCTAGTTATATAAATAAAATTATTACGTTTGTTGTTTGTCAGTGTTAAACTCTAAAATCATTCTTTAGAGTACTATCTAGTTTAAATATCATTACGCTTTTTCAAAGAGCTTAGGAGTAGTCATAAAAGGCAACAGAGATAGCTCAAAACCGCTTAAGTTGTGTTAAGGGTAAATCAAGTCAAGGGCACCAACTAGGTACTTTACACAAATAAGTATACCATTCATTTCTATTGTACGCGACTGCTGTCACAACTTAATTTTAAATGTATGGTTTATGAAATTATTTAAAACCGACTAGCGACCTGTTAAATTATTAAAATTAAAACAATAAACTTTTTTTTTTACTGAAATCAGGTCTTACGAATTTGGGTCCTGTTAGAAATCCTGCTGACTCCCAAATAGAATTACAAAACAAAAACCCAATCGGTATCCGGATTATAAGCCTACTAGCGATAGAACTTCATCCGAGTTTCTATCTTTATATATGACTAGCCGACCCGTGCCCACTTCATTGGGTGGTAATAGGCATTATCAAGCTACAACTTTTTTCTAGAACTCAATCATATATCTCTCATCGTTAAGGCAGCGTTCGTAAGAAACGTTTTACCATTTTTTCTCCGACTCCCCAGATATTACCCCCTAGAAGCTCACAAACATTACCTCTTTATGATATTAGTATAGATAATATAATTAGTTAATAGCTTCTGCCCGCGACTTCGTACACGTGGAATGGTTATTTTGCGCTAAAACGTAGCGGAAGCTCTGAAAAGGGAGAAATACCCCGATTTTGCAACATTCTTCATTGCTGCTCCGCTTCTATATATATAAGCCTATAACATTCCCTGATAAATTAGCTATATAACACTGAAAGAATTTCAAATCGGTTTAGTACTTCCTAAAATTACCCCTTACAACGTCACAAACTCACAAACTTTACCTCATTATAATATTAGTATAGATTAGCTGATACCTGTAGTGGTGTACCAGCAGCTGCACTTAACGAGTCGGTTCCCATTTACTTGTAGTAGCTCCATTAACAATGTTCTATCTCGTGATTTAACATTGTAGCATATTAAATGAATCATTATTCTATGAAATAATCGAATGACTCGTTTAGGTGAACAAAATAAATGTTCACGATTTGTTCAAATCAAAACTACTTTATTCAATTTAGGCCCTACGAAGGCGCTTATGGATGCCAAAAGTTTTTAATATATACACAGAGAGGAGTCAATTCCAGACATCATCACCATCATTTGTGAACTTTTTTCGCTCAACATTCACTGTATAATAATCATTTGGACATTAAGGGTCGTTTGACATAACGCTTAAACTTACAGTCCGGGATATAAGTAATATGCTTTGGCAGTGTAGTCCGGTGAAGCTGTAGAGGCCTCCAAAAGGCCAATAGCGTAGTCAGTTCGAGGGATACGTTGGTAGGTTGTTGTAAAATCTAATACCCAACAAACTGTTACTGATTTTGCTGAGTTTGTTACATGGGATGACCAGTTTATCACAGTTTCTAGTATTTAGATCATTCCGATCTTTTGCGAAATCCAATTTTCAATATTTTTGCGGACATACATTAAATTATCGAGAATCAATTGCGAGGGAATTTAAACTAATCCTATTCGCCAAATCCTATTCAGTAGTTTGCCTTCAATCGTACCTATACAATTGAATTCGATTGAAACCATTTCATAAGTATGTACATTATAGTCCGGGAGTTGTTAATTACCCTATTGTTATGAAATCGTTTCGATTTATCCAGCAATCTTGTAATAAAAATGTATTACTGATAATAATGTAATAATCTATTTAAACGCTTAATTAAATATTTATTATTTTTGTCAGGAAATTCGTTGATAAAGTATCAAATTACTCACGTATACGCTATCAAGCTTGACGTCATTCAAAACTGATAGTAAGAATGGGAGGGATTAGTAAAAAAACACGTAAAAACAGTGATCATATTAAAGGTAAAACAAAGTGTATAATAAATACCTTTATAACAACGTCTTTAGACGCGCTGAGATATATTTTTTGGCAGTAGATAAATTTATAATTTCGCGTCTTGTCATGCTAGTAAGCGTGACCGAATGTATTGCGCTTGCGTGGATTGTATTAGACTAGCGACGCGTAGTACAAGAGCCTGTGTACCTACATCTAATATTGATATTTTATATTGAAATTGTGCGGCCCATCATATGTTTGATGGATGAATAAACTGTGTAAACAAGTATATAGTTAGCCAACAGACGTGAATGACAGACTAATGATGATAAATTCAATTTACAAATTATGAAATTTAAATAATTTACACTATAATTAATTTCAAAATTTAAAAGAGAACACATCTGAGTTTTCACTTCTGCCGCCAATCCTTACGACTGCATCGACTTTTTGTATTTACTATCAATTATTTCTAATATGTGTGAAGTACTAATACAGTAACAATGTTTAATAGGAGTAAATATTCCTACTTAACCGAATAAAACGAAGGAAATATTTAACAAATTTAGTAATATCATTAATAATTAACGCAAATTTTTCGTAAAATCTATCTTTTTATATAGATAGGTACTCTATAGGTTTCATAAAATCGAGAGGGGCTAGCTCTTAAATTCAACTGTCGGACCACACTTAGATATACATTGAAAATTTCAGTATTAAAGAAACAAATTAGAAAAAAGCGCGGTCCAAGAGTATGATGTTTTAAAAAAAAATAGTCCGCCTCAAAAACCTAGTGTAACTAAATCATCTCCACAGATAATCTGTCACAGACGCCTACAACAGATAATATACTGTTTTTTACATAAGATACTAACTATATATGAGTAAAATAGATTACGTTATCGAAATGACAAACGATAAAAGAGATCACTTGACAATATTATTGACAAACGATAGTAATCTTGTAAATAAAGCAACTCATTTTTTTTGCTTGTGCCTGATAGTAAGATCAGTACAATCCAAAAACGACGGCGACCACCGAAAGACATACCATTCTTTGCCGCTAGCCGCTGTCATGCCGTCCTGCGTAAATGTCTTTTCGCGTTACGCTTGAAGGAGCCCATGTTATACGAAGAAGGGAACGCACTGGCCGGGAGATTGTTACACCGCTTCACGGTACGACAAAGATAAGATGTTCCGAACCTTTTAATTTGTGCCCAAATAGGATTTAACGTTAAACTATGTTTTTTACATGTATTTTTGTTTCTTGTAATACCATCGAAATAATTAGTTTATCATCTGACGGTGACCCATATTGACAGAATTATTCTTTTATGAGATCTACTAACGTCAAAATATCAGGCGTCATCATAGTTTTACGTCCTTATTTTTATTAATTAGAAATGTTATCAAGATTCAAATTATTTTGTACATATATATATACATATACTACTATGGTACTACTTATTCTTTAGATATACCTTAGATCTGATAATTCTAATTCAGTCGAATAAAGATTCAGCAAAGATAATAAGTTACTTTCAAATCTTTGTTTTGACATTTCATATGTTATCATCTTAACAGTGTCACAGATTCTCCTTTACATGATAATTTAAATTCAGAAAAACCAAAACTATTTTTTGTGTCAGTTTCAATGTTTTATGTACATTTGTAGTTATTATATTAGAAAAGGTATGGAATATAAAATTTTCTATAAATTTGATTTTAAGCATTATTTTATACTGTTAATAGTTTTTGGGATAAAATGCACAGAATAAGGAAATGTTTTGCCATATGTATGTTGATTCAAAGTTATTCTGCATTACAATAGTCATCAATAAGGTGGTCCTTAATTAGAAAATATTCGAATTTTACTTTAAAATAACCCGTTCCCCACGAACGTCAACATTTTAAATGGAAATAACATAGGAAAAACTCTGTTATTGCTTTGGATTTTTTTTAATAATGAACTAATGTACGGATTAAATTGACATAGCAATATTCTTGCAGATAATTTAACGCTCTATAGAAAAGGTCTGGTGTAATTTTTAGCTAACTTGGCTGGTTCAAAAGTTATACGAGGTCAAAACCAATTTCAATTTTCTTTACGAGACACGGGTTAATTTTAAAATTAAGAGATCCGATTTGGCACATTTTTTTAAATATAAAATATTTAGAACCCATTTAGGACTATCCTGAAGAAAAATTCGGACATGCCCTAAATATGGATCAACCTAGTAATCAATTAATTATCTAACTGACCCGGCCACGCGTACCCGTGGTGCAGTTATTAGATGTTGAATTCAAATTATGATAAAGTATTAGCGTGGTACCATCTAGATATCTATAACAGTCGGTCGTACAGATTTCTGTCAACAAACTAATTTAAAGCGCCATCTGTTCGAGCCTGGTGAAACTTATAATTAATAAAAATAATCAACATTGACAATAATTTAATTTGTAATTTAAAATATTGAGGCCATTAATCGAAATCTAAATTATCCTATCTCTCGAGTTGGACCAAATCTATACTAATATATAAAGCTGAAGAGTTTGTTTGTTTGTTTGGTTGAACGCTATGATCTCAGGAACTACCAGTCCGATTTGAGAAAGTCTTTCGGTTTTAGATAGCTCATTTATCGAGGAAGGCTTTTTAGGCTATATATAATCACGCTAAGACCAATAGAAGCAGAGCACCAATGAAGAATGTTTCAAAATCGGGCACTTTTTTTGCTTTTGAGCGATTACGTTATTATTATATACGTTGCCATGGTAACGTGGTAAGTAGTAGTAATAATATTCGTCCAATAGGACAGGCGAAGGAATTAATCCATACTGCCAATTCTGAAGTTATGTGGTAAGTATCAAAGCTAACATTTTCAAAGTTTATTTTGTTTTCCTATTCAAATAGTTCATACTACTTTTATTTCCAATTTTTTATTTGTTCTCTATTACGTATTATAAAAATAAAGTTTGTGTATGTACAATTAAAATAACAAACATTTTTTTTTTATTATTGAAATGTATTTTATTACTTATCCCAATAGACGTGCAACAATTATTTTCACAAAACTCTAAAAAATTCAAATACGTTAGCTTTAAATTGTTATGTATCTTTTTTTTTGGCATCTAATCTGCTAGTAGATTATTACTGCCATTGTCGAGTAAGTAACCATATTAGTGTGTGTGTTATTCAATAGTGGATTAATATAAAACAAATATCTAACAACAGTATTACCATCGCCAGGATATGACGTCACTAGCATATGATGTCATAGCTTTAACCTCCTAAATACACAGTACGAATTATGACTGTTTTTATATAAGGTCATTTAGAGTTTTTGGCGGGACCTTAGTCTGTCATGTAGTGAATTTTATATTCTATTCATAATCTTGTATAGCTTTACTCTATATTTTGTAATATTGGTGGTATTTTATGTGGTATGCCAGTTATTGTGCACAAGGGACGTGGATGGGAAATAAGACCACGGAGCATGAATTCTGAGATGTCAAAAAAACTCACTGGAAAGTTCCAACTAGGGGGCCACCATCTTGTTAGAAGATTGAAATTATCACAAGACAATTGTAATTTCATTACCTAATCGTCAATGGCAATAATAATCTGGTAGATTAATCGGAAAAAATATAATTAAAAAAAAGTCGAGGCAGTCATAAGGACTGCCAACAGAAATGAAAACTCAAAACAGAATAACTGTGTGCTCTTTTGAATTTTCATATTAATTATGGTGTAAATAACAATATTTAAATTTTAGAAGTTTAATTAAATTATTAACATTAATGTAGTTTTCACATGTACTGGCACTCGGAGCAATAATTATATACATTTTTATAAAGTCTAATAATCAATCAAACATATGACAGGCTGCACAATATCAATATTAGATGTCCACAGGCCGCTATTACACGCGTCGAAGCCGCGTAAGCGCATTACGGTCAGTCACACTAGTAGCATGTCATGACGCGAAATTATAAGTGACATGTCCTGTCGTAAATACCGCATTAACGCACCTAAAGAAGTTTTCACTTCCAAAAATGTAATTATGTGAAATTCTGCATTAATTAATTTCTACGCGTTCACGTTGAAGTTCCTACTATACATTCATGAATAGAAATGAAACACTATTTGCAAACAATGAAGCGATGCCGTTGATCCTATAAAAGGCACGCTAATATTGCAACGGGAACATAGAGGCTTGGCAATGGATTTACGAGTTAAAGCTTCTATATGAAGGTATGAGGGTTCAGTCGTAACGTGTTAGGTTATTAGGAATGGAGAAACTTATTTAAGTGTCCATCTGTGTAGAAAATCTGTCGGCAAATACTTAATCGTGTTACGACATCTGCATTTCATACTTGCAAAACATATTAAAAGATATGGACGGTGTACGCGTAAGGTAAATTGTAGTATTAAATGTTTTGTTGAATATTTTTCTAGGAAGATTATTTACCACGTTTGCTTCTACATAAGTCAGTTATTATAGCAACGTATAAGAATAACTTAAGTATATAGACAATACGGGCATATTATATGTATATAATAAAAGATTTAAGATATATTGTTCGATAATGTATAGCTCATAATTTTCATTACTTTCTTATATAGTGTTAGTGAGCACTGAGTTTGGTATATAGTAGTTTGAAGTTCCAGGTATGTTGCTGATGATAAATCCCATCCCATTCGATATACTATTAGAATTCATATATCTAATGTACACGTTACATGTTACAGTAGATGGCGTTCGTATCGTAGTTACAAATGTTTTTGAAAAAGGGTTTCTGTAATGTACACACCCACTTACAATTTTACATTTCATTAATAAATTTTTAAAAAGCGCGTTGGGAGCCGCGGGTAACAGCTAGTTATATATAAATGCAAACTTTCATGAAGATCTGTTGAGTAGTTTCGGAGTTCATCGTGGACATACATCATGACAATGACCACAGCGGGGTGGTAGGGTTTTACAGCCTGACTGGGTCACAACCACCATGTATATGGTGAAAAAGCCCGTCATAGTGATTCGCTTTTGCGGGTCGCGTTTCGGGATCAGCCTATGCATATTCAACTTTTCGTAGGCCGGCATGACAGCGGCGACCGGCGATGGATACTGTGTCACTCGGAGGTCGTCATTGTTTTTGGATTGTACTGTGCTTACCATCAGGCACAGAGCAGTCATTTTGCCTTGCTACTATAAAAAAAAATGACACTGGATTTTTATATATCTAAGATAAAGATGCAAAAAATAATCCTGCACCTTTCTTATATATAATCTTTAAAGTAAATATTCACTAATATACCCGAGCCTATTTTTAAGTGATATGGTACATAATATAGATGCCTGTGTTGTTAAATTTGATTAGATCTGGTAACATGTAACGTGAGTGGGTAGTTGTGGAGAAGGCCAGGTCGAGACGCGGCCCCACCTTCAATTGATCTTAAACAGGCTCAATGTTTGTGACCCGCACCTTAAGTAAGGTTAAATAATTGATGCCCACACTGTGGCGGCAACTAGTACCCTAGTGATGTTACACTGCTTTATCGATATTAACCAATTATTGAAACGTTCATTATTTGTTTTTATAAATGGAACAAAACTGTAGATCTGTATGGCTTTCACAGTTTAACTGAGCTGTGTTAAAAACTCGGAAAGGTATTTAGCTCCAAGCAAACTAATGTGACAGCACTATCTATAATTTGCAATTTATATGGGCTATGAAATTTCAGAATGAATTACAAATATCCATTTGATCTGATTAACCAAGAATACAATAATTTAAAAAAATTAATACATTTCAAAGTCAACCGATTAGCAATTATCAGCCATTTTGATTCCATTTCCATTTTTCCTTCAAATTCAGACATTATCAACCTGCTTTTTCCAGATGTCCTGCAGTTGTCCTCATCATACTGATGAGTGATTGTCACCGATCTAACAATTTACTGTCTATTACATATAATAAAAATTAAGTGTCTGTATGTAATATCAAAATAAATTTGTTTAAACTGATTGGGTACGAAAGTATACACGCTACAGATAACAAAAATGCAATTTTTAAAGTTTTTGTCGGTCTGTCTGTCTGTTTGTTCCGGGTAATTTCCAAAATGGTTGGTACGATTTTGACGGGAATTTCACTGGCAGATAGAAAAAATTACAGCGGATTACTTAGGCTACTTTAAATTAGACAAACTCTTAACCGCCGCTTCGTCTGCAATGCTATCTTCAAAACGGGTGGACCGATTTCCCCGGGACTTTCACTAGCAGATAGCTAACCTTATAAAAAGTAATTTAAGTAATTTTATTTTATACTAGCTATTAACCGTGGCTTCGTCCGCAACGTTATCTCCAAAACGGTTGGACTGATCTTCACAAAACTTTGACTGGCAGATAGCTGACCCTACAAAAAGTAATTTCAGCAATTTTAGTTTATACTAGCTGTTAACCGTGTCTTTACCCGCAGTGCTATCTCCAAAACAGTTTGAGTGATCTTCACGAGACTTTCACTGGCAGATAGCTGATCTTATAAAAAGTAATTTAGACAATTTTAATTTATACTACCTGTTAACCGTAGCTTAGCCCGTAGTACTATCTCCAAAATGGTTTGACCGTTTTTCACTGGACTTTTACTGGCAGATAGCTTATAGAAAGTAATTTAAGTTATTATATTTTAGACTAGCTATTACCCGCGACTTCGTCCGCATAAAATTTAGCAAATATGTTGTTTACTGTAAACATGTGCCTAAAATGTGCGTTGTACTAGACTCCAAGAATAAATATAATTGAAATTCATATATCTGTATTCATATGTATGTAATTTCAATTAAATTGTCTTTTCGGTCATTTCGCTTTATTTACCGCGCTTTCGTCTACATAACTCAGCAGCCATAGTAACATATAAGAATATTGTATCCAAGTCAATGAGCACTATTTAAATTATCGAATATTAAAAACTGCTTAAATAGGTATAAAGTTTTATATCTTGATTTATATTTATGCAAGATTTCAAGACGTCAGCTCAGTCATTCTATATAATTCAACATTATATTTATTAATAATAATTTTGAAGATAGAAGGGGTCTTTCTAATAAGATATTAGACCATAAACGTTTTAGTTATTGACAATGTGGGCGTGTTATATTATCATAATAACATCTTTACGTCCTTGTTCATTAGTTCCTTGTACAGTGTAAGTGAACACTGAGGTAGTTACATGGTGGGTTAAGGTTCCAAATATGTTACTGATGATAAACCCCTCCTTTGACCACTGTTAGTATTTATATATCAAATATATACGTTACACTGTGTCACTGTAGGTGGCGTGCGTGTCGTATTTATAATTGTTTATAAAGAGAATTGTCATAATTGTACATGGTCTTATAATTTTATATTTCTTTGATACAATTTAAAAATAACTTCCGAGTGTAGCTCAAAGACAATGACAATCGAAGTAAAAGTTGTTCGAGTTTGAGTTGTACCATTCAACTGGATATATTGCCTTACATGTGTGTCCATTGAACTTAATGGATCATAATGAGACAACATGACGAGGATTCTTATCTACGGTGTGCTGAGTATAAATATCCCGCATATAGAAACAAATTAACAAAGGTTCATTTTTTTTCGCTATTGACCTAGCAAGGTATTAACAGCTTTACCGGACTACAAAAGGTTCATATTATGTTCATTTAATTTATCGATAATGTTTTTTCCCTATGGACAGAAGGATGCGTGTATTTATGTGGTGTGTATGAAATTAGATTATGAGTGTTGGGGTCGCGTGTGGGCGATGTGGCTCTCACAAGACTTTATAAATCGTCCGCACCGCTACTACGGATAGTCGATAGAAAATCGGCAGTAAAGGGTACATGTTATTCTTTAACTTATAACTGTTATTATGTATCCCGTCATTATAATTGAGAAATGCTTCTTTGGCTTTGTTTTTTTTTATTTATTAAGGGCAACAACCAATTGTACTCAATAACACATGTAGGCAATAATACATAAAAAACAAATAGTTCTTAGAGAACAATCCGCTCCGCCGCCCACGGAATAAGTATACAATTTTTTTTATTTTTGGGCAGTAAATAATATCAAATAAACGAATGATAATTAACTAGTAAGATTAAACTTAAAATGCAGTACGTTACGAGTTAAAATAAAATGAAATACAATAAAACAAGTTAAAAGAAAGAATTAAAATCTTACCATACTTAAAATACTCTATAACTTATGATAAAATACTCTGTTTTACGTCTTTTTTAAAGGAAGCCGGTGAGTTGGCAAAAATATCAATTGCAATCAAATGATTATTATATAATTTAGTAATTCTGTATAATGGTGCTCGCTCACCGGCATTTGTCTTATAAAAAATAGACGTAAAGAGACAACATTTAGAACTTTCTCTTATGCAATGTGAACGGTTAGGTACATGAAAATATATTTGATTTGTGAGTTTATTACAATCAAATTTATTATGGCATATATGAAATAGTAACATTTGATCGAGAAACATTCTTCTAGTCGTAAGAGTCGGTAAGGAAAATTTGTTTAGAAGAACATCGTAAGAGGCCTTGGAATGAAGCGAGGAAACTTTCTTTGAATATTCTCTAATTGACTTTCATATTTTTTATATAACGGGTTCCAAACAGAGGTAGCGTATTCTACTTGAGATCTAATTAATGAAGTATAAAGTATAGTATATGATTCAGGCCTCTTAAAAAATACATAATTTTGCATGAAGAATCCATACATCATAAAAGCTTTACTCATTATAAGATTAATATGAATATCAAAATGCAGTTTTGAATCCATTAGTATTCCCAGGTCTCTTATTGTCTTAACTTTCTCTAGTGTCGTTTCTTCTAAAGTGTAATTGAAGATTAGGTTATTGATTTTCTTAGTAAAGGTAATTGATAGTCAATTAGTTAGGTTTAGATGTAGCTTGTTATTTCTACAGTAATTACCGAAAAAACTCAAATCAGTTTATAATTTATAACAATCACCAGGTGTTACAATTTCGCTATAAATTTTAAGATTATCAGCATACAATAGAAAATTACTATGTTTAAAACACCTGTCGATATCATTAATGAAAATAATAAAAAGCAATGGACCCAGAATGGATCCTTGGGCTACGCCTGAAGTGACTTTAAAGAAATCTGAGGTAAAACCATTGATAACAACAAATTTTTATGTATGCTGTTGTATAACTACATGTATGCTGTTGGGTTTCGAAATAAATAGATTAAACCTAAAATAACCCAAGTACCGTTATATTATTAAAGACTGTTTTTTTTCGTAATATTCAATTTATAAAAGACAAAACCGAGAGTTTATGTCATTTAAACACATTCAGTTTTTCTATCAAATGGATGTGGTCCTGCGGCTATCTCTAAGATTGCCTAGTTACCTCACCGCTGGACTGAATGCCATAAAAGATGCCACATCGAAGTGGCTTTTCTTTGGAGGAGACTTTTACTAATATACACCTTTAGACAGAGCTAGACTGTATTATAATGTTACTAAATTTTATACTTACACACAGATACACATATAGTGGAAGGGCTTTATTTTTCCCTTATATTCAAACTGGTTTAGTTTAGATTAGCCTGATTGTCATACACGAAGTAGGTACTACACATTTGAATTCGTGAAGCCCACATGTCGGTACACATGTGTCTCACAAATTCTTATATGTACGAATAGCTAGCTTAGAGTGCTTAGCCAGATTCGCGGTGTTGCATCCAAGGTTGCATCCTAAGTTCGGCCACTTTTCCTTGAACTTCAACCCTTGAACTTTTTGCCAAGCGGCGAAGCACTTTAAGCGTTCGCGTTAGTAGTCTGATAAAGCTGTGAAGGAGCGTCAAGCCAATAGCGTAATCAGTTCGAAAAAAAAACTGTTATTCAACGCAGGTAACGTAGCAAGTAACTTGTTTTACTATAAAAAAACAGCAACAAAACGAATATGGTTTTCTTATAGCAGTAATTATTAAGTACATATATCTGGAATAAACATTTTATAAAATCAAAATCAAATAAAGATTTTGCTTCGAGTTTTACGACGATAAAGAAGTGAGATTTCAAATCAAAATTCCAACGAATCTAGAACGTGTAGTAGAGCATCGTCGCTGCATTAATTAGATCAATGGGTAGGTATCACAAAATGACGCACTACTTAAAGAAGATGTGGACACGACTTCCTTATTTTACTGGTCAATTGAATCTTTGCTCGTCGGAAATGTAACGGTTACAAGGTAACTGTTTATACTGAAATAATAGTCGTGTATTAATTTTTATTGGATTAAAAAAATCGTTTTGTTTAACATTCGGAATTATACATGATATTCATCATTTTCTGGTAGAATTGGTTAGGAACAGCAATATTGGAATAAATTTAATTGAAATAAACTGGATGGAATGTCGGTATGTCAGTAAAACCCGATGAGTATTGGTAAAACGCTTTGTAAAATGAGTGATAGAGTATTTTATAAAATATGTACGAATTAGTAAAGTTTTAACTTTAATATAATTAGGTTACGATTGTGCTTGAGGTCTCAAAACAAAATCCTCTAAATAATAATAATTAAAAAAATATAATGCTATAGAAAGTTCATACAAATCCAATCAGCCCCGTTCCCTAAGTCTACGCTGTAGAACTACGTTAAAGGGCTGTACAGATTATCCCGTATTGGGGTAATGAGTTATAATCGTTACATATTATAAAACAAAGTCGTATGTCTGTTCGCAATAAACTCAAAGACTACTGAACGGATTTACATGCGGTTTTTACCAGTAGATATAGTGATTCATGAGGAGGGTTAGATATATAATTGTTGATTTATCATGATGGGATAGCGTCCACTGGGCCCGCTAGTACCGAATTAATTAAAGGAAGCTATGAGGAGAGGGGTATTTGAAATTATTTTTGTTTTTTTGAAGTGAAAACTTCTTTAGGCACATTGAGCGATATTTTTTGGAGGGAGAGAAATTTATAATGTCACGTTATGACATGCTAATAAGTATGACAGCCGTATTGCGCTTACACGGTTTACGTTATACTAGCGACACCTAGTAAACACGCCTGTGTACATATAATATTGATATTTTGTATTGAGCTTGTGCAGCCTAACATATCTATATCTATATTATATATTATAATATATAAAGCTGAAGAGTTTGTTTGTTTGTTTGTTTGGTTGAACGCTAGGATCTCAGGAACTACCATTCCGATTTGAGAAAATCCTTCGGTTTTAAATAGCTCATTTATCGAGGAAGGCTATAGGCTATATATCATCACGCTAACACCAATAGAAGCAGAGCACCAATGAAGAATGTTTCAAAATCGGGCACTTTTTTCCTTTTGAGAGATTTCGTAAGTAGTAGTTATAATATTCGTTCAATAGGACAGGCGAAGGAATTAATCCATACTGCCAATTTTGAAGTTGTCAATATAGGTATTTCTTATATATCCTTTAATCAATTTTATTCCATGTCTAAGTTACAATAAAGGCATAAGCGCCAAATCTTCTATATAATATGTCGTACATTATTTTATCCATCATTATTATTTTCTTAGTCTTCATAATCATAAAACAAAATTGTTCAAATAAAGATTTCGTTAGCGTTAGTATTATATACGTTGCCATGGTAACGTGGTAAGTTTCTATCGCAAACATTTTCGAAGTTTATTTTGTTTTCCTATGGAAAAAGTTTATACTACTTTTATTTCCAATTTTTTATTTGTTCTCTATTACGTATTATAATAAAAAGTTTGTGTATGTACAAATAAAATAACAACTTTTTGATGAATGGATATGGCTACAAATGACCAAAAAAAACTTTTTTTATACTTTGTCTATATTTTTATATTATTATATTTTGTCTGTTTGTTTGTTTGTCCTGGGTAATCTCCAAAACGACTGGACCTATTTTAACGGGAATTTTACTTTTTACTGCCAGATAACCGAAATTATAGCGGTTGACATATTCTATTTTATTTGTCCGCGGCTTCGTCCGCATTACTTTGGGCCGATTTTCACGGGGTATTTACTGGTAGATAACAGACCTTAAAAAAGTAATTAATAATCTCAGGAACTACCAGTCCGATTTGAGAAAATCCTTCGGTTTTAAATAACTCATTTATCGAGGAAGGCTACAGGCTATATATCATCACGCTAAGACCAATAGAAGCAGAGCACCAATGAAGAATGTTTCAAAATCGGGCACTTTTTTCCTTTTGAGAGATTTCGTTAGTAGTAGTAATAATATTCGTTCAATAGGACAGGCGAAGGAATTAATCCATACTGCCAATTCTGAAGTTGTCAATATAGGTATTTCTTATATATCCTTTAATCAATTTTATTCCATGTCTAAGTTACAATAAAGGCATAAGCGCCAAATCTTCTATATAATATGTCGTACATTATTTTATCCATCATTATTATTTTCTTAGTCTTCATAATCATAAAACAAAATTGTTCAAATAAAGATTTCGTTAGCGTTAGTATTATATACGTTGCCATGGTAACGTGGTAAGTTTCTATCGCAAACATTTTCGAAGTTTATTTTGTTTTCCTATGGAAAAAGTTTATACTACTTTTATTTCTAATTTTTTATTTGTTCTCTATTACGTATTATAAAAATAAAGTTTATGTATGTACAATTAAAATAACAACTTTTTGATGAATGGCTAAGGCTACAAATGAACAAAAAAAAATTTCTTTATACTTTGTCTATATTTTTATATTAGTATATTTCTCTGTTTGTTTGTTTGTTGCGGGTAATCTCCAAAACGGCTGGACCTATATTTACGGGAATTTTACTTTTTACTGCCAGATAGCCGAAATTATAGCGGTTGACATGTTCTATTTTATTTGTCCGCGGTTTCGTCCGCATGGCTATTTCCAAAATGGTTGGACCGATTTTCACGGGGTATTTACTGGTAGATAACAGACCTTATAAAAAGTAATTTAGGTTTTTTATTCGCCTTCGGCCGCAGTGGAATATCCGTAATGCTTGAACTGATTTTCACGGGACTTTCACTGGAAGATAACTCACCTTATAAGAAGTAACTATTTTATTTTGTTTCTCAAGACTTTGTCCGCAATATCCTACTATCTCCTAATTGATTGGACCGACTTTCACGGGGCTTTTACGGGCAGATAACTAGCGGGCTCGGAAGACGTTGTCCCGCCCGGATAATAAAATGAAAACTTTGACAAATTATACCTAAACCTTCCCCATGAATTATCATTCTATCTACTGGTGAAAACAGCATGAAAATGGTAGTTTTTGACTTTATCGCGAACAGATAAGCTGACAGAGGACTTTTTTAACCGACTTCGAAAAAGGAGGAGGTTACTATGTTCGGTTGTATATATTTTTTTCATGCATGTTAATCGATATTTTAGTTAATTATGAACCGATTTTAATGATTCTCTTTTTATTTGAATTGGTACACTATGTAGTGATTGACTGCTACCTATGTATTAGTCCATGTGAAATTGATGACGTGAGACGTGTGCCTTACTGACTCCAAGAATAAATATACATAATTGAAAGTCATATATTTGTATGTAATATGAATTATATCATCTTTTTGGTCAATTTGGCGGCCATATTGTCTTATTTACCACGTTTGCTTCTACATAACTCAGTTATTATAGCAACGTATAAGAATAACTTAAGTATATCGACAATACGGGCATATTATATCTATCTATAAAATAAAAGATTTAAGATATATTGTTCGATAATGTATAGCTTATAATTTTCATTACTTTCTTATATAGTGTTAGTGAGTACTGAGTTTGGTATATAGTAGGTTGAAGTTCCAGGTATGTCGCTGATGATAAATCCCATCCCATTCGATATACTATTAGTATTCATATATCTAATGTACACGTTACATGTTACAGTAGATGGCGTTCGTATCGTAGTTACAAATGTTTTTGAAAAAGCGCTTCTGTAATGTATACATCCACTTACAATTTTACATTTCTTTAATAAATTTTTAAAAAGCGCGTGCGGAGCTGCGGTTAACAGCTAGTATTTGATAAATTAATAAACTATATAAAAAATATATAATGATTATTCGCAGTGCCATAGTAATGACAATAATTTAAATTTAAAAATTACGAAATTTAAATAATTCAGATTATAATTAATATCAAAATTCAAAAGAGAACACAGTATAAATTCCATTGTTTTGAGTTTTCACTTCTGCCGGCGGTTGGCTGGCTCGACTTCTTTTTCTATCATCACATTGATAATTGGTAATACATTTTGTAGATGGTAGAGCCACGCTAAAGCTATTACTGGTTTCAGCACGAATGGGTCGGCTCGCCCGGGGTAGTACCACCCTCTCACAGAAAACCGACGTGAAGTAACAGTGCTTGCATTTGTGCGTTTCGTTCGGTCAGTGAGAGCGCCGGGAGCCCACTTCCCTTTTCCCATTCCCTCCCTCCCCTTTTTGCCCCTCCCCTTCCCCACCAACACAGGCTGGCAACGCACTTGCGACTCCCCTGGTGTTGCAGGTGTCTATGGGTGGTGGTGTTCACTTAACATCAGGTGACCCACCTGCTCATGTGCTTCCTATAAAAAATCGAAATATTAAAAAAAAAAATCGAGAGCCCAATTTAATATCATTATAGTGGAAATTATTAAGTGTTAATTGGATTATCTCTATGAATCCTGAAATCCATGCAAGAAGATACATTTCTTTTGGTAATTGCAGGACACAAATATATTGGTAGTAGAGAGGTAGAACTGAACCCCTACGCTCGAATCCGATCCGCTCTATGCAGATTTTTTTTATCATATCCCGTTTCTATGCAACGGTGATAACGGTGTTCATTTTACATATTCAAAATGAAATAAATAGGAGAGATCGTTTCCTGTCCACCCCCGAGGGCTGTCGTGATGAAAGGCAATATCGAATGCTTGCGAATAAAATAAACATTAAAATGTTTATGCATGAGTTAAGTTCTTACATGTTAATTACTACCGATACTCTAACGAGTGAGGTGTAATGATATGGCCGACGCCCCGTGGTTAAGGACTGGCAGTCGGCGCGTCGCAGACACAATTATAAATTTGTTTATTTCAATGTGTTGAATACAATAAAACTATCTTTTATCTTAATATACATCTGTAATATCGCTCCTTTCATTTAAAAAATGTAGCCCATTAAATCATTTTTGTGGGAAAATGTTGGTGTCAACAATTTTGGTTGGTTCAACTTAAATGTATCTTAAAAACAAATGAAGCGTTTTAAGTCATTTCTAAAAGTAAGCATTAATATTGTGATGAAATTGCTATTTCTTTGTTGTTGAAAATATGGCAATTATTGTAACCGAAATACGTTTAAATAAGCGGTTCGTATTTAATTCATTTTTTTTAATATGTTATAAAGGTAAAATGATTTCAATACAGACGGAGCAACAATATAATAAATTAACATAAAACTGAATTAAGTCACAATGTCACGGAAAAAGCTATGTAATTTTTTTCAACAAGATTATATATATCTGAATAATTGGATTTTTTTAAATAAATTAAAATAGATAAAATAATGGCTTTTGATTAAAACATGGACTTATTTCGTATAACTACACTCTATTAAGTATCTTCGGAGACCAAGTTTTTGACACGTTTAAATCAAAAAGAGAACAAAAGTCGTTTATTTTCGTAGTTTTGATCGTATTGAAGTGACTGTTGAATTGATTATATGTATATTCTACTCCCAATGTTAATTTAGTTTCTGGTGAAAACTCCAAAAATGTAAATTTTGAGTTAAATCTTTTTATTTGACTAAGGAAGCGATATGTAGGTATATTTTTGATTGTGAAATATTGTAGACGAAGCAAGACGTTTAAGTTTAAGTTTCTTTAAATTAGTCTCATTAGTAAGAGCTTTAACACGTTTGACTTTTGAGTTTCCAAATACTACCAATCGATTCGTTTTGCATTCTTGACAATTTCAGTTCTTGTACGATTCCGTCGCGTCGTAGCCGCTACATGTTTATTAAGATATTTACATATTAATTTACATATATACATATACATTTACATATATACATATACATTTACATATATACATATTAATATATTAATTATTTATAAAAACATTGTAATATAAAAAAAGAAATGTATCTTTATACGTAAAAAAGGCTACCTAAATATATATTTTGATTAGGTTTAACACGTTTACAGTTGTATCTGTAAATCTAAACACGCTTTAATGAGATGAGAGAATTGGTAAGTAGCAAGTCATCTTCAAATAACGAATCACTTGTGATTATGATAAAATATGTACAATAAATTGTGTAACTACAGATATCTATCCACATCAGACTGTAGGAGACCTACTGCAAGGCCATAAGCCTTTTCCCCAAAGAAGGTATGTGCATAATCATCTCGCCCGCTTACGACATATTGATGATTTTGACAAATTCTTGATTTTATCATTGACTTGACTATACAAAA
The DNA here is from genome assembly GCA_015888305.1 of Antheraea pernyi. Taxonomy (NCBI): domain Eukaryota; kingdom Metazoa; phylum Arthropoda; class Insecta; order Lepidoptera; family Saturniidae; genus Antheraea; species Antheraea pernyi. The sequence continues at coordinate 370,631 of MU158785.1, read as the reverse complement.
TTATCACATTTTTGATAACAAAGTAACGGCGGTGTTTTTTAGTACGTTGTACGTTTTTGCTTTTACAACCATCAAATAATCTTTCATCTGTAGTTTTACGAAATCAAATGTTGTGTTTTTTTTTTAATTTGAATAATATAACTAATTATAGTGTTTCGTTAATAATAAATTTGATACTTGACTAAAAATAACTATAGTGAGAAATAACTCTACAAGAATTTTAAGCAAAATTACGATTACATTTTAAATCTACAAGTAACAGATTACATCTTTATATGTTAACGTCATAATAGAGACATAAATAACTATATAATGAATATGTAGAATACTTGTAGTATAATAAATATTTTTTGCAAACTTCTGTCCCCTTAACTCGCGCTCTCTCACCTCGCAAGCAATGTTTTATAAATACTGACATTCAATTTGTAACGCGGCGGGAGAAAAAATTATAATTTTCAAAAGAACTTATTATATAACAAGCGGTATAACAGCTTCATAAGCAAGCTGTTAGATTTAAAAAACGTTTTTAATTCTATATTTTTCATCTACGTATTCTATAACCGATATAAGCCGTGGTGGTCTAGTGGTTTGACCGGTGAAATATGAATCCCATAACCGCAGGTGCGAACCCCGGCATGTGTCAACGACTTTTTCAGAATTCGTGTACATTTACTAATGTTAAATTGGTAACACTATCGGCTGAAGGTGAAGGAAAACATCGTGAGGAATCTGAACCTGAGAAATGTTCTAGTAGTATCAACGTATGTGGGGAAATATGGAACTGTGGATTTCTCAGAATTTGAAATCACCAATACATCGTGAGCTAGCGTGGTGATTATTCCCATATCTTCCTTCGGAAAGAGGCCTATTGACTCTGCAGTAGATCTCTTACAGACTGAGGATGATGATGATGATAACCGTTATTTGATTAAGCAAACAACTCTCGCTGTAGATATCAAGTGTTGTATTATAGACACAAACTACATGCTAACTCGAAGCAGACATCTATGAATACCACAAAATTCTATATATGTATAATTATCCTGTTCGTGTATGTGACTGAAATCTTCCTAAATGGCTGGACCGATTTTGATAAAAACAATTGTGTTTGTTCAAGTGGAATCGAGAATGGTTTAGATGATTAAATCACCTAAATTAATCACTGCTCCATACATTCTGACCACCGCAACTAAGAAATCCTTATCTTATTATTCTAATACGGTACGACAAATTTTTAGAATTATGTTGCTATCGTTATGTAAAAATCTTTAAAATCTCTTACTCACGACTTTCCTAAAGCAATTGTCAATCGTTTAACATAGTAAGGAAGTTGTCTAAAAAAACCACTACATTAACATAATCACGTATCGCTTGACATATCTGTAACAGACGATAAAAATATACGGCGGTATTCAGTTTGTAAAACAGCTTCGTATAAATATCATTGTAAACGGAACTCAATGTCATAGAATTAAGAACGTTTATAATTCTGATAATTTAGTGTTCATGCGAATGAATACATTTTTAATAGTGATGTGATAATGGTGATCTGGTGTCCGGCCAATTTTTATGTTAACTACTGTTTTTCCAACTGTGTACGCTAATGGCCTAGCAAGGCCTTAACAGTTTCACCAGACTACATTATGTTAATTAATGTTAAAGATTATCTATATCTATACATATAATAAGAATGTGTGTAAGATGTGTCCATTTTCGTGAAAAAAATGTTACAGGTGTCTAGGAATATATGTAGGCGTAGCTCAGTTGTAACTTACTGGGCTTTATATGTTTCGACGGAGCCGACGGTTCGAAACACGAAGGTGTCTAGGAATATCGATTCACTCTATCAAAAGTTATTGTAATTTTAACGACGACGCGACTTAAATTTTTTTTTTTAATGTCATAGGTGGCAAACGAACAGGTGGGTCACCTGCTGTTAAGTGAACACCACCGTCCATGGACACTAACAACACCAGAGGAGTCGCAAGTGCGTTGCCATCTTTTGGAGGGAAGGGTTAGGGGAGGGAAAGGGAGAGGAGAGAAGAGAGGGGAGGGGAGGTGGGTCTCCGGCGCTCTCACTGACCGAACGAAACGCAACAATGCAAGCACTGTTACTTCACGTCGGTTTTCTATGAGAGGGTGGTAATACCCCGGGCGAACCGACCCATTCATTCTGAAACCAATAATAGTTTCAGCGTGGCTCTACCACCATTAAAATACGAGAAAAAAGTAGATAAGTAAATGGACTAAATACGTTCAAATGACTTTATTAGTCATTGTTGTGTACATCACGTTCCACGTGGACGAAGTCGTGGGCACAGCTAGTATATGACTGAACTCCTCCTAAACAGACAGATTTTTATGAATTTTTTTGTGAATATTTATTTAGATGGATGAATGGTTTAGATTGGACAATGGAAAACGGTAGGTGGTGCTGCGGTTGAATTTTAGGATTTCTTTATTATCAGAGCAGGACAACGTCTACTGCGCTCGCTAGTTTTCTAATAAATATTTGATTTCTTAATATATTTATTTTTTCACTAACTAGTTTATGCCCGCAACTTCACTATCATAAAAATGGATTAGTCGATTAATCGCAACTACGTGTTTATTTGTAAGGCCATTTTTATTTTTAATCTCTCTAACATTTTCGTTGAATTTAAATTATTTCTAGCAAAATTTATCGTTACTGCTTAGCCTATATGTGTAATGTAAGTGTAATGTAGTATATATAGGATTCCGAAAGGTCTTATATCTACCAGTAAAAATGTCATCAAAATCGTTTCAGCCGTTTCGAGGAATGATCTAAACAAACAACAAATACTTCGGTTTTAGTAATAACTTTGTTAAGATTTTTATTATAAATGTAAGTATATAATTTCGTTTAAATTTATTTTGTAATAAATTGAGATACATTGCACGTATATTTCAAGACTTATTGATAGCTGTTAGTTTTTAACATTACGTAAAATGCAAATCTGTACATAATTCCAACCGTAAACGAAATCCTAACCCTGATATCGATCACGTATATATTATTTCTCCTGAAGATATAGTTGAAATACCACTATCACCACACACACACTATACACACCAGTTGCTTTATGGCAGAATTCATGTGGTCATAATTTCTACAAACTGCCATTTTCCATTAAATCAAATAAATGAAATGTTTATATATACTTAAAATAATTCATCTTCTATACTATAATAAAACTGTAACAAAGCCAAATCTGTACATTAATTTTTTTTTGAAAATGTTGATCGGGGTAAACTTTGTTATCGATATAGAAGCCAGAAATAATCCTTTTACAATTTTTGTCTATCTGTCTGTCTGTCCTCCTATCCCTGTCAACATGTATCACTCTGAAAGTACTGAACCAATTTTGACGAAACTTGACACAGTGGTACCAAATATTACAAGGTTACCTAGGATACTTTTTGTCCCATAAAATGCTATGAGTTCTCCAGGATAACGAAAAACAAAAATTTGTAGTTAATGTAACTAGACTTTATAGCGACACCTTAGTACAAGAGCCAGCAACGTTGGAAGAACGAGAATTTTAGAAAAGTTGGTTTTTTAATATGAAGATATATTATGTTCTTCCAAACAGGATATAGGATACCTGATAGCCGGTTAACGTTGTGTTTTTTAATGAGCATCACATCTCTGCAGGTCGAAATTTTGATATATATATATAATGTTAGGAACGTTTTCTTTCAGTAACTTTTAAACGCTATTCAAAACATGAATTTATCACTGCCAGACAATTTTGTTATTGACAATAATGTGCCCAATGATATTCTTTATAAATAAAATAATTCATTTCAAACCATTTTAATTTTTGCATTGCAAAGAACATATTTCATTTTATTAACCATTATGATATTGAGATTTCACCGTAAACACTGAAAAACAATGATAAACGTAGACATATGACTTGGGACTGACGCCATATTGAATACATGCGTCATATACATACATAACAGCCGTTTCCGCAATTATGACTGTCTTTATCATACAGCCAGTGTTGCGTTAAACTATAACTATTCTATACATATTTATTTTAATTTACTCTCTTTTATGTCTAAATAAAATAATATTAAAATTATAGCTATCTTAACATGGTTTGAACATACTTTTTTATTTACAAAAAATGGCATCGGGCACTTTGTTAATTGTAAATTGGTTAATAACAAAAATGTCTGGCAATAATAATTTCATGTTTCAGTAGCGTTTCAAAGTTAGTGAAAAACAAAACATTCCAAATTATATAAAAATCAACAATATTTTTGCCTGTAAAAGTGCGATATGCACTAATAAACGCAACGTTTACCGGCAGCCAGATAACCCGCACGCTGTTTGGAATAACATAAAGATATATAACAAACTGGTTTATTCGAATTCGTTGTCGAAACCATTGCTAGCTCTTAGATGAATAGCTATAGCAAGTGACAGTTGACGCGTCGTGCTCATGTCTTTTTAATATTTTTATTTTTCTTCAATAAAATGGAGTGTGAAAAAGTTTTAATACAATTTGAAAATAGTTATGATATCATTCAGTGTTTAATTTATCACTATTTATTTGATGAATATATTTTTATCGTTGAATTTACAATTTAACTCTATCAACTTGATATTTTATAATGTAAACTGTACTGACTGTATAGTAAACGTCTACAAAAAAGGGAGAGGAACTTCGTTCCAACGGGAGATCCATAAACCTCTCAACCTTTTTTTACATTAACGCCAATATATGTAGGTTAGTTTTAATTTTAATTGAACCCGGTAGATGACGCTATGAACGGGTTGTAAGCTTAGTTTTAAGAGATTTCTCACACACCATCTGGGTATATGTTTGAGTGAGTCCCTTGATAGTTTGGATTTATAATTGGAAACTGTAGGTGTGACTGAAATCGGGATTTAGGTTTATTAAAATTTTTCGCATTTAAAAATACAATAGACACCGATGACAGCCGGTTTGATGCAGACGAAGTTACACGGTTCAGCTAGTTAATAATAAGAAGTAAATCACACTCTCCAAATAGGCTGGTGATGACAAGATATTCGTCCGGATGGTATCCGACTATTCGGAACATCGACTAGGTCATCTCTAGACGAGAGCGGAGGCGTTACAAAGTGGACAGGCGGGTAAGTCACGTGATGGTCAACAAAGATTAGGACATGTCCGAACGCTCGAACACATTTTCTTGTATTTCTTTTTTGTCAGCGGCGAATACAAAGCCATTTTGGTCTTCCCAAAAGATACCGACGTGGAGAAGCAAGTCGATATTACTTCAAAGGTCACAGGTAATAGAAAACGTCTGCCACTGACGACTACCAAGCCATCATGTCAATGCAGTGTTCTGCAATGAGTCATGCCCGATTGATTTGAATAAAAAATATATCATTTTGATATGGAATTCATAATAATGGGTCATTTCACCGTGGATGGGGATCGTACGGCGGTCATGTACCATCTATCGTCATAATGACTGTATTTAAGTTCGTTGCGTTCCAGGAAATAGAAATCTATGGACGGTCGTTACCATCATGTCATCTACATGCGTATCCTATTGAAACTCAGTAAGTATGTAGCGATATATGTAAGTGGGAGATTTTGACCATATGTATGTCCGTCGCATATAAGTCGTCATTTATTTTAATATTTGCTGATTTAGTGACGTCATATAGTAAATCCAGGAAACCGCATATCCTTTCAAAACCATTTATGGATTCCTCAGATAGTATGTTTCCACGGAAAGTCACTCAGGACAGGGGCTCGTTCCGTTTAAATAATTGAATACGCCAACGGGTCGACCGTGGGTACGTTCACACCTGCCGACCGTATGTAATCAGGTAATAACAAACCGCACGACAAACTAAGTGATCGCTTTACGGTGAATTTTTGTTTACACGCTTATTTATTTTACCCCCTATATTATTGTCAGAGTTCTCATACAATGACGTTCTAGTGACTGTATCGTTTTGATGCTTAAATACAAGTAAGAATTATGACTGAGTAACGGCCGCTGTATTTTTGTATATGTATGGCTGACTTTGTCTGCATTGTTTATTATCTTAACAATATATTACAGAGGAAAACATATGAAAAAATTTAAAGTAAAAAATATTTTGTTTATCTAATGTTATCTGTTTACCTACTTCCTTTCTTCTGCGCACGCGCACAATACCGTTTGCCCCACATCACCACGGTAAGAAAGCACGCATCATGTACTGTTTGCAAAACTCATAGGTTCTTAAAACTTTAATAACTTTATACTAAATGAAGATATTGTAATAATATTTAATAGGTATCTAAAAAGTAAAATTACAAGAATTTGAACGAAATATATCCCATAGCTTTTGCATGATGCGCGCACGACGTCTGACCTATATCATTTTGCCATTATACTAGCAGGCCCGGCGGACGTTGGCACGACCTGGTAATAAAAAAAAACCTTGACAAATTATATGCCTAAGCCTTCTTCACGAATCACTTTATCTATTGGTGAAAAGCGCATGAAAATCCATTTAGTTGTTTTTGAATTTATCGTGAACAGAGACATACAGACGTGGTAGCGGACTTTATTTTATTATATGTAGTAATATATAATTCGTCTGTCCGTGTGTATGTGACTAAACTCCTCCTAAACAGCTACAAATTAATCTATGTTTCAAACAACATAACTTCAAACGTTTTCAATACCGATTATTAGTAAAGAACCATATTTCCCTGAACATTAACAATCATCCAACCAAGACATCGAACAAAGCCATTTTTCGCACTTGAAAATGTCAACTCCCGCGGAGAGCAATTCACGAAATAAGTTTAATATCAAATCTCAAAAATAAGAAATGCGAGATTCCCTATCGAGTTTACAGTTGCTTAAGCGATTAAAATTGCTGCCGTAAGTGCTTGGGATTTGTACGCCAGGGATTATCAAGAAGGTAACTTGAAAGTACTTGATAACACGTAGTTACCTTGGTAAGTACTATAAGTACGTGGCTGAATAAATTCCCGTGTGACTTAAACAGGTACAATAATTTATAATAACATTTAATTATCCTATCGACAATCTATTGCTTTTCAAATAAATTATACTTTTAATCATATTTATGTATATAATTATTCTGTACAGACAGACCGAGATCGATGTTTTTTTTGTTTGTGTTCAGGCGGTTTAAAGAAAGGTTTAAATTCCCAATTGCATCCGGTACTTATGTGGCACTGCAATCTCATTCCAGGATTTTTAACGTCCGCCCGACCCATAAAACATATCTGATTTCAAATTATATATATATATAATATAAGTAATGAAGTTTGTCGGGCTAATCTAAACAGCAACACCGAAAGATCTGCGTTTACTGTCAGCCTCCCTGATCCCGAAATAGGACAAAGTAAATAGTCAAACGTTATCATGGTCGCAAATCTCCACTATTATTATTATTTACTTCATTTTCTGCAAGTTAATTTCTATCACATTGCCTAATTAATTATCTCTATATTTAATAATAATAAGCAATTATATTGTACCTCAACAAATAATCGTAAAGTTGAAAACACTTTGAAAAAATTACAGAACTTAAAGAGTCGATATAACAAAAACTCGCCGTTAGTAAATAACACCGGTATAGTAACGTAAAAACAGAAAATAAACCTTACAAAAGCTCCAGGTAATGATTGTGTACGTGAATTATAAATAACTTGGGGCCCCAACAAGCGGCAAATGACAGTTTTGTGAAGTTTTCCATAGCATTACCGCATAGCGGCTGTGTCTCCACAGCAAACGCTAATGAACGCTTGTACCGTCGTTTAATCGTTTGCATATTTAAGTGAGTTATTTTGTTATTGACACCGGTAATGGGATTATTTGAAATTGGATCGTTTACATTGCCTCATGTCTGCGAATATTAATACAAGGTTTCTACATTTGAAGGAGAAATGGATCTTATTGGGAAGCTGGACACACACCGGCTGATCCTGGAACGAGATGCGCCTAAAAGTGCTACTATTAAGGATGTAGTATTGTCGGTTTTTATGTCCTACATCCCGGAATATTAGATCATGATATACAAAGTCTCGTCACGAAATACAAAATGCTTCAATAGTCTAAGGAAGAAGATTACATGTAGCAGATATATGAATGTTAAAATGTAGAGAGACATGAGAGTAACAGCAGTGACAGAGACATTAAGAACCAAAAGATTAGTGTCAAATTAAAAATACTTTATTCAATTTAGGTCCTAATATGTTTATGAACGTAAAAACCAAAATCGGTTCGAATAAACAACCCAGTCATCGAGAAAAACTAGGAAGAAACTCGATCGGGTGTATCAGTTTAATATATTTTTACAATACATTACACTTTACATTTTTAGTGAATGCACAGAGGAGAGTCAGTTTCAGACATCACCATCATTCACATATTGATCCACTCTATAATAAATAAATAGCCTTGCAAATGACGTAGAATGCCATGCAAAGCCTAAAAAGACATGTAGTTACAAGAGTAGTAATCATGAAAGTAGTCAGATATATCGCTATGACAATTGAATTTGAAAATAATTTAAACACATAAAATATTTTGAAACTATCCACAATGGAATAATTCAAGTTATATAGTTATTAATATTTCTTTTTGGTCTCATAACCATTGGAAATTATTTTAAGGTTTTTTTTTTGTTGGTTTTTTTGGCAATCAATATCTTTTCTTTCTTCCGTAATCCAATCTTCTAGTTTATTACTGCCATTATCGAGTAACTTGTGGCAACAAGAAGGTGGCACCATTATTAGAATTTTTCAGAGATTTTTTGTGGATCTCAGAATCAACGCTCCGTGGTATAATTTCCCATCCATTATCCATATATTAGTAAATCACCACCAATATTACAAAGTATACTATAAAATAAAGATTATGAATAACATATAAAATCCAATCAAAATCACTTTATTCAAATTAGGCCCTAAGAAGGCACTCATGACCATCAAAACTACCAATACAACTAACAATACATGACGGACTAAGATCCTATCAAAAACTCAAGTGCCTTTTTAATACCTAATATGAAAAACAATGTAAGATAGCAAGGAAATTCAATGTAGAGGAAACAATTGGACGTGTCCACGATGTGTGTAAGGACGTGGACTGAAAGCATGGGAGTGTGGACATCTGTGGCGTCGGCGGCACCTCCCCACGTCACTGCAGAACGCTGTTTTACCATTGTGGTCACAGTTTATTTCATTATCCTACTAAGTTATGTACGTGGGTTATTAAAGAATATTATACGTAATTACCACACGATTAAACGGGGACTCTGTGTGCCGTATTTTGTTTTGAACATCCCTACAAATACGCAACGTTTATTCGCCTATCCGTCTGTTAACGCACTTCGCAATTTGTTAAGGACTTCTATTTTATTTCAGTTTTTAACTTATACTAGTAATAATTTGGAGCTTGTTATGTGACTTAGTTATGAGTTATAATTAAATTATCATCATCAGCCTGTAAGAAGCCCACTGCATGGTCAAAGGCCTCTTCCCGAACCAAGGTATGGTATAATCAACCTGCCAGCCCACGACGTATTGGCGATTTCAAGTTCTGAGAAATCCATAGTTCATAGTTTAGGTTTGCTCACGGTGTTTTCCGTCACCGTCAGCCTATAGTGTTACTAATTTAGATTAGCACGCGAATTCTGAAAAATTCGTTGATACCTGCGGGTTCGAACTGCGGACATCTAATTGATATTCCACTGGGCAATCCACTAGACCGCCACTTCTCCACCAAGACAATTAAGTAGATGGTATAAAAATCTTCGCCAGAAAAGAAAAACAATTAAGTATTCCAATTATACTGATTAGGTACGGTATATTAGTGCACCTGGTTGTTCTGTTATACGCTCGTAAGTAATATAAGATATAGATGAACGTGAAAAAAATGTAGAGACAGTCATAAGGACTGCCGACAGAAGTGAAAACCCAAAACAATGGAGTTGAAACTGTGTCCTCTTTTGAATTTTTAAATTAATTTTAGTGTGAATTGCATTTTTAAATTTCATAATTTGTAAATTGAAATTATTATCATTAATCTCTCTTTCATATCTAGAGGCACACATAATAATAATTATATATTTTTTTGTATAGTTTATCAATTCATCAAACATATGATGGGCTGCACAATCTCAGTACAATGTGTCGATATTAGTTGTTCACAGGCTCTTATACTACGCGTCGCTAGTCTCAATACAGTCGGTCACGCTTACTAGCATGTCATGACGCAAAATTATAAATTTATCTCCTGCCACAAAAATACGGGTCAACGCGCCCAAAGAAGTTTACACTTCAAAAATTAATTTAAAATATTATTTGTAAGTGAAAAATATTTTTTTTTTAATATTAAACAAAAAAACTTGATCTCGCTAATAGCGCCACGTATCGCGTCGAAATATAGCTAATAACTATTAATAAGTTAGTGTCTCGTTAGTACAGAAAAAACATCAACATCGGTCTAGCTGTTTAGCTGGGAGTAAATTTACCCACATTGGAATTTTATATATATATTATATCAAGATATAAAAAAAAACATTCTATTCTATTCGAAAGCCTATTCAAAATCTTCGTTTTTTTTCAAATTACACAATACTGATTATATAAATCGGCCAGTACGAAATAAGGAAATATCTTCTGTTATACTACCTTTTTTGCATACCGTTTTAACATGTAACGTTTTATAAATATATATATATATGTTAAAATGATAAACCCGATTGAGTTTCTTTCCGAATCGGTGCTAGTTTTGACGTTCATAAGCGCCTAAACTTCGTGGTCCTCGTTAAAAACTGGAAAAACAGAAAAATTATTTTACAAACGGCAGTTAAATATAATTTATACAAACACATAATGTATAAAGAAGGTAGCGTATGATCGTAGAATCCTGGACTATCATTATTGTATGAATATTTTAGTTCCGATACGAAACGATTTGAACCCATAATTCCTATTACATACCTTATCATAATATTTCCCCTATGGATATTAATATACCTAAGTTGGGGGAGTTTTAAGGAGATATATATGAAGAATTAATACCTACAGCTTATTGCAGTAGCTTTTCACCATAATCTGGCCTAATTTTAAATGGTGATGCACTTAAAAATTGTACCAAGCTAAGCATAGAAGGGAAACTGGCCGATTGGTAAAATATATTAACCACAAATATGTATATTGTTCACGTAAAAAATAGGTTTATAAAAATTATGTCCACCTCCTAAGTATTCTGGCAATAAAAAAACTTAAACATGCCCGTACTATGCTATTCTATTACTTCTCAACTTCTCTGTAATTAGTGCTATTTTCAAACTTCTTCTGACATATCATATACCCATTCTTAATCTTATCCATTTTACTTACACAACATATCCATTTCAAAATCTGAAAATCAGTTGAAGTTGTATATTTTTGCAATTATTAAAAAAAAAATTGATACTGTACAATACTGTACAAGTATTAATGAAGCAGCTTACAGTTAAGAACTACCGAACGGAACAAGTGCTAAGAAGGAATGTTGTTCACCTGGAAAGAATGGAGGGGCAGTGGAAAACGATACAGAAAAATGACCAAGGTGCAAATGCGAAAAAGGAGCACAAAGAAACTAACAGTTAAATAAATAAAGTTTGTACTCGTATTGAGGGATTGTGTTTATATGTTGTAGTCCGGTGAAGCTGTTAAGACCTTGCTAGGTCAATAGAGTAGTAAGTTCGAAAAAAAAAGTGTTCGTATATGAGGCACGTATTACGTATCTCATTATGTGATTGTTCTGTTTAAACGATAAGCTTTCTGCAACTCATAGCCGTCTGTGATACCGATAAGTGAATCGGCAAATGTTTTGAAAATTTGATAATGTTCCGTTAATGCAACACAAGAATAAGGAATTAATAAAAGAAAAACTCTATCATCATTGTGCCGATAATTTTTTTTTTATATTTTAGGGTACAAACCAACAGGCGGGTCACCTGATGGTAAGGGATCAACACCGTCCATAGACACTAGCAACACCAGGGGAGGCGCAAGTGCATTGCCGGCCTGAGTTTGGGGGAGAGGGTTTGGGAAAATGGAGAAGAGGGAGAAGTGAGGGGGAGGTGGTTCTCCAGCGCTCTCACTGACCGAACGAAACGCAACAATGCAAGCAATGCTACTTCACGTCGGTGTTTTCTGTGGATCGGGTGGTAGTACCCGAGCCGTGGGCGAGCCGACCCATTCATGCTGAAACCAGTAATAGCTTCAGCGTGGCTCTACCACCTATTATGCATTTGAGACCACCCATAAATTCTAACATCGTTTGCCTCATCACAATGAAATTTAAAACAACTAGGTATTTTTGTTACCACAAAGCGCCACTAGTAAGGTTAATAATTTTGGAGGGAACACCAACTTCTGTTAATCGCGCCCATATCGCAGCCCAACGCAGCGTATCGAAGGCTTTTTCAAAGTCGACAAAAAGACAATAGATCTCCCTTTGAAATCCTTATGCCTGTTCCATAATAATTCGTTCGTCCGTAATAATTTCATCTAACGTTCTGTATATACATGGTGATACCACAATTTTAATGTAAACACTCCTTCAAAATTTTATCCTCCATTCGATTACCAGGATAATCCCTTTCAAGTTAATAAAATATTGTCATCATCCACCTCCGGTGCCAGTGCATGGCATCCAGGAAGCGAGATTACAACGCGACCGGACTGCTAACGATGGCGCCGCTATGTTAAAAATACACAAATAACATTAACTATATAGACAATACATAAATAACATTAATTATATAGACTTTATATATTACTGTAAAAACATTAATTTGATTATTTTTGTGTTACATAAATTATTTTGTGGAATTACGAGTAAATAATAATTGATTTGATTTTTTCTAGTTCAGCCTATACAAGGCAAGATGTCGGTACTATCTACACACTTCTTATATACAAAGTATTGTAAGGCAAAGCCCTGCCGATTAAATAGTGACAAGTACCTACGAAGTGCTGATCTTCTCTGACCCAGCTATACTTCAACAATATATATATATATATTATCAATAACTGTGTCTAAGCAAGTCACAGTCACAGGTATACGTCATTTTTAGATAAATCCATTTTTCGCTTAGTCAGTAGACTTAAGTTACACCTTTGATCATATATTACTATATTTCATCATATTGTACAACATTGTGAAATCTTAATCTTATATTTCGGTACAAACTTGTGTTAGGTACGTACTTCAGTTAGTTATGAATAATATATTGCGTAGATAGATCAATTGCCGTTTGCATTGAAATAAAGTCATTTGTACTCGTTAAGACATACATACAAGTCACTATCGCTAAATTAGACTACGTTAGCACTTACGCTTTATAATGCTCCAGTTATAATTCGCAAATAGACTTATATAGAAACAAAAATATTGTTTTCTCCTGTATCCGATCTGATGTCCAGATTAGAAATGTCCTCGGATTTATTTCGAACTGACTAACCACTATTGGCCTGACGCGGGCGGGCTTTTATATTACTTAAGGCACTCAGTCGAATAGCAACAAACTCAAGGATGCCAGAGTGACCGAACCTCGGCTGGGGTTGTTGCCTTGAATACAACGTAAATCGAACTAAATTATACATACATCTATATTTTAATGAGATACATATGCATTCCTGTCTTTATGCATCTTTGGCCCAAAAACGTACATCTATTTTAAATCTGACAATTTTGGCTAAGGCTAACTAACCAAAATAGAAAAAAGATCCCTTACAGAATCAGTGTACGTATTGTGGAGTGCAGTGTGATGTGTGCAGGGAACTAGTGTCGAGGTTTCCCTTCCGGAGGATCGAACCTAGGCTTGAGATGCTGCCGAAGGAGGCCACAGCGGGTGTGCGAGAGCAAAGTTGACCGCCCGACTACGACGGCGCGATCGGTGGTTTCGTGGTTGTGGGCGCGAGCACGCTCTATTTAAAGAGTCGTTGGTTTACGAATCACTCGCTGCCGTTATATCGTCCGAAGGATCGGTCAAAATGTTTCGCGGTCGTTTTTTGGGATAACTGTGCTCGTACATGTCAGTAGCGCGCCAATATACTAGGAAAACTCTGGAAGGCTGACGTCATTTTTCGAAAGATTCGTTGTAACATAGGAGGCAAACGAACAGGTGGATCACCTGATGTTAAATGATCACCACCGTCCATAGACACTAGCAACACCAGGGGAGTCGCAAGTGCGTTGCCAGCCTGTATTTAGGAGTGGGGGAGCGGGAGAGAAGAAGAGGGAAGGAAGGGATGGGAAGGTGGGCCTTCGGCACTCTCACTGACCGAACGAAACACAACAATGCAAGCACTGTTATTTCACGTATGTGTTTCTGTGGGTCGGGTGTTAGTACCCCGGGCGAGCCGACCTATTCATGCTGAAACCGGGAACAGCTTCAGCGTGGCTCTACCTACCACCTACAAATTCATAATATCTCATATTCCCTCACGAATAAATAACTGTTTTTTCATAAGCATACAGGCTATTGAAATCAAATGATATGTGTAATTTAATTCCATGAATAACATAACCTACATATCTTTATATACTTATAAATGTCCGGTATACTTGTAAATATAGTTTTTCTCGTCCTAAACATCTTAACCGAAATTGGTGAATGATTTTTCTTTATATTTATGGTAAGTACTACCTGCGCTGTTATCGAGATCTAGTTTTGATTAATTTTTGTCACTTTTTTTTATTTCTCATATAAAACTTACTTATAGATGGTGAGGCTATATGTTGTTGTTAACGGAATACAAGAATGTATAAAATAAAATAATAAACGCAAGCCGTTACGTGAATATTAATATTCAAAGATACAAACTGAACATTACACATGTTTCAAACAAAATACCTATATATTATAAATTGGCTTCCTAATTATCGTTAACAATTTATTTAAACAGATGTTTGACACACCTAATATTTGTTTATTAGGTTCAAGTCGCATCGCGTTGTTACGGCCAATGGTGGAAAAAAATGTATATCTGGATTTTGATATAATCTCATTTGATAGTAAACTACAGTGTTGCATAACACGTTAAAGCCTAGAAGAGGACTGACTAAAACCCCACGGTGTACTGACAGACCGTATTTGTTGGGGCGGCAAGGGATCGTACTCGCTACTCAACCTTGGATAGCCGCCCCAACCAACGGTCCGCCCAGCGCGGTGGAAAGTAGCCACCGGGCTCCTACCTAATATGGAGACAGACTAGTACGCTTCAGCTGCCTCCCGTGCAATGAGGAGATGGGCCCATGGCCCATCCCCTCAGATCCGACTACGGTGGCGGAAAGAGGGGGGCAAATTCCCGCATACTCCTGCCGGTCCTCCGTCGGCGGAGAGGGTCGGTCAGGGGACCATCTTCGCGAGCTCTCTTCGCCGCCTCCTTTTTCTAGATGACCTCCTAGCAGAAGGAGGCCATCACTTGCCACGCCTGCTCGCTACCGAGTGTGGTTTTGGCAATGCTCCGCCAATACGCCCATACCACCGCAGACAGAATGCAGCACTATCCCTCCCACTCTGTCAGAATGTGCTGCGCAGTGTCGTCCGCAGCACCGCATTTATGGCATGCGACGATCGGCTCCTTGCGAGCGATCCGGTGCAGGTATCACCCGAAACAACCATGACCGGTGAATACCTGCACCAGTCGAAACGATAGAGAGCCGCACTCCCTGTTACACCATTCCGGCAGGTCTGAGCGGACGGCGTCAATTGTGTAACGCCCGTAACGCGTGTCCGCCAGGTCCTGCCCCCACTGCTGCAACGCCCGCACGTTGGTGGCACGGGGAGCGTCGGCCGACACCGGCGCCCCGTAGTCGGCCATCGCCCGCACGACACTAACTTACTGCAGTTTTGGCTACAATGTTTTCTTCATCGAAAGCTCAGGCATTTTCAGGCTTATAGCTATCTAAATCTCATTACGATCGTTTCAGCTGTTTATTCCTGGAAATGTAACAAACAATGTAACAAAACTGTTTTCGCGTGGATATTACTATGCATTATATATTTACAGCTGTGAAAAAACACTAACTAAATAAATAATATGAATGTCATTCTGAGACTCGTAGGTCTGTATACGATGGAAAGATTGAATTATGAAGTGTCTAAGTTTATTTTAATAAATGTAAATAAGATTGTACCTCGCTCTGAGTACGTCCCTGAATTCACTGTGATATGATGGATTGCGATAATGTTTGTTATGAGTGGAGATAAACTAGTGCTAGAACAGTATGTACTAGATATGGCCATATCGATGTTAATCATGAGATAAACTATGTTTTATTTTTATTCTAGTTCGGCCTAAAAAAAACTTTATAGGTTAAAATCTATACCGTATACGGTTAAACCGTTTGGTTACAATCTCACTTTTTTTATAACACAGGAGGCAAGCGAACAGGTGGGTCACCTGATGGTAAGTGATCACCGCTATCCATAGACACTAGCAAAACCAGGGGAGTCTCAAGTGCGTTGCCGGTCTTTTAAATAGGAGTACGCTCTTTTCTTGAAGGTTTGTAACTTGTAGTCATTGAAAACACCGCCGCTGGAAGTCGAACCCACAAGGTTGAAGTAAGAGGTAGAAATGATCTGATGTACGCAAGCCAAACCTAGAGGAGACTGGCTCTCTAGTGCAGCTGCCGGAACACACCAACAGGTGCTTAGCGACAAAGTATCAACTTGAGGTTGGTAGCTTGTCGAGTGGACTTAGAAATTCCCTACCACCAGGCTTCATCACGATATTTTCCTTCATCGGAAACTCCGCCTCAGATGCTAGGATTCGAACCATCGCTGGAGAGTCGAGAAGAATTCTTCCAAACTTTTTACTTTGACAGACTACAAGACTGCGTATTTCATAACGTCAGGAATTCAAAATAAATAAAAGAAAACAGATCTATTGTTAGGAAATAGAAGTATCAAATAAGTTCACATTCCACGTATGATTGGCAGGCGTCAGGGCACGGTGCACGGGCGTATATATGCGCGGTAGCAGTGCGCGCGTGAACTGTCCAAACGATCTAGCTGACGTGACAGGTGGATAAGGACCATGCTCGTCTGCTAGAGTTGAGAGCAAAGATATTGCTTTGTTAGGCTTTAAAGAATATTTTTACTTTAACCAGTCGAAAATTGGCTAAATCTGCGATCATTTAGACGAGTGTTTATGCTATCACGCTCGATTTAAGTGACGAGGTGGTGAAATATATGAATATGGCAATACGCTAAATCTAGAAATAGGAAGATTACTAGTCCATCTTCTTTACAGGAAGATAAAAAACCAGTATATATATATTTCACGATGTAAGCTTTACTTCTATACCACATTTTATTAGATTCTGTGCAGCCGTTAAAGCGTTACTGGAGATTAAATATTCAGACATACTGACCCACGTTATTCTAAGCGTACAGACAGGTTTCTTGTAGTTGCAAGCAATTGAATAGAACCCAGAACTGTACAAAGAAAGAGAACATAATGTTGTAGTCCGGTGAAGCTGTTAAGACCTTGTTAGATCAATAGCATAGTCAGTTCGAAAAAGAAAAAAAAGGACATAATGTGACATTCTAAAAACTACTGGTAAGCTAAAACTCGTAAAAAAACTGGTAAAAAAAAGACTAAAACAGCGTGTAAAGGGTGTTGTGAATCATATAAAATTTCAGTCTTTCAATTGGTAACAGTTATTGAAAATGATAGTGGAGTATTATATTACTTGCAAAATTACAGGTTATACGTGGTTTCACACTCATATAATAAATTGGGCGTTATCGTTAACGTAGTGATGTGGTTGGTAGTGATACCTTGCTAACGTAAGCATTCACAGTTCGGCCTTTCTCGTTAATATTCGGTCCTCGTCGAGCGGTCAACTCGCTTTCAGACTCCTATACTCCTTTTTTTTAATTTAATTTTTATTGTAGCACTGCAAAGTAAATGCACTATGCCTGATGGTAAGCACAGTACAGTCCAAAAATAATGGCGACCACCATCAAACCAAAACGAACAAATCTAAAACTATATAATATTAGTATAACTTCAAAAATTATATATCTTTGTACAGATCAATGACCACAAAACTGTCGATACATTTAGATATCTCTCATTAAATATATTACAGTAAATTGGTTTTGTGTTTTGTATGCTATAAAAATGTTAACTGCTCCCACACGACCAGTCACTTTATTTGTGTATCCAAACATATATATTTTGTATATAGTTTATGATATATGTAAGTACGTGTGGCTGCGGTGGGAAGCAAGTCATGCTTGATTTACCGCCTTCGTACACTCCAAATCAAAACTGAACGGTAAGGTCCAAGTGCTTATTGTCTATTTTTAATAATAAAAAAAAGTTTATAAAATATTGAACGTTACTTTGCACTTCCGCCTGGAATTGATTGATCGCTATCACGTCTCACAGCAACAAAAAACGTTTAACTATATTTGCGCGTGGTGTACCTGATAAAGTTAAATCTGAAACTAGTAATTGAAAGAGTGATATATTAGTAACTACAACAACAAAAAGAATTACAAACACGTTATTGGTTGACGGTTGAACCTGAAGTATTTAAACCGAAAAGACACACAGATCATTTTTAAATATACATGTGTACAGGTATTATAAAGATTTCTAAGTTAGTAAAGTATAATTTATTTATATAAACTTAAAAAGAAATGATAGTTACTAACAAACAAATATGAATGTACGCGTAAATGTAAAACGCGTGGACTGCTTTTTCTGAATTTTTCATCGCTAGCTATTTGTAACTATAACTTATTATAGCAAAAATAGAACTAATAGAATATAAAAAATAGAAAGCACCCCACGCTTTATAGTATTACAGTTTTTTTTTAATTAAAGACTTCATTCTCTTTCCAAGGTTATACCAAAAAAGAAACTAGAATTTAGAAATCTGTCTATCCCTGTTAAACAATACTTTTACATTTAAAAAATATTTTTAGTTAACATCTTATCCGTACTAGTATCATATGGGGATATGAGTTATTTGTTCATAATGCTTCCATGAAAGATAAAAAAAAGTACTGTTCCCGTGAGGTAAGTCAAATTTACATTAATCAAATTGTGTCATTAGTAAAAGTCTACTTTCCATTTTTTTTATACCTTAGCGAAATATCATTTCATAAAAATATTGACAAACAACAATATTTGATCGTCCCATGTTTCAGACTTATTAAACGGTCTTAGAGAGCCTGGAACATGGAAAGACCAGCTGTTCGTTAGAGCTAGGATGGGTAGGTAGTTTACAATAAATATCAATAGCAATAAATAATGATAAACACGTGTCGAATCGCTGTAAAAAAGTTACATTTTTTTTCTACAATAAAACAACAGTTCGATGTCTCTTAGTTCACAAATGACCTGAAGTAACACCGACTTGTTTTTCTCATATCTACAATAGAAATGATATTTACATAAAACAATATTTGTAAAATGGAATCACGTCACATTGTATCGTTCATTATAACACTTGATATTCTTATTTATTTACACATATGTGCATATTATTTTTAGAAGCAACAAACTGTTATACAGATACGTTTGCATATATAATATAATAAACACATAAATAACGTTGCAAATAAAAACATTAAAAACATATTGTACAAGAAACAAACAGTATATTGTTTGAAACAGAACCTTTTGTGCGAAGTGCATTACAAATACTATTTAATTATGATTTCAATAAACAATAACAGGGTGACCATCATTTTGTTACATATTTTTTCGAATTTTAATAACGATCATTTTCAGATATCACCTCGATTCAGACTTGACAATCTTTAAAACAATAAAAGGATAATTATATACATAACTAGTAGTGACCCCGGCTTCGCACGCATTTTTTTAAATTTGTACCACCTTTGATTTGTTGTAATAAATAATTGAGTCTCCTCATTTAAGTATTTACTCATGGTAACTGGTTGAACAGTATATAAGTTTTAATGCATCTCAGCGCTATCTAGTTAGTTACAGATTTTAACAAAATGGATACATAAAAACCATCTCAATGATAAATAGTTTAGATGTGCGTGATTACTTAGACGATGTTGATCAATCTGTTGATATATATTAAAATAACAAATAGACTATAATTTGTAAACATATTGGTTAAATTAACAAAAACATAAGTATAATTGTCAAGTATGTTTGTAAAAATACTGTCCGGTGAAGCTGTTAAGACCTTGCTTGGTCAATAGCGTAGTCAGTTCGAAAAAAAAAAAAAAAAACTGCCAAGAGATCTAAAAACCTTAATAGTTATACAAAAAACACATTATTTATAAAAATACAGATGCAAATGAAGTCATAGGCGAGCGCTAGTATTTATATAACATAGATAACAGTAAGCCAATTTAACAATGCCAGTGTAAAATAATCTAGAGGCAATATATTGACAATAGGGAGAAATAGTTATAAAAATATCCGTTAAAACGTAACCCGATATCGCTTTATTAATGCAGTAGCTACACAAATAGATATGAATCTAACAAACATATTATTTTTCACTCAACTAAACACTGGGCCCCGTCTGTTTCGCTCTCAATAGTGCATCGAGATTGTTATCAGTTGTGCAACTCGTGACCGTGAGATATGCTTGTTTTGTTCAGTTTTCTATATGTATTTGATGGGCTTTATTTAAAATTAAAATGTTTCCTATAAAAAAAAAAAAAATTTTTATGAAGAGATATTGTGTTGACAGGTTTTTTAATATAACCCTTATTATATATTTCATAAGTCCAAAATACACATGCTTGTTTGTTACTTGCACAAAAGCATTCCGGTTACTCGTAAGAACATCAGTGTATCGAGACTCTGCCCGTATCTCGCGTGCCAGTACAAATCTTACCAGGAGATCACAACTCGTTTGAATTTTATTCCCCTCGCGGGGCAGTGGGGAAGCACGTCACTAGCATGAAGAAGTTTGATGCTAGAAACTGGTATCCCGGTTTCACAGAATACCAGTAACTGGCATGCCGGTTTACCAGAACCTGGTAAGCCATTTACTGGCTTATGTATTATAGCCCTACAGGACAGTTAAGTTAGTAATGACATATTATAAGTATAAATAATGTTGAAGTGGTTGTGTTTTGTCCGAAACAATCTTCGAGACGGCTTAAACGATATTGATACCAACCAGATAGAGGACTTTTCAAAATATTATCTTGACAGCTTCTTATTACTCTTTTATATAAGACTAGCCGACCCGTGCCCACTTCGTTGGGCGGTAATACGTAAGCGTGGAATGGTTATTTTACGCTAAAACACAGCGGAAGCTCTGAAAAGGAAAAAAATACCCCGATTTTGCAACATTCTTCATTGCTGCTCCGCTCCTATGGGTCTTAGCGTGATAATATATAACCTTCCCTGATAAATGAGCTATATAACACTGAAAGAATTTTCCAAATCGGTCCAGTAGTTCCTGAGATCTCTTTATAATATTAGTATAGATTAAGGAGTAATCATAGAATTTACAATTGAATTTAAGTTTTATTTTAACGGGGCCTCAGTACATCCTTTCTGACATAACCAACGTTATAAGATAACTCAATCGGAATTATATACCCTTTAAACTTAATCTCATATTTACAGATTAAAGAACTATAATTATAAATTATCATTGCCACATTAGCTATACGCTTTTCCTATATAATATTAATTTCTCCCGTAATCCTCTATGACCTCATGCGCATATTCTGACGCATTTCCTCGAAGAGCATGTTTAGGCGCAGATACATGTGGGTTGCATAGCCCTGTCTAATTTAGCTATTACAAAACAAAATACAATACAAATTACTCTCGTAATATGTTAAAATAGTGGCTTAGTTGATAGTGTGTAAGCATCGTAATGAAACCATAGCATGTTGGTAGGGCTTTTTCTAAGTCTACCTGGCTAGTTGACCTCCAAGTTAACCCTCAAGTGAAAAAAACTGTTGGTGTGTTCCGACAACTGCACTTGAGAGCTAGTTCCCTCTAGGTTTAGCGTGTTTACCATCTTAGACCATATCGTCATTTAATAGCAAATGTGATTGTATTCAAACGCTAAAACCTATAAAGTATAAAAAAAAAACAATCAAATCAAACAAAAATAAGAAAAAAAAATCAATGTAAGATGTAGACAAAATTACATACACAAACACTAAACTGAAGTAAAGTATCATATACAGGTATACATCAAAGATTTCAGCTAAGCACGTGCTACAGTAAATTGTTACATTGCTTACACTGACTTTCCGCTGAAAGCACACAAATAATTATGGGCGTAGGAGAGAAACAGCAGGAGGCAGACTGCGACTAAACGATCCAATACGATATATTATACGACAAGCACTATGTAAATTAGATACATAATACATAATTAGATAACCGATGTTAAAGGAAAATATAGCAATAAAGTTAAAGGTGCGTTATACCGTTGTTTATCTATCCATTTGAGCAATCTGCAAACACGTGGAATAATATTCTAGATTTTAATAATAGCATATTTGAAACTACACCTTACTTTTGTAGTTCTATGCTTCGGAATATATCGAAAATAGAATGAATATGCCAGACATTAAGAAATATATTTATCAAATGATTATGAACTTTATCGAATATTTATCTTATCTTGTAACAATACAGAAATGTTTATTTTATCATTTAGATATGCTATAATCAAGCATTGTTTAGATTTGAAACTGTGCAATCAAAAATATTCTCTATTTTTACATATATTTATTACTAAGTTGTAATACTTTGTTCTTGCGATAATTGTTTTATTGAGTTAAGGAATAGCATGTAATATCTCGAATAATTATAACCTCTCTTATATTTTTAATTCCGTAATGCTTTAGGGGTTGAAAGTTGACTCTTTAGAATTTTATCATTACTACTAAGTCTCTATGGAAAAACCTAATAATATGTAGCAACGATAATAGTACGGAAAGTTGTCTGTATAAAAATAAATGTCTCGTGAAAATCGGTTCAGCCCATTAGAATATATTATAAGCCCGGATAAATAATAGACATTTGAACTGTATTATTCAAAACATCGCCATAAATTTTTAAAGTGAAACTTTTTTTTCATAGCCTTAAATTGTTTCGTTCATCTATCGCATGTCGCATTACAGCCGGCGCGCGGCTGCGGAGTAGGGGTGAAATGCGCTCGGCAAAGCAGTCGAGTCCTGTATGGCGGCGTCCATGGTACAATTCAAAATGATTCAATGATTTAAATAAATATTATACCCAGTTTTTAACACGCGTACATAATATGAATGATTGTATTTATTATGTATTCCATACTGTTTTATTTTTACTTTTTTTTTATAGTAGCACCACAAAATTACTGCATTATGTTTGATGGTAAGCACAGTACAATCCAAAAACAATGGCACCTCCGAAACGCGACTCGCAGAAGCGAATCACTATGACGGGATTTTCGCCATATATATGGTGGTTGCGACCCAGTCGGGCTGTGAAACCCTACCACCCCACTTTCGCCATTGCCTCGTTCGTTATCCAGCAGGGTGCACCACATGCAGGTGAGGTTGGCTTGGGTGTCTCAAGTCTTGTGATGTTATTCGACAGCCCTTACACCCCAAATACGCAGATAGAAATTCAAATTTATAGTTGGATATCTTGTCTACTATTGATTTCCTATTATCATTTCCATTTTCAATTATTAAGTAAAGATTAAAAACGCGATTTAATACCTTAAATCGAATAATTTTCCGAAAATTTTCAGTGAAATGTCTACGTTCCGAAAAAAGTTAAAATTACATCAAGGCTTTCATAAAACCGCACAATTTTCTCTCTGTACTTGTTAAAAATATAATTGTTATTTACTGAAATGCTTTCGCAACGTCTGTCGACAACGGAATCCGGAACTGTCCGTAAAATTCACATTCTGAGGTAACAATTCTTTTTATCCAAAGTAAAACGATTCCGATTGTCATACTATAATACAAATATAACACTGAACGTGACCACAGAATATGACACATGGAGGGAAATACGGAATTACAAATAATCCCTAAAATACAAATAGTAGTGCCAATTATTCGATCACCCCGCACACAGATAACATCAATGTGTAATATGATAGGTTTATTATAACGATATTTACTAGTTTTCTGATCTCGGGCCATTGTCGGCAAACAAGATGCAGGACGATAAAGTCTTTGTCCGGTGCGTCACTTCCCCCGTGCATTATGTTTGCGTCCACAATGGGTTTCAACGAATAATTTTGATGATACAAAGAAAAGATTTCCTAGATGAAAATCATATCTGAACACACAAAATTTATCGAATGTCGTTTAAAATTGAATAAATCATTACATAATATAATAAAACATACTCCCCCGCCGCGGCTGTTTGTTCACGATAAGCTGAAAAACTACTGAATCGATTTTCATGTCGTTTTCACTAGTAGAATAAGTGATTCATGAGCAAGGATACATATATCGTTTATCAAGGTTTTTTTTATTATCAGGGCGGGATAACGTTCGCCGGGCCCGCTAGTTTTTTATAATTATTGTGTATATATTGTATTTCATAAAGCAACTGACTATGTTCGACCTATATTGGAGATATAGACAATAAATAGTGTATTTTTTTAAATAACTTTCTTAAATGTTTATCTCCGTGGACTAAACGAAATATAAACTGGCTAACCTTGAAAGATACTGCGCAAAACGCAATAAAGTCATAATGCCTTTTTATATAGGTATATAAATAAAAATGGTATTTGGTATATTAAGTACAATATAGTTTGTCCAATCGCGATAAAAACTCATGGTAATAAGAACAAGACGGTTTTACCCTTATTAACCTTCATTTGTTTCATCTCTTTTATGACACAGCTTCGATTAATATTTACAATATATTACTTGTCGATAAATCGATTAATGATTACAACAATATATAGTAACTAGCGGGCACGGCGGACGTTGTCCTGCTTCGATAATAAACTAAATCTTAAAAGTCAACCACAGTGCCACCTATTGGGTATATGACACACACACACATTTTGTGGTGTTGTCGGCTGACAATATTCATATCACAAAATCGTGACAGCTCGACCGAAGGACGAAAATCACACGTCACAGATACCTTTGTAACTTTTAAATAAAACAACGTACAGTTCATTTTCTTATGTAGCTTAATTTAATTTACTATAAACCAGCCGGCTACACTAGGTCCAATTACGAGTCTAAGCCATTCTTGAATCGACATGACACACAAAAATTGTCATCAAAATCTGTCCAGCCGTTTAGGAGTTTACTCACATACACACGGACAGAAGAATTATATATAGAAAGATTACAACAAATAAGGTACGCGTAGCTGAGGCACAAGACAATATAGTGGTACCAGCTACTGATATATATTATTAACGCGATTTCAATACATTAGTAATAAATGAGCAACCCTCGAGTAGTTATAGTGCTATTCTTATTAAGATAGCTTCATAATTTAATAATAACAATCACAATTTAATAAAAACAATTAATATATCTTAATAAACACATACAATAACAATAAACAACCAAATTATATCACTGCAAAACATGTACATAAAACATTCAATTATACCCTTATCTTATCACTACCGCTCTCTATCAGTTATCAGTGTTTATTTATATTATGTCTAGTTCAAGTCAAGTTCTAGTCTATATCAAATGTTAATTTTATCTCTATCCTTGTCATAAGGTAAACCAGCTTAATTAGCTAGCTTAATTATCTACCCTCAGCCCTCGGTACTTTGCGCCGCTCGCACTCCCCATTCGTATTATGGCTCAGCATACTTTCATAACTTTTTTTTATATCATAGGAGGCAAACGAACAGGTGGGTCACCTGATGATAAGTGATCGCCACCGTCCATAGATACTTGCAACACCAAGGGAGTCGCAAGTGCGTTGCCAGCCTGTGTTTGGGGGAGGGGGAGAGGCAAGGGGGAGAGGCGGTGGGTATCCGGCACTCTCATTAACCGAACGAAAGGCAACAATGCAAGCACTGTTACTTCACGTGGGTGTTACTATGGGTCAGGTGATAATACCCCGGGTGAGCCGACCCATTCATGCTGAAACCAGTAATAGCTTCAGCGTAGCTCTACCATCTACAAAATGCAAAACTTGCAATTTGTAGTAATTGCTCCACTCCTAAGAGTCGTAGCGTGAAGCTAAATAGTCTATAAGAATCCTATTTTTTAGCATTTTATTCTCCCTAATCATATTGGGCATTAAGTAATAACTTAATCCAAGAGGGCGAGACAACAAATTAAGCCTAGAAAGATAAAAATCTTAATCCCAAAGGCTTTGGTAGATTCTTGGTAATGTTAAATTTAAAAAAGATGTTAAATTTAGAGAGATAACTAGCCAGGTAAACACTACAAAACACAGTTGGCTGAAGCAAAATTTGAAAGATATACAGGCTTTGAATGGGTAAATATTTTAGGATAATATTACAAATGCTAATTTTACAACGCTTTCTCAAATGTCCGTCGGACTACTTAGTTACCAATCCCAACCTGAAAATCTGACACAGAAAACAAACTTATCAACTTTTGTTAGGTACTATTTTAAACAGAATTGGTCTTCTACTCCATCCTTCTTTCTTTTGGCAAACGATTCCTTAGACAGATTCGCAATGTTGCATCCAAGGCAACAGTCCAAGCCGAAATTCGGCAACTCTGATACCTTTAAGCTTATTCTCAAGCAGCACAGTTCTTTAAGTGCTCGCCTTAGTAGTTTGAGGAAGCTGTGTAGGCCAATATCATAGTCAGTTGGAAAAAAACAACCGATTCTTATGATTAAAACTTGGTATAACCTCGATTACCAACAAAAAGTGGAATCACCTAGTTAAGACTATCTTCACCTATTAAAGACTAACTGAAGCATTTAGTAAAGCAGTAATTCCACTAAAATCGTAAATATAACTTATAGTGTCACGGAGTACTAAATAAGAGTTGGACTATATGACTTTCGTCTACTTCCATAGCATAAAAAATAATAATATAATTTCACCAATGACTGGCATTATACACAAAAGACGTAGAAATCCAGTCTTCGTGTCCGTATAGTGAGTTATTACGACTTATAATAGAAATGTATTTGCATACGAACACAAAAGGTACGATTACGCGCCGCCCATTCTTTCCAGTTGTTAAAATATTATTTGTTAATGTTATGTTTTCCTGTTATTTATATTCACAGTTCGTAGTATCAAACTGTAGTGTCAGCAGAGAATTGAGATGTTGGACACATAGTGCACACAACCCCAAATATAATTATAATAAGATCAAGAGTAAAAAGAAAACCTGATTTCAAGGTTTTTGTTCAGAAGTACGGTCCAATCTACGTAAAATGATTTATCTAACGTACGTAAGAATCTCTAAACTAGGGATATAAGGATGAGAGAGGATGCAAATCGAGGTATCTGCACTAGTGATGTATATCAGATAAATTAAGTGATTTAAAATTTAAAATTTTGCGTTTCCACCATTTTTCGGGAATACTTTAGATCCAGGATTGGAAAGTGAACAACTTGAAATAGGACCACTATCCTAAGGTAAGTCACTTGTTGTAACACTGATGTAAAAGCTTGAATCCCAGCATGTCTTCATATGTCACCGAAACTCAGCAGCATGAGCATTGAAACTTAGCAACTAAAAAGGGAATTGCGGAAGTGCTATTGCAATCTAATTTTATGCAAGTTCTACAGCTTCTTCCTCTCTAACTGTACCTAGTAATAAATAATTATACCTAGTATATTATAATTAGTTATATTTATATTTATCACTGATATGATAGAAGACATACTTAATTTCTTAATTAATCAACCATCTGAATATTTCAATAGAATATATGAACTTAGAGTATCTACGCACTCAAGGATATCTGAAATAAAATAATACAAAACAAGTTACAATACTCTATCGACTATTTTATTGATTAAGTGACGCATAGCAGTATCTGTATATATAAAAATATATGTCGGTATATATGTACATGTACTGAAAACTGTCAAAGATGAGTGTTTGTAATTAAGGTCTTTATTCTTTATCAATTTTATTAAACTAGGTGGTGTTAGGGTATATTTTATTGGTACTAAATGTTAGTTGTGGTGGTCTAGTAGTTTGACCGGTGTAATATCAATCTGATGTCCGCAGGTACGAATCCTGGCATGTGCCTACGAATTTTTCGGAATTCGCGTACATGTAATAATTTAAATTGGTAACAGTATTGGGTGACGGCGAGAGACAACATGGTAAGAAAACCTGAACCTGAGAGATGTTCTTGTAGTACGTATATGTGGGAAACTATAGAAAAGAGGATTCCTCAGAGCCTGGTGATTATGCCCACACCTTCCTGCAGTGAGTCTCTTACAGACTGATGATGATGATTAAGTGTTATATTGTTATTTAACATGTAAAAAGTCGCTGGCAACTCTAGTTATAAGCTTTCTCATCTCTAACAGATGATTCAAGTAGTGTCAAGGCAACCACTAGTGTTGTTTAAAATGCAGACAATATAAAAATGAATTTACAGATTTTTTTATTTTTTTTATCGGCCAATAATTCATATGTCCGTCTGTGTGTATTTGTCATCCCTGGGATATGTTTTTTCGTGAACTTTGGGTACGCGTCATGTCTATGAACCTTTTTTTTTTTTCGAACTGACTACGCTATTGACCAAGCAAGGTCTTAACAGCTTCACCGGACTACAATCCATGAACCTTCTACGTTGGTAGTGCCTGTATAATTACTATAGACACGGTTTGTGATTATCCTAAACAGACGACGGTAGCGACTGAAAGGGCGGGGAGGGATAGAAGAGGGGCTGAACAATAGCTTCCACGAGTCACGATCATTACTACCACAGTATACGCCCCAATTAAGTTATTGTAGCCGTGTCAGGCCGTCAGCGAACTGCAGGTGCGTCACGAGTAGGGCTGCCACCTGTAACCTTAACATTATAATGCATATTTTACTATATATACAAAACGAGACACCATAACATAAGAAGTAAGTAACTGCATAATTACGTCTATGTGACTGGGCATTGCGTTGATCGATACAAACGTGCAATGAGTTTTCGGTGAAGAAAAATATCATGATTATCGTTAGGGCTTTCTTGAATGGACGCCTAGCAGACTACCAACCTCAAGTTGGAAATCTGTCACAAAGCATCTATAGTTGTGTTCCACTAGTCCCCCTTCTAGCTTTAGCGTGGTTAAAAACCGATGTAATCATTTAACATTCAAGCATTCGTGAGATTATGGTCAAAAACTAAAGCTTAGAAAGTATTTAAAATATTATTTTATTTTAAGGTTTATTTATCTGAAATACATAACTGGAAAATATTACACTGATAGAAAGCTAAGGTCTTCTTGATTGTCATAGGTTAATATTTTATTCTTCATCATTTTAAATATGTTTAATTTTCCGTTTTCAAAAGCTACTGAACCAGTTTGAATGCAGTTTTCGAGATCACATAGAACACGAGGAGTTAGATATATTAATTATTTTCCATAGAAAATAAGCAATAATATTAAAAGTACATACATTATTACGTGAAAGTAATTGCGGGCACCAACAGGCAATGAAGAGTGATATACAGTCTCAATCTTAGTCATAAATAACCATCATCATCATCAGCCTGTAAGAGACCCACTGCAGGGACATAGGCCTCTTCCCGAAGGAAGGTGTGCGCATAATCACCATGTCATCCCATGATGTATTCTCGATTTCAAACTCCGAGGAAGCCACAGTTCTATATTTTATATATACTATACATATAGTGATACTACAAGAAGATTTAAGTTAAGTGAAAAGTTCTATTGGCGCGTTGAGCGGTATTTTTAGCAGAACATAGACTTATGATTTCATATCAGGATATGCCAGTAAGCTTGGTTGACCGTATTGCGCTTGCGTGGCTTGCCTCAGACTAGCGAAGCGTACTCTATCCGCTATACTGTGTACATCTAATATTAAAAGTATATAATTATTGCTCCGAGTGCCAATAGATGTGAAAACAAGACTAATGTTAATACAAATTATCACACATAAATAATTCATACTATAATTAATTTAAGAATTCAAAAGAGAACACAGTAATTCCAATGTTTTGAGTTTTCACTTCTGTCGCCAGTCCTTGACTTTTATGAGCTATTTTTGTTATATTTTTTTTTCGAACTGCCTACGCTTTTGACCAAGCAAGGTCTTAACAGCTTCACCGGACTACTAAGGCGAGCGCTTAAGGCACTCGGCCGATTTTATTTTGACAACTAGCTCAAGAGTGCGCGGCACACCTCGGCTTTGGCTGTTGCCTGATACATGCAATTCGCGACCTATGTGAGCTAACCTAAGCTAAGCTAACTATTCAAACATATATGAGTTGTTGAAACATATATATGTACCACGCATACATACCTCAATAACTCTTATATATATTTCGTATCGGATAATATTCTAAACTATTTCACTTTGATAAGGGAAAAAAGATAAAACCCTTCCACTTGCGTTATATTTTAGACGAGTTCTACAATTACCTATTTGTTTCAACCCTAGTGAAAGGCTACCGTTAGTCATTGTTTGGTACACACCGCGGCTTTTGATGTGCCAAGGTGATACGTGGAGGCGGACTTCGAAGACATTATGTTATTACTTCCATTAATGTGAGTAATTTAGAAAATGTACTACCTAAAGATCAGTGACAATAGAAGTAGTGGAGGTTTGAAAATAAATTTGTATATTTTATATAGATTTTTTTATCTTACAGCGTATCTTTGACATAATGGTGGTAGAGTCACTAATGGTAATGGTGGTAAACTTAATGGTTTCAGCATGAATGGGTCGTCTCGTCCGGGGTAGTACCACCCTCTCATAGAAAACCAACGTGAAGTAACAGTGCTTGCATTGATGCGTTTCGTTCGGTCAGTGAGAGCGCTCGAGGCCCACCTCCCCTCCTCTCTCCTCCTCTCCATCTCCCTCCCCTAATCCCTTCCCCCTAAAGGGTGGCAACGCACTTGCGACTCCTCTGGTGTTTTTGGTGTCCATGGACAGTGGTTATCACTTAACAGCAGGTGACCCACCTGTTCGTTTGCCACTTATGACATAAAAAATAATAATAATAATAATTATTGGTTATTGAATACTAAAGTCATGCACGACTGAATCGCGACTAATATACATTAGGCAAATTAACGGTACATTCTTGTACTACTTGTGGGAAAATCATAAAATTTTTGGATCTGGATCTTTTACAATTTGAAATCAACAATACCTCGTGTACAGGCATAGTGTTTATGTCAATATCTTTCCTTCGGACGATGCCTTCGGCCCAACAGTGGACATCTTACGGAATGATATCATTGTAATTGTTGTTTATCTAAACTGGGGATATATATTATAACTAACCGCTATCCGCTCGTATTCTGATCGGTTCAGCCATTTCAAAATGAAGTCTGAGCGTAGACGCACTTTCGATCTTCTTTTCTTGTACAAATTAGCGAATGGCTTACTCGAAGTTCCCTATCTCCTGTCAAACCTCAACTTTGCTATACCCACGAGACTCCCTAGATCTACAAGATTTATAAGTACCATCAAAAAAAAAAACTCACAGTAATTCTAACCTAGGTAAAAACGCACCACAAACAGATTAACTCGTGAGTTTAACAGTACATCGAAACAAAATACAAATGTTGACTTATTCGCAGTAAGCATCGCCATGTTTAGAAAGGAACTAAAAGGATAAATTGTCTAATCGTTATTGCCCGTATTCTCATTATATTAGATTACTTATTTTTTAATTCTTTTAATTTTAATTTTTCCAATTGATCATATAAAATTCTGCTTGAAATCGCAAATTGCTCTCAGATGTAATGTTTTTGTTTTATTTCCTGCCTCCATCATGTATGACAGCTAACAATTATTACAATGTCTATTAATGATTTGCTACTATATTCCAAATTTTGTTTGAGTTTGTTTACGGTATTAATTTTCTTAATGTATAATATTAAGTAAACTCAGTAAATATCTTAATTTCATTTTGTAACCCTAACGGTATGCTCATTGTCAGACTAAGCATGCAGTCTACACCTCTAATTACGATGACACTTACCGTTACAAATTGTGCATGTCTTATTTTAATAATGATCAGTGTATATTGTGTTGGTGTTCAATAAATAGAAACAATCGTTCGCGAATTTGTCTGCTTTTCTATCTTTATAAATAACGATGCCATTTTTAAGTAATTCTAACGGTAGTACACAGTGTACGTCTAAATACCACTCAAATTTCAAATAACAGGAAATTTTCAATCTCACTTGATACTGTATTATTATATTTGGACTAATTTAAACAATAATTTATCAGTTATATCCTATGTGTTACTTTAATATATAAGCTATTTTCATGTATAGTTTTATCAAAATTTGTTCAGTTATTTTACGTGAAAGAGTAACAAACAAACCGATGAACCATTCCCATAAACTTTCACATTTTATGATTAAGATATTCCAGTTTTACCAAATGTATCAATTAATACATTACAGCTCCACTATCGGACTCGAGCTCCGAGCTACTGCTGTTTATCCAACTAAATATATACTTAAAAACACATTAACAGTGGCTTCGATTTAAATTACACATAATAACTTCAATTAATATTGTAAAGTAATGTGAAAACTCTCACACTCCGAGAAGCGCAATGCCGACTGTCAGCCACTCGCTCGGCTTTAATCTAACAATTAACATTTAAATTAATATGTGTATCGAACGCTTTCCCAAATATACGCGTTTCCCATTACACTGAGCGTGTCGAACTCTAACAATCAACGTGTCGGAAGAGTTCGACACTTCGATACAATATTAAAGAGTTTTAAATCTTGTTTCTATGTGCTGATCAACGACAAAATCGGCAGTGACCAACGATTTTTTCAATGATCCCCACTGTTTCAGATTGAAATATGTTATTAAGTTTTGTTAATTAAATATTATATTATTTGAAAATAAATATTTAGACAATAGAAAAAAAACTACAAACCTGGTTCCTTTCACTTTTAAATATGGGATATATTTCTTTCAGTAAATGTTGTATAGACGGTTTATCCAGACGGAATCTCACTTGGAACTCGTAGTAATTTAAAGTATTGAAATGATCAATCCTTGTTTTATAATTTCGTTGCATTTCATCACAACTTGAGTCACTCCAATCCGATAACATTTCTATTTCACTGAACTCACTATCTGAACTAGACATTTCTGAATACCAAATGTAAGTTTACAAAATATATTTTTATGATCAACTATCGAACACAACTAAACACAACTATCAAAGTTTGGGCTGCGTTTGTTTCTGTTGTGTTTTGTGCGTTTTGTGTACAGACGTCAAACACAAAAAATGTTTTTAAATAAAAACATATTGTCAGCAATAAAAAAGTAATAACTCATTACAAACTGAATATATCACATAAAGTTATCAATTTTTCATTTAATATAGAAATTTATTCTTGTTTATATTTCAATTCAAAAATAAAATTGTGTGTAAAATCAAAACGTATCTAACGTGAAGGAGGGCTAATAACCAATAACCGTTCGTCGCACGTAGTAGGTTTCAAAAGTTATAGGAACGTCTTTAACGACTCGTAACGATAATTGAGAAAACGAATAGTTACTGATGTCTATTAACGACTAGTTGAATATAGGAACCGGGCATTAGAGTATTCAACACTTATAATAAAATGTATCTCTTTGTCTTATAACACCCTGACAAATACAAGAAAAAATTAGTTCATTCTCCTGTCCAATTATACCAACACATTTAATCCGCTTATCATATCTCACTTGTGTTGTGCCCCAAGTTTGGAAGGAGACCAATGTGCAACCAGTTCCCATAAAAGGGGACTGTTCAGAACCCATCAACTATCGTCCAATCGCCATTACCTCAGTGTTATGCAAGGTCATGGCACGGATCATAAATACACAACTTATCCGGTACCTAGAAGAGCACTCCTTAGTTAAAGATCGGCAATATGGCTTTCCTCCGAAACAATCAAAGAGGTGATTTTTTAGCATACATGCTGCATCGCTGGGGGGACGATTGATAAACATGGCGAAGCCGTGGCAATTAGCCTCGATAGAACAAAGGTATTTGGTAGGATTTGGCATCGAGGTCTTCTATCCCAACTTGAGGCATATGGTCTCCACGACAACCTATGTAGATGGATCTCCAGCTTTCTGCATAAACGCAGACTACGTGGCCTCATTGATGAGCACAACTCGCAGTTCATGTTAGTTAATGCAAGAGTTCCTCAGGCCTTTATACTTCCCCGACCCTGTTTCTAATGCATATTAATGATATATTAGCCTCTGGTTGCTTTCATAGTTATGCAGACGACAGCACGGTTCATGGTAGATTTTGTAGTAGGCCCACGGCAAGTCGTGGAGAAACTGATAGAATGCGGGCTGATCGTATCTCTCTGGGGAACAAGTAACTTGGTTGAGTTTAATGCCAAGAAAACACAGGTTTGCGTGTTTTCCTATAAAAAATCCCTCTTCTCTCTTCTTCTCACTAAGAGATTGGGCATCCTAAATAGAGTGCGTCGGTTTTTCACGCCCGATCAGCAATACTTTCTCTATAAGGCACAAGTTAGGCCGTGCATGGATTACTATTCGCATCTCTAGGATGGTTCTGTTCATAACTCCTTGATACACTAGACAGGTCGCAGCGACGGGCTGTCCGTATTGTGAATGATGCAGAAGTTACTAACAACCTAGCCGCTTCAGTTGCAAAGAGACATTGCCTCACTGAGCGTGTTTTATTGTCTGTACCATGACGAGTGTTCTGAAGAGTTGTTTAACCTCATTCCATCTTCTCCTTTCCACTACAGAACTACACGGGCGGGTACACGCTTCCACAGTTTCACAATAGCAACCATTCCGGCAAGAACAAAGAAGTTCGAAAGCTCTTATTTTTGTCGTATTGTGAAGATGTGGAATCGCCTAACAGCCAGTGTGTTACCTTCCTCTTATGACATGGGGTGTTTTAAAAGAGGCGTGAAGAAGCAATTTTGTAGATCGTCATGATAGCGATGACTACCGTTGCTATTTAACACAGTCACAGTTATTTATAGACTATACTGTACTTTCCATCAGGTACAGTGCAGCCATTATGCCGAACGAGTTTAAAAAAAACCATACAGCGCATCTAAATAACAGATCCGTAAAATGACGTACCTAAAAACTTTAATAAAGTGCGATTTCTTAACAATAGATCAGTAAACTAATAAGCTACGAAATAAAAATCAGGAAATCAAATATAACGCTTGTGCTATCCATTAAAACAATGTTATCTATACCATACGTTTTGTAGCGAAACAATTGTTATATAAACTAAACATATATACCTATATTTTACATAAAATGTATACAAGTATAATTAAAATTTTCGGATTATTAGTTACAATCCATGGAATTCTCCGATCCTCCAAACCGACGTTTGAAAATTTTGGGAGCTTTGCTCTAGTTGCAATTTCTACTCATTTCTTTCTCTGATCGCCACTAAACCTAAGTTGTTAAGCACCTCAGGGTTATCTAATAGCGTTAGATAGATAATAAAAAGACATTTTTAGGAGTTAGTCACACACCGAAGCGATTGATTTTCTTTAAGCAACAAAATGACTTTGATATTACAACTTTTTTGTTGAATGCCATAGGACTTTTGCATCTATTCTACATTCCTATTCAGCCACCTTTTGATAATAATATTTTCTAAGAATGATTTTTCATCACGAAACTTCTGTTCGGTCGCCAAAGCGCAGTAAGAATTATTTTTTATTGTACCATTATAATATATTTCAAATAACAACATAATACTCAAATGGAAAGGCACAAGTTTACGAGACGAAGTCGTTTGTCGAACGGTTTCCCAACGGCAAAATATTTACGATAGAGTTTGTTAACGAACTGTTAATGCGTGATTCATGCAAATCGGTACGCGTTTTGTTTTCAACTAAAAACGCCGCGATAACGTTTATATTTGAGTGACAATATGTAAAATTCTAGCGATTTTGTATCCCACACGTCAGGGATCTACTAATGGGTAAAAAAGTCACTTCTAGGGGAAGGACAGGGAATAAATAAACCAGTCATTAATATATTGGAATTTAGTGTCAAGAAATCTTTAGTTCTTGATTTGTTTTATTTTTACTTTTACTATAAAACGCTTCTGTTAGAACATTTCCCATGTGACCGAGCTTCTCCGCAACGATTTCCTTTACCATCAGCCAATAATGACGCAAACAATATTTCGATGCGGCAAGATTAATTTCGAAGCAAAACGTTTCATTTTTCCCAAATCACGTTCCGATTTAGATTAAGCAACAAAAAACAAATTTTACTTTGAAGGAAATATATATATATACTAGCGGGCCGGGCGGACGTTATACTGCCTTGATAATAATAAAAAATATCTAAAATTCAACCGCAACGCAACCTACCGGTTCTTATTGTGAATCTAAACCATTCTCGGATCCACTGGAACACGTACACAAATTTCATCAAAATCGGTCCAGCCATTTAGGAAGAGTTCAGTGACATATCTACACACGTACATAAGAAATTTATATATATATATATATATATACCTTGTATTCCGCTTTTTAATTCGGCAAGCTTAATGACAAAAGACATTTTCTTCCAATTAACCAACGGTATCGTGAGGAAAGAAATTATAATAAGTAGTCCAAATATTGAAGAAATAACAATAATAAAGGCGTAATTTAAAAATTAATTAAAATATATATCCATTTTTGTCATTTCTCTATGTTACTTATACATCATCGATACATGTTTTTGAATGAATATTCCTAATTATAAATCTTTTTTATTTTAATATAAATTAAAAAAAAAAAATCTACTCCTTTTATTCTTTGGAGAAAAATCATAATCATGATAGAATTTTCTTTTTTTTTTTGTAAAAACATACATGAATCGCTTTAAGGTGTGAAAATAATTCTATGTACGTTTTCGTTTATAACTCAGACCATACGACAATTCCAAGTCGTCAGCATCATTGCATATCATATCGATAATTATATCGATTTAGATACAGCCAGAGCGGAGTGATGTTTCTACACCAACGTTTCTATTTCAGTGATAGGCATCCGTTTATATGGTCCCTTAGTACTGGACGGTAATTATGATAAGAGAGTCGTTACCGAGAGCCGATGGAATTTCAGATCGAAGAGTGCTTATAACCCATTTATATTTATATGTAGACTCATTTTATTTCGTATTAACATTTTTTTTTATTTCTATGAGTGCGACGAAAGTAAATCTCCAAGGTAGAATTTTAACGTAACGTTTGTGACGCGAAAGAGACGGGTAATAGAGACTTTCCTAAAAATAATAAAGTAAATTTTCAAAAAAAAGTATTAACCGACTTCAATATCAATCAAAAACCCATAAGGCACTAAAAAGCGGAAAATAAATAGTTTATCAAATTAACCAAATTAAATAAAACATATGAATATGTGTGCTACCTAGAGATGTACTGGAAGTCGGTACCAACCAAAATTTTTGTATTACAGAGACGCGAGAGTGAGAACACCACTATAAACCAAGGAAGACATATTAGAACGATAGAAGGAGACATGGATACATAAAAAATAAAGCAATAAAGTAACAAAAAATGGAGTGTGAAGAAGTGTGTTACTGATACAAAATTTCAATTTTTTCAAGCATGCTGCGTTATACGCGCTTTTTTTTAATTACGCCTAAAAATTGTCTTATCATATTTTGCATGAATGTTCATACATTTTTCTTATTTCAGAATTGGTAGGATTTAAAAGGACAAATTTTCGACGAGCTTTGATATTGCTGCTAGGAACTCGCTTACATGTATAGCTGCCAAAACACATATATAGAATATAGGTGCTTGCAAGATTTTCATCTTGAGAATGCTAACTAGTTAGGTAGGCTTTATAAAAAGGTTTCGTATGACGCTTGCTCCAGCTCCAACACATTACAGAAACCTGGATTTATACCTTTGTATTCAAACCCACTAGCACTAACCAATGTGTCATATAGGTACGTATATCTAATTCTGGAATCACTTATAATGAAATTTATTAAAATAGTTTTAAAATGAAATAATATTTTATATTAACAACAGATATTCTTGATAATTAATGTAATTGAATATTACATTATTAAAATCAACATCAACATGTGCCACCAACTATTGTAGATCAAATTATAGAAGAATACTATCACATGTACACGGCAATTTTATATACAAAGATAAATGAGTAGCGGTAGTAGGTACTGGTTTGCAAGCTTAGCAAAATACTGGTATAGTAACTTATTTTGGTCGTTCCTAGACTTGAGTTTCTTTAACATCAGGTTGAAATACAATTATTCTCTTAAATATTGAGTAAACACGTCAATAGTGGTAATTTCGACTTGCAAGCGTCCGTTGCTTGGTATATTTTGGCGGATTCCAAATTGTGAGAGATAAAAAAGCCGAGGCAGCCATAACGACTACCGACGGAAGTGACAACTCAAAACAATGGAATAAAATGTGAATAATTTATGATTAATAATTTGTATATTGAAATTATTAACATTCGCATGGTGTTCACATCTATTGGCACTCCGAACAATAATTAATAATTATACTATATAATTATATAAATTTTTATACAGTCTATTAATTATTCAAACATATTATGGGCTACACAATCTCAATACAAAATATCAATATTACATGTGCACTGATAAAAAAAGAGTCACTATGACGGGTGTCTCACTGTATGCTAGTATAGACCTCCATCACCCTGATGATTACTGAACATATTTACATATTATGTAAGGTTCCCCAAGTATATAAGCATCTGGGGATATTTCCCATTCGTAATGGTTCGGATACAGGCGGTACTGGCGGCACAGACGGCCGCGGCACCCCGTAAAGGCAGTAAAGGGGGCTCGTCGTCGGATGTGCAGTGATTTATTTAATATCGCTCACAGCGGTGTATTGTTCCTTCTATTGACAATACGACCAGATTGAGATGTCGAATTCGCCACGCATCCCGATCGACGCATCGGCTTGACATAGTGTAATCGCAAAGTAACAGTGAATTGAATGTACGAGTAATTTTGTTCTCTAATAATAATACTTAATTTTGATACCTCATACCACCAAATAGGATGATAGGGATTTGCACGCGTAATGATGGTTTAGTTGGTAGCATCTTCGGACACAGCGACGATGGACGTAGGTTCGAACCCTAGCAACTGAGTCGGAGCGCGCGGTGAAGGAAAACATTGTGATGTAACCATAACATGGTGGTAGGGGTTTTTAAGTCCACCTGGCTAGCACCACCCCTAAAGCTGAGAATCTATAACCAAGCACGTGCTGGTGTGGTCCAGCAACTGCACTTGAGAGCCAGCCTACTTCTAGGTGTGACGTATTTACCATCTTAGCCCAATTAGTCAATTAACATCAGTTGATACTGTGGTCAAAAGCTAAAACCTATAAAGTATTTAAAAAATCACTAAGTATACAGATTTATTTTTAGTCTACCCCGAAACTAAACGTAGCCATAAAACCCGATAATTTTATATTAATTTAAGCGCCACCAGGGAATTTAATTTTATATATATTTTACTTTTATGTAAATGAATTGTTAATTTGAAACTCTTTTTATCTCCCTCTTTCTTTATCTGGGACAAAATAGTAAGGATTATCATAATGGAACGTTCCTAAAAAGTATTGTATGTTTGAATATATTACACCAGCGTATATAATTTACCTACTTTATACTCTGTTGTCTAATTTGTGTCGTATTTCATAGACTTTATGCGTACTAGCGTACCAGACTGCATATCATGTGTGTAACACAAATGTGAATTTCAAGTGAAACTTCTTTTGGGGCGGTGTGCATTGGATTTTATGAAACGAAAATGTGTAACGAAAAAGAGATAACTATAAATATATGTACGTTTTACGCTGTGATAAAATGAGATAGAATGCGTTTTTATATAGTTTCACTATACTCGAAATATATACAAAGAGAAAGAAACGTTGAAATTTATAGCATATTATTTTTTGTTGGATCGTACAGGGCGGGGGGTTCCACAGGGGTCGGCCCTGGGGCCACTCCTGTGGAACATGGGCTACGACTGGGTGCTCCGCGGCGTGCTCCCATATGGAGCACGCCTCATCTGTTACGCGGACGACACCCTAGTCGTAGCCCGGGGGGGAGACTGGAGGGAGGTGGAGCGCCTGGCTACGATGGCCACAACCCTCGTGGTCAGGCGCATAAGGAGGTTGGGCCTCAGGGTGGCCCTCGAGAAGACCGAGGCCCTACTCTTTCATGGGCCTCGGCGAGGGCCACCACCTGGGGCCCACATAGTGGTGGAGGGCGCCCAGATCAGGGTGGGGACCCGGATGAAATATCTGGGCCTCACCCTGGACGGGCGCTGGCGGTTCGGGCCCCATTTTGTGGGGCTCGGACCGCGAATTGGTGGGGCGGCTGCGGCACTCGGCCGGCTACTCCCCAACGTAGGGGGACCAGGTGCCGGGTGCCGCAGACTCTATATGGGAGTCGTGCGAGCGATGGCCGCCTACGGGGCTCCGGTCTGGGCCGACGCCCTCGGTGCCGTCAACGTGCGTGCGCTGCGAAGTGCGCAGCGCACGGTGGCACTGAGGGCGATCCGGGCGTACCGGACGGTGTCCTCGGCGGCGGCCTGTGTGCTCGCCGGCTCCCTGCCCTGGGAGCTGGAGGCAGGAGTTCTCGCCGCCGTGTACGAGTTCACGGCGGCGAGGAAACGAAGGGGGGAGCCCCCGGCTCCCAGGGAGGTAGAGGCGGAGAGACGGCGTCAAAGAGAGGACGCCGTCGTAAGGTGGCAGCAGGACCTGGCGGACGAGCGTTTCGGGCGATTCACTGTGGACGCCGTCCGCCCGGTCCTGCGGGCGTGGAAGGAGAGGGAGTGGGGCTCCCTGACGTTTAGGCTGGTGCAGGTACTCACCGGACACGGTTATTTCGGGTGGTACCTGCACCGGATCGCACGCAGGGAGCCGACCACCGCCTGCCACGAGTGCGGCGCTGTCGAAGATACCGCGCAGCACACTCTGTCTCAGTGTGCTGCGTGGGGGGTGCAGCGCCGCAGTCTGGCGGCGGTCGTAGGAACGGACTTGTCGCTGCCGAGCGTGGTTTCGGCCATGCTCGGCAGCGAACAGGCGTGGCGAGCGATGGCCTCCTTCTGCGAGGAGGTCATCTCGCAGAAGGAGGAGGCGGAGAGGGCCCGCGAGGCAGACCCTCAAAGTGGCCGTCTCCGCCAAAGGAGGACAGGCAGGAGGAG
This sequence comes from Antheraea pernyi, assembly GCA_015888305.1. Lineage (NCBI taxonomy): Eukaryota > Metazoa > Arthropoda > Insecta > Lepidoptera > Saturniidae > Antheraea > Antheraea pernyi. The sequence goes on along the minus strand of MU158785.1, from coordinate 329,215 downwards.
AAGGCGCTTCGCCCAACTCCTCCTGCCACCGTAGCCGGACCTGAGGGGATGGGCCGGGGGGCCCATCTCCTCATTGCACGGGTTCGGCGGACGAGGGGGGGCAGCTGGTGTGTACCCGGTCTGTCCCTCTATAGGTAGGAGCCCGGCGGTCACCTTCCGCCGGGCGGACCGTGGGGGCGGCTCTACAAGGTTGATTAGCTTGTTCGATCCCTTGCCGCCCCCACAAAACGGTCTGTCGGTACACCGTGGGGTTTTAGTCCGTGCGACTCGGACATAACCCACCCTCTCCCCCAGGAGGGGGGGGTATCCATAAGGGATTTCCCCCCGTTAAAAAAAAAAAAAAAAAGGATCGTAGTGACTATCGCGTACTTTCTAAAAATTATTCTGTGTTGTGTATTATCAACACTGTTAATGTATATTAAAATATTATAAAACAATGCCAAAACTAATGTTTACCACCTTCATATTCATCTCACTCTCTTATAAACTAATCACAATACCAAGTTCCACTTCTACCGCGTATGATCTTACACTCTCTTTTTGCTTAGAATTTAAGCACAAAATACCTAGAGTGTAACTAGACCACTGTGAAGACATTGCACTATGGCAGAAACGAAACGCATTACAAAAAGTTAATGGATAGATAAAGTCAAATACGTTTTGCTTGGTGATAATGTTGAAAAGCGTCCATTGTGTTGGTACAAACGACGCGGTTTCAAATCATAAATCACGTGTTTTTCAAGGACTCACCGCCAACGTTACCTGAATGCGATGTGGTGATAAATTATTTATGTTTAGCTTCAATAATACTATATGTGAAACATAATAAAATTGTGTTATATCGTCTGTACTATTTACAAAGGATTAAGAATCCCGCTAACACAAACTTATAAACTAATGCATTGTTTTTTATATTCATTATTTTTCAGCTGCTGAATTTGAAGCGATGAATGGCTACTTTGATCGACGTATCGCGGTGTTGCATCCAAGGCAACAGCCCAAGCCGAGGTTCGGCCACTTGGCTCCCTTGAGCCTGTTGTCAAGCCATGAAGTGCCTTAAGCGCTCGCCTTAGTAGTCCGGTGAAGCTGTGAAGGCCCGTCAGGCCAATACAGTAGTCAGTTGGAAAAAAAAACCAACGTAGCTTCACAATCCTACAATAAACTTTCACACAACACACTAGCTTCTACTTTCGAATCATATCTAATCTTTCAAAAACACAATCAAAAATACTTTATTCAATTTAGGCCCTAACAAGATACTTATGAACGTCAAAGCTACCACCAATTCGGAAAATAACCCAGTTATCGAGAAGAACCAGCAAGAAACTCGATCAGGTTTATCTTTCTAACTTATATATTTAAAATACATTACACGTTAAAATCGTTTTTTGTAGATGCACATAGGAGCCAATTCGAAACGTCACCATAATAAAAAAACCTCACAATAATATGAAAAGATCCGCCTCGACTCGCCACAAACATTTGACACGTTGTCGTTAAATCGTAAGCGTATCGCCACTAATCCCGAAAAAGTCGTCAAGCATCGAAATAGTTAAGTTTTATTTGTTCCAAACATTCAAAACTGAAACAACAAACGGATTTGGAAACGAAATCCATTTAATTGCATCTACTTAAATCACCAAAATATTTTTCTTTTTCTTTCTACTTGCCATACCTCAATTTCAATTGTAGATTGTCTATATATTAATACGTGAACCGAAAACTTTGTATCCCGTTTTAAGCGAATTGCGTGAACAGATGAACGTTATATTTGGCATAATTAAAGTTTATATGGAGGAGAAGTGCAGAAAGCAATGTTTTAAATATAAAATACATTAAATTAATTAAACTATACATTGCTCACACTACTACTTGAATGATACATAACATATACACACCCATGTAAATGAAAATAACGTTTCGCCATCCGTCATTTTACTCTTACGTTCCAATTATTTTAAAAATTAAATTGTAGGTTAATTTTATAAAAATATAATATATAAATTCATAATATACATTAATAATTAATTTATACATAATTTATCTTCCACTGAAATAATTATTATTCTTTTTGGTCTTATTGGATGTAATAATGAATTATGGTCAAATTCGACCACTAGTACATATAAATAGAACAGTTTTTTTTTAGCAACCAATCTGTAAGTTATTACTGCCATTGTTAAGTAAGTAATGTAAACAAGTGTCTTGTGCTAATTTCAATGTTCTGACAAGATAGTGGCTCCCTTGTTAAAACTTTCCAGGGAGTTTTTGTGGCATCTCAGTATTCATTCTCCGTGGTATTATATCCCATCAACTTTACTTGTGCACAATAACCAAACTATATTACGTAAAACACCAGCAATATTATTAGCTATAAGTTTTCCGAAGAGCTTAAAATATATTAAATAAACTTAATTTTTGCATTTTGATGAGATAGTAACAGCTTTCTTCCGTCAGTTGTAATCTCACGAAACCCTCGATTAGTTAAAGAAACCCGCCCAAAAGTATCCTGTATCACAAAATTACAGTTCAGCCTACGTGGTGACGTTTAGTCACGCTGCCAATGTTACCCAACATGGCTTCGTATGGACGCGAAAGGGGTGTCGCACCCCATCCGACCGCACTTATTTTTATTTAATTATTAACAATAGATTTCACCCATTTCGTAATATGATTTGTTGGCAGCCATATTTCTTTGCGCGTACGAGAAATCTGACACACACTAATAAATACAGTTTTTTTAATTGTATCACAATGAATGCGCCGCTAAATATAATAAAGGTGGAGGTTTTTTTATATTCCCTCCATGAGCGTTACCGCGTCTAATGCTTATAACATAGGAACGGGACGCATGTTGCCAACTGTTTTGACGTATTTTAATTCATCAGAATATACTCGTTTTCCAATTCGATTCGGTTTCTACAACATCACCAATTTTCTTTCTATGAAATCGAAGACATTAAAATATTCAGAGCGCTTATGGTTGAAATGTAAATAATGAATTTTAATGCTACTTCAAAATAGATCGTACCATTTGAATATATTTTCTATAGCACACTAAAAAAGTAATACATGGAAAAAACATAAAGCGTAATCGTATATTCAGACAAAATGTACAGTACGCAATCAGAAAACTGTTTCTAATTTTAATGTAATACCAGTTACAATCGAATTGCAAAACTTTTAAACCATTAACCAAGAGTTTCAATAAAATACTCGGTAATATAGAAGAGACACCGATTTTTTTCACTTTCTGTAATTTTTATATCTACAGAATACTTATCACCTTGATTGAGAAATACAATTTAAAAAAAAAGTACTTTATTTCTATTATTTATTAATTTAAATCAGGAATGATAATGAAAAGCGAAAAATATTTTTTTATACTCAAGACATTTTAAGCCAACCTTTAACCGCTTTAACGATGTGGACTGTAGCCGACCACCTAGTTGAAAAACTAGTTCATCTGTGATCATCTTGGTGCTATTTCTAGACACGCGGCAGCGTGTCAAGCAAAGTTCAAGCTAACAGAATGGCAAGCGCGCGGTAAAGTGTGTATGTAATATTACACGAACCATTTAGAACCACTTTTGATTCACTCACATATCAAAAACTATATTACATAAAATTGAGAAATTTGTCTCGTATATTGAGGCTTGCGAGATATATATGTGCTCCAAATTTTATAAACACACCTCAAACAGTTATTTTAATATTAAAGTCCAAAAATCGTCATGTTTATCAATGGCTTTAGTTGTTGATTTCAACGATAAAAGAAGTGAGATCTAAATGGGTGCCAAGTTCAATGGTCAGGCCTGAAATTTATAACAACTTAAAATATAATTTCTGTTAATAACTTGGGATAAAATTGTAGCCTAATAAGGTCTGACTTGGCTAGTTCGAATATACGAATTATATTATAGCCATCGCAAGTTCTAAAGCTGTAAGTTCTTATTTTATTCTTCCGAAAATTTGGCTTACTGGTAAAAACTTGCCATCGAACAGAGCTCTTGCATGATTGTTTTAGTAGGTACTTAATAATAATTCGTGTGTTCAAGCAAGCAAGACCTTGGCCTTCAATATAATTTCAAGTTATAACCACAAATGATATATTAAGTTGTTATAACATATTTTATATTGTTATAAATAAATTTCAGGACTGACCATTGAACTTGGCACCCATTTAGATCTCATTTCATTTATCGTTGAAGTCCACAACCAAGGCATATACCATAACATTGAACTTGGCTCTTATTTCCCATTTATGTTTTTGATAGGACAAGTATACTACATACGATATCAATAGATTATAAGTACAAAGATTTATTACGAAATATACCAAATACCATGTAATAACAACCCTTCATTTAATACTGAAAGAAACTACAAATATTATATCTACATCATAATTAAATCCTCAACGAAATCCGACGAGATTTGTAAAAACATTTCCCATACTAACACAATCTGGCCCCACATTACCCTATTTTAGACCAGAAATATACAGTTATTGTTATTGCAAAAAAAAACAGTTATACATGATGCGTACACGCAGGCAGGGCGATCAACGCCGAGCCCCGTATAACGCATGTTAAAAGATCTGTTAACTGCACCCCCCGGGAACAACTACCCCTTGACAAATATTTATAAATGTTTTATTCGTACCACTAGAAATCATGCGGCTACATTATAGGCCACCGTTCAAATTATATGAGGTAGCGATTAACAAATTAATTCATAACTTATTCACTAACAACTATCGCACAGATGCAGTATACTAACATGTCATTTGGAGATGTCGGTGACATGCAACATTTTTTTAATTTTATACCTTTTATGAAAGTATTATGTCCATAATTCCATATACGTATTCTGCTCATACAGAATTAGTGCAAATAGGCTTAGAAATGAAAATAACTAAATTACACAAACTGTACATATAACCAAACTTCGCAGCGCATTTCTGTAATATTAATTTTGTAAGATATCACCTTCATTGGATCATGTCTTCATATTATACATATATACTATTCGATCCATTCTTTTATAATATGATAGTTTATAAAAGTCAAAGAAGCTTCATTAAAATCATCGCGTAAACTGGATAGCTTCTAAAATTGTCATTGAATTTATATAAAGATCAATTTTGATATTGTAAGTATCTATCGTAACTAACGTATTTAATTAGATAAGGATTAATATTTGTCAAAGTAACCTCGCAAATAAAATCTATTACTTTTTCAATAATATATAAAAGATAGAAATATTCTTCATAGTCGTGGTGGCCTAGTGGTTTGACCGGTGGAATATTATTTCGATGTCCGCAGGTTCAAACCCCGGCATGTACCAACGAATTTTTCGGAATTCGCGTACATTTACTAATTTAAATTGGTAACAGTATCGGCTGACGGTGAAGGAAAACATCGTGAGGAAACCTGAACCTGAGAAATGTTCTTGTAGTACTACTGTATGTGGGAAAAATATAGAACTGTGGATTTCTTAGAGTTCGAAATCGCCAAAACGTCGTGGGCTGGCGTGGTGATTACGCCCATACCTTCCTTCAGTGGGTCTCTTACAGGCAGATGATGATTCATACTTCACTGCCTTTCAACTTGTTATGTTGCAAATTGTTTGTTTTATTATTATTTTTTTTTATCGTAGCACGGCAAAGTGACTTTACTATGCCTGATGGTGAGCACCGAGAGACACACTATCCCTCACCGGTCGCCGCTGTCATGCCGATGCCAATGTTTTAATATATACCTATTTGTACATAGTTTTTTTACATTACATATTTAGATATTATTAGAGATTATTGAATTTTTTATATATCCTCTTAACTCAACATTAACGTTTTACAGAAACAGTCAAAATTTCAGCGTCTAATTCAACTTTTAGCGCACTTACTGGATTATAGTCTAGCTCTATTTTACTTTTATCATCAAATTATATACTTTCAGCAAACCATTGAGCAGATACAAGTTATCAACCGCTGCCTTTCCCGGTCCCGCTCCCGCAGTCGCGTTTAACTCAAGCCACCACAATTAGCTCTATTGTGTATCGCCCTAATCGCGTCTCGCCCCTTCCCCGCTCTCCTTACACTTTGTATCCGAATGTAGATCGAATTATGTTTGCACACATGTTTAGGTATTAGCATTCGAAACGTAGAATTTAATTTACATGGATATTTTAGGGTCATTGTGTTTTTCAAAGATTTAAAAACTAGTCTCTGCCCGCGACTTCGTTCACGTGGAATAGTTACTTTGGGTCGATGCTATCACGTAGCGGAAGCTCTCAAAAGGAATAAAGACGATTTAAAAACATTCTTCATTGGTGCTTTCTATTGGTCTTAGCGTGATGGTATATAGCCTATAACCTTCCTCGATAAATGAGCTAGCTGAAACCGAAAGACTTTTTCAAATCGGATCAGTAGTTCCTGAGATTAACGCGTTCAACTATACAAACAAACAGACAAACTCTTCAGCTTTATATATTAGTATAGATATAGGAGTGTAGGTACGAACAGCTTCTAATTTCACTTCTTACAATAACCTCAGAAAACCGTCGTGAAGTAACAGTGCTTGCATTGTTGCGTTTCGTTCGGTCAGTGAGAACGCCGGAGGCCCAACTCCCCTCCCCCTCCCCTCTTCCCCACTACCCCTTCTCCCAAACACAGGCTGGCAACGCACTTGCGACTCCTCTGGTATCGCGAGTGTCTATGGACGGTGGTGATTACTTAGCACCAGGTGAACCCACCTGTTCGTTTGCCTCCTATGACATAAAAAAAAACATTAACTAAACGGTATAAATTAATCGCGACTTAATTTACTCCTTTTTTCATTTGTTTCAAGATGGAAATATTTGAAACTATCGGCTCATTAAAAACCCTTTTACTTTTTATATAAGGCCGGTTATAGGTTATCTCACATAATTATTAGGAATATGCAATATGATATCATGGCTACGTAATTATTTCCACACAAACAACTTTATGTTTTTTTTGCGTGTGATATAAAATCTAGGAACATTTGATAGATTTGACTATATTACTCAAAATATAGTCGCAAATACGTTATTATTTTCTAATATTATTTAAATGACAAAACATAAATACTACGTGTTGTTCTTAGGATATGAATAATACTAGTAGGTATTTTTAAGATGTACAATACTTTACTACATTATTTTGATATATCTCATAAAATCCAGCTAGCATTACCAATATAAACGTCAGAAAACCCTTATTTAATAATTAATTACAATCCTCGTTATTTCTCTACTTTATATAAATATAATATCCACCTATCATATATAGAAATATCCCGGATGAACTTGTTTAAACGTTTGTAAAAACCGTATTAAAATCTGTTGTTTAGTTTAGAATAATTAAGGGGGCACACAGACAGTCGTAAAAAGCAACTTTGTTTTAAGTCAATCTATATTCAAATGACTTTCATTTATGCTTCATTGCTAAATTCAATCCTAAACGTAAGAGACTAGTAGATAGTAAATATATTAAACATAAATTCTGTTATACGCATAAAAAAAACGTGGAGGCAGTCATAAGGACAGCCGACAAAAGTGAAAACTGAAAACAATTAAATAAATGTCTTTTCTTGTCGATGTCTTTTGATATTTTATACTAATTATATTGTATCTGACAATATTTAAATTTCAGTATTTGTTTATTGAAATTATTCACAGTTCTGTGGTTTTCATATCTATTAGCACTCGGAGCAATAATTATATACATTATTATAAAGTTTATTAATTAGTCAAACGTATGAGACCTGCAAAATATCAATATTATATGTACACAGGCCTCTATACTACGCGTTGCTAGTCTGACGCAAGCCGGGTAAGAGCGATACGGCCGGTCATGCTTACGGAGCATGTCATGACGCGAGATTATAAATTTATCTCCGGCCAAAAATACCGCTCAACACGAAAAAAGAAGCTTTCACTTAAAAAAATATGAACATACATTCTGTAAACAGTACCCTATTTTATAGCGAGTGACATGCGCTTACACACCCGCGTACCAGTCCCGTGCAGTCCCGTGCACAAAGCAAAGATATGAATGTGAGCTAATTTCTTACGGTTCTACGCTTTTATTAAACATGATACAATAAAAACTTCAAATGACACTGTTCATTGAAAGTTATTTGTATATACATTTTTTACCCTATTTTCAATCTTATAAGGTACACATTCGCGCGTTAAGTTTTATAGTAGGGTGACACCGGTTTTGACTTCCGCACGGACAGATTTACCCACATTAGCGGTCTCGATTCGAAGATGGCTTTATTGTGTCCGCCACGTCGAATGACATCACAAAACATTTTAAATACACAATAGCAGAGCAGTTATGAATATATTATTATAGAAATAATATAATTTATTCTATGAATTTATAGTTATTTATGTTAAAATTGATGCATCAACATAAGTCATGTCTCAAATTAAAAAGTTAATATGTTAATTAGATTTTTGTAATATCACGGTTCGCTTCACGGTCACTTTTATACTAATTGGCTCTAATTGTTTTCCTGTGTTCTTACTGTGATTTAGCTAATTAATTTTAAATTTATAGCCTGTTATATACTGTTTTCTTTTTTGTATCTATGACTAGTTTATTATTTATTAGGTGTACCGTGAAATACCGTCGTCTTTTTAACTCTATTTAAAAATGGAATATTTTTCATTTGATAAACGATTGATGAATATTTCACAGCTGTGATTTCTTTATTCATATATGTAAATCGATGAAAATTTAAAAAATCAAATTATGAAATGGTTGAGTTTATCCATACAATATTTTTAATTGCTATATAGCTGTACCATATACTAGGTGAGAGACCCCGCCTTGGTTGTACGCTTGGGTAATACTAGTGAAGCTTGCCTTAACTACTGAAAGGTTGCAGGCCGGCATGATGACAACAATTTCTGATAGATTGGATCACGCGATAATCGCCATTGTTTTTAGATTACATCACCCTCACCATTAGATATACTATAGTCATTTTGTCGTGCTCGAGTAAAATTAAAATATTGAGAAAGTATTTATTTCAACAGAAGAAAATTGATGTCTAAAAGTAATCTTACAAAAAGCGGCAGTCCCTTTTATAAGACATAATTCACAACAATAACGTAAAGTTTTATCGTCTATTTTGTATCAAAAACGATTCTTAACGTCCGGCCGAGTGCAACAGAAGCCATTCACTCCATCACGGCCTATAAGAACTACTATCTCATACTTTAAACGGAAAGCGTATAATCCACGGCACCTATACACATTAGAACATCTTAATTTCAATCTCTATAAAACGCATAAAGAACAGTTTTATAGAAACACTTCGTCGAACGATAAGGTGAGCCATTCACTGTCCGTCAAAACTAAATAGTTTACATGAGTTTGGTATTTTCTGAATACAATCAGGTAGCTCCTCTAGCGGAAAAATGGGAAACTAAATTCGTAAATGGAAACTGATACAAATTCATCACTTCATATTATGAAATAATTTTGCTTGCGAAATTTAGACTCGCCGCGACCACTCTCGGCAGCGGCTCAAGTCTAGATCCAATACTTTAATACAATACGTTAATGGTGGTAGAGCCACGCTGAAACTATTATTGGTTTCAGCATGAATGGGTCGGCTCGCCCGGGGTAGTACCACCCTCTCATAGAAAACCGACGTGAAGTAACAGTGCTTGCATTGTTGCGTTTCGTTCGGTCAGTGAGAGCGCCGGAGACCCATCTCCCCTCCCCTCTCCTCTCTCCTCTCCTTTTCCCTCCCCTAACCCTTCCCTCCGAAAGATGGCAACGCACTTACGACTCCTCTGGGGTTGTTAGTGTGCATGGATGGTGGTGATCACTTAACAGCAGGTGACCCACCTGTTCGTTTGCCACCTATGACATAAAAAAATAAAAAACAACAATTTAAAAGCTATACTGTTATGTTTCTGTGAAGGTATATCAAAAAAAAAAAAAAAAAAAAAAAAAAAAATACCCCGGAGTGGAGTCCTCTAGCGCGCTCGATATAGCAGCGATATAGTCACACTTAATATATACACTCACTAGCTTCACACACACAACACAGATCACCCCCATATACATGGACACGCACAGGTAGGAACACATATCGTAGAAGGTTGTTTTTTCCCCTTGATCTTCGAGCTTATTTAGCTTAGTCGAGTTGATACACATGTGTGCTTCACTAAATCGTATATGTATATTTAGTTGAGTGAGATTCGCGTTGTTGCATACAAGGCAACAGCCCAAGCCGAGGTTCGACCACTTTTGCACCCTTGAGCTTGTTGCTAATCGGCTAAGCGCCATAAACGTTCGCCCCATTAGTCCGGTGAAGCTGATAAAACCCACCTGACCAGGCTAGCAATAGCGTTAGTCAGTTCGAAAAAAATACAAGCTGTTACTGAGATCTGACTCACTAATGTAGCACAATATTATGAACTAGTTGTGCCCGCGACTTCGTCCACGTGGAACCTGCTGTACAAAACAGTGACTAATATACTCTCGTACTTGAGTCGTAGTAGTACATGAAAGTACGTCATTAAAGTTACAATAACTTTTGGTACACTGAACCGGTTTTAATGAAACAAAGACTAAATGTTACTCGAAGATATGCTTTATGATTTTCTTTGATTCGTTTCATCATGAACGCAGTACTTTAGCAGTGATACATATTCATAAAAACAGACTGACAGATAGACATTTTAAAAATTGATTGATATGTATTTTATTACTTATTTCTAGACACCCGCAACATTTATTTTTTACAAAAATCTAAAAGTACACTTTAGATTTACATTATTATTATATGTATAGATAAATAAGAAAAACCACTACAGGACATTAAAATAATCCGAAATAATGTAACAGACAGTTTAGCTGTGAATGGTAGACGTAAAACCGATTTATAATAAAGCGACAGTCTCGCTGACAGGCCGGAATGGCGGCCGCTGTAATCACTTTGTCCTTTACGCGGCCGACGCTGCGTTTGATCAGCCGACCGGGGTTCCCTCGCCACTAATACACCACCTACATTAAATTTATTTGTGTCATTTTTACTTAAGATATAACAAATCAAATTACTTAGTATCGGTAATATAGAATTAGATGTTCACAGACTTTTTTCTCTTTTTACCAAACCTAAATTAAAGTTGTACGAATTATATGTATACGGATAATTAAGTACATATAATGATTGGTGACTATCGTAATAAATATAAGCACTAGAATAAATAGCAACTCATAAAATGCATCTCCATTAAAAGAGCATTATGTGCAGTTTCTACTAACATTTCTCCTGTAGTCTTAGGACAGAATGAGAAATATAAGCTTACTGTAACGTCTCATCTAAATTTCCAATTCCTTCCCCACAAATTTTCTAGTTTAAAATAATAAAATACTGCGTCCAGACCTCACTACCACAAATATTACTTCAACAATAAAACTTACTTTACATGATCTTCAAACTTGAAATAAATTGATAATGTGTAGGAAGCTCTATGTAAATCCTAACTCCAAAAAGTGGCATAATAATTTTATATTTATTATGTATCGAAATATAGCCAAAGGTTTAAAAGTTCAAATTTCTTTACTCCTAGTTCACACACACATACAAATTTCTTATAATTACACTCTATTCTTTATGTGAACAATGAAGCTTTTTTTATTTCTGTCTTTTCCATTCCAAAGAAAAGGCAAAGGTATTTATGCCATGCAGCGAAGTCAGACGTCATTTCATAATTGCCAATTCTGGAGTAAGTGTCTTGTGATAATTTCAATATTCTAACAGAATGGTGACACCCTTATTTATCAACACTTTCCATGGAATTTTTGTGGCATCTCAGAATTCATGTTCCGTGGTATTATTTCCCTCTCATTTCACTACTACACAATAACCGAACTATATTGCGTAAAACACCACAAACATTACAAAATATTGAGCTAAATAACACTAAATTATGAATAACTAGCCGGCCCGGCAGACGTTGTTCCGCCCTGATTATAAAAAAAACCTTGACAATTATATACTCATTGTCAAAACTTTCCTCATGAATCCCTCTATCCACTGGTGAAACCCGCATGAAATCCGTTCAGTAGTTCATGAGTTTGTCGCGAACAGACAGACAGACAGACGCGGTAGGGGACTTTGTTTTATACTATGTAATGAAATATAAAATCCAAGACATTCCAAGATCCCGCCAAAACTCGAACATTAAAGTACTTTCCTGAAAATACTGTAGTGCAGGTTGTTTCATTGTACTGAAAATATTAAAAGGCAAGACCTACTATCCTTTTTCCATTATTATTTCATATGTTCCGTAAATAAAAGGTGGCAACCCTATTTAGAACGCTTAATGCAGGCCGTTGTATAATATTAACTTGTTACAAAGTAAAATGTTGTTGAGTAAAATGAATCATAAACTCTGTGAAAAAAGATGGCATCAAAATTATTGTAAAGAGAAAGTCAACAGTGAAAGTATTATAGGTTTTTTTTTACTTATCTTCTCAATCAAGGCTAGATGGCAGATGCAAACTTGAGAGAACAAGACAGTTCGATGGTTTAATATATTAGAAGTGTTAATATTTAACGAAACACGTAAATTTGGTACAAGACATGAAATTAAAATTGTATCAGCTAAAGTTCTGCGTAAAGAAGAAATATCTTTCACAGGCCAGACCACGAGCCTTCTATATATATCTACCATTATTAGGATTTGTAAGAAGTAGCCACTAAAACTATTATAACGCTAACAATTATCTATCTGTTACATCTTATTACTTCCCGTTTCGGAAATAAAGTAACAAGGCAACGACAAAAATTGTACCGGCTTGTATAAATATAACTACATTGTTGTCTCTCAATACCAACTCATAAGTACTATGCGTACACCAACTGCTTTAATTTTACCTGAACTAATTTTCACTCATTAACTTCGATTATAACATAAAAAGTTACTTGACGACAAAGTTGCATGTAACAAAAATTATGACATACGGATATCAGAATACAAAAGAAGGCGATCAAGGTCATTTTAATATTTGCAAGCATTTCTTTAAAGAAATACTTGGATATTTTAGCGTTTGACACAATCTCCTCTGATGTTAAATAACGACTGGTCTAAGATGGTAAATAAACCGATTCCAGAGGGGACTGGCTCTCAACTGCAGCTGCCGGAATACACCAACAAGTACTTGACGACAGATTTTCAACTTGAGGGTGGTAGCTAGCCAGACAGGTTTGAAAAGCCCTATCGTCTTCAGTTGGATTGCGAGGGAAGCAGACGTAAGTGACTTTAAATTTTATCGTTGGAATCTTATTTTTGATTAGATTTCTAAATTTACATTTACCAATCTTGTTCCGTATGTCATTTTTAAGTTGTGGCTTTCCTAAATTTATTCATAATCAACTATTTTGTAATTTTTGTTTAAATTATCTATTCCACCGTTACTGTGCGTCTTTTCTGCATGAGAGGTAGGTATCCTAAGTAGGTATCCTTCTGTGTAGTTGTGGCAACGTGTATGCAACATTTCATAATGGTAAATTAAGGCGTGACAAACCAAAAGACTAACTCACTGTCGTATTTATAATATTACTAAAAATGCGAATGTGAGCTTTTTTGTTGCGCATGCACACCTCAAATATTTCTCTATCGGTCATCATAAAATTTTGCAAAAACGTTGTCGAAGCTACAGAGAAGGACATAGGATACCTATTAAAAATAATACTGTTTCCAAGGGATATTTCGAATCTACATAAATGTGAGCAAAGCCGCGAGCAAAACTAGCTTATTTCATAAGTTCTGACAAAACCTTGTAGATGATTATTGTAAAACCAAACTTTACGTAGACAATTATAAAAACTTTGCTGAGGGGTCCCATATAATGGGTATTACATGTCATAAATAAATAATTAACCGAATCTAGAATGTATTTTGCATGATATTTATATGTATTTTACTTAATACGTGAGTCCAAATACGCGATTCCTACAAACCTTGTCTCGATTCGTATAAATTTACCAGAGTCCAACAATTCTTCATATTCACAAATTCCGCAAGACAACTTCATTTCTTACTAAACACTTGTCTTTGTTCTAAATCGTGAGATAGAGCTTGTTTCGTCATTATCATTGAACATATTACAGAAAATATGCAAATACTTAACTTACTAAGGCATAACTTAATTTTCAAAGCATTAATGGTAACATCGTGGAACGAAAGTTATGTCTCATTTAAGTACGCCTTACCGCGCTGTCCCGAGATCATTCAACCCAATAATATTCAGTTATACAATTGCTTATCTAATCATATTCGTCAACAAGACATATTAAAATTATCAGATATTGCTAAAAAGTGTAAACTCAAAGCAGGAATTCGCGTAGCACCCCCCTTCACTCGTAAGGTAAACGAAACTGAAATAAAATCAAGGAATTTATCAGAACCTTACAAAGGTATTGAATTGGTAGCTTTATCTAAAGCAGCAAATTTTTCTTACGATTCGTCAATACTCATCATCAGTTCTAGAACTATTTCGACATGAAATCCGGTGACACAGAAACATAAATCTCGTATGAGATCAACAGATATAAGAGTGAATATAGTGGATGCAGTATGATAAAATATATCTGGTGACAATAACCAAATGAGGATAGTTGATAGAAATTGGGCTAACTAATAAAAACCACAGTTCGTATAAATTTAGTAAGGATGCATTGTAGACTTGATTGAGTATTTATTTATAATCTGTACAAGATACCCTGATTAAAATGAAATGAAAACGATAGATTAATCACCGATATAAAATGTATTTCAAATATATTTGTAAATTTGAATAATTACACCAAAAACAGGACTTTTAGTATTTTCCACATGGTTAATGATTCTGATTAGGAATGTCGTTTTATTTCTAAGCTTTAAATAACATTTATTTATATTATCAATGAAATATTTTCATCCTAAAATTTACTTAATGATGTTTAAAATTCACTCGATCTCTCAATAACTTGAATTTATAGATCTTGCAATTCTTGAATTTTTATTACTTAAATAAAATATTCTTGTAGTCTAGATATATTGTGACTTTTTGTTGACTTCCATTATTCGGCGATGGGCTTTTTATATAGAGTCACATAAAAGTGTTAGCACTGTAATTCGTGGTATCTATAAAGCAATTTAAGAACAACGTCACTAAGAGATCAGTGATCCTTTGGCATTCGTTTGTGTGATACCGGTTGACAAGCCTCCTGGCAGTTAGATATGTGTTAATGCGGAAAAACGTTCACAAGTAGTCGTCCCAATTTCTTTCAAGTATAGAACCCTATCAACCCACAACCAAAGCTAGCAAATTAACCATTCCGATTTGCATTGTATCAAAGAAAAATATGCAACTTATTATTCCTTCTGTAGTGGTTTTATAAACATTCAGGTGTTGACAAAATTCAGCCAAATAAATGCATTTAATTCTATCTTGAAATGTTTTTGTTTCCTTTGATATCCTTTAATTAGCACCTATTTTCAGACAAATACAATGAAAATAAAAATTCGGCTTTAAGGGAATTCCAAAATATTTTGTAAAGGATCGTAAAATAGGTAATGATTACATATCAATACTTAAATACTATTCATGGTGGTCCAGAATGATCTCAAATCTCAAGTACTCGACAATTCAATTTTACAAAACGAGCGTAAGCAATTTGCATCGCAACAATCGACGGGTCTGTAACGAAATCATCCGTGACAAGTGATTGAGGAGCCAGAATAAAGTGCTCATGGACCCGTGCATATGCGGTGTTTGCCGACGAAGTCCATCCCTTAAGTAAAATAAATAAATCCTCCGAAGATAATCTGTCATGAATAAATATCTTGGATCAACGGCTTTGTCGTTTGTGACTTATTGTCTATTGACAAAAGTTTGCGACGAAAAAGCACTTGCACACTTCTAATATTAATTCCAAAACGATTAGAAACCTTATGCTGATTGAATTAAGAAATGTTTTCGTATAAAGTACGTGGCAAAACTTTTGCCAAAATCTTTAAAGACGTTGAATTAAATTCAACTTTATGTCAATGCTAATAAAGTTTCTTTTAGTATGTAACCTATAAAAGCTTACGTTTAGTCGGCTTAAAGTTTTGATGTCTGCAACATTTTTTGAGTAGAACGTTCACTTTCAGCGACATCTGTCTTAGTTAATTAGAGTTCGCGCGGGTGGTCCGACTTATTCGACATAATATCTATTATTGTTTATACGTAATAGATCCCCTTTGTTGTATTGTCAACACCAGTTTCACTTTTAAAATAAACCTATTGTATGCCTTAAGAGAAATCGATAGTTGATTTTGCGAAAACCCTTTCTTCGGTGAAGATTGAGCACGTACGAAATCTTTTTTAAGCTGTAACATAGATTTGACATCTATATAACATCTGTATTCTATTGTCCCTTGTTTCATTTTACAATTACATATAAATAAAGGATTCTATATTACATATTTTACTTTGCATTTAAGTCTAAATTAATATTTTATATAATATATTTATTTAATATTTCGTTTGGTAAGAATTGATAAGTATAAAAATTTATAACAATTTTTTTTTAATCCAGACTTTGTTAACGCGACTTGCTATTGTACAAATTGATTGGTAGAAATCGTCACGTCAGGAAAAGGTGTTATGGTCGCTCCCTGCTACTATTTCATTCTCTCTCTCTCTCTACCTCTTTCTATTATATACAATTGTGTGTATGTGCGATTATCAAAATTCAACCAAATAAGCATTTTGCGATGCCAGTTATTCTTCAACACAGAAGGTGTGGAAAATTAATTAAAACTTAATTATATTTAGCATTCTTTTATAATTGTCATATATGAATTTTAATAATTATAAATTTCCTAAAAAAATAAATGAAACAAATATATAGAAATAGAAATTAAATTAAATTAAATTCACTTACATAGACATTTGCGGCTGCGGTTATTAACATTGGGACATAAACAAGCAGAAACTCAGTTACAAAGTAGCTTTCACTCTACAGTAATTACCAAAATGGAACTGCCAACCGTCGATAAGAAAAATAGCTAAGAATGATTTTTTTCTTACAGAAAAGTACGCAAGAAAACAATTTTTCTATAAACTGTAACGTCATTAAACAAAATTACTCATATCGGCGTTGTTAATTTTCTTTATATTATTATAGCACAAAAACGGCATTGTTTTGTAGCTATTGTTGCGCTAGGGGTCCGTGTGAAGGTGATATGTTTATTACAAAGCCGCGGCCCCGGCTAAGGCGGGGTTCCGCCGGTACACATCAAAAACATAATGACAGCCTTCCGACATTCGTCTGACGCGGATTTTCATGTAACGATACAATTGCAGAAGTGGCTAACGCTTTATTATATTATGCCTACATCACTCATAGAATCCGACGACTTAGAAAATCTAACGTTTTGCGTAATTTATAAAATGACTAGTGTTAGTGTTTATAACTGACTAAATGATTTATTTCATGTTTTTTTTTAATTTTTATCTCATTTGATGTTAAATACTGATGTGATCTAAGGTAAACACGCTGAATCTAAAGGAGGCCGGCTCTCAACTGCAGCTGCCGGAACACACCAACAGACGACAGATTTTCAACTTAAGGGTGGTAGCTAATTATGAGGACTTATAAAAAGCCCTACGACCATGTTATGGTTTCATCGCGATGTTTTCCTTCTCCGAAAGCACCGACTCGGTTGCTAGGATTCGAACCTACGTCCATAGAAGCGGTGTCTGAACACGCTATCAACTAAGCCAACATCGCTTTTAATTTATTATAAAAACAGTGTAAGTTCTGTTTATTTAGCACTAAGTCTTTAAATTCCTTATTCTTAGAAGTATTTCGATTAATGATTATCCACAACCAACAATGAGGGCCGAGTTGATACACCTTGTAAGGTAATGCTTAGGTCGTGTCGTCGAAAACAACATAAGGCTGTCACATCTGCATAAAAATGTATTCTATGCCAGCTAGTACTGCGTCATGGACACTAATAAGCTACGGTGGTGCCGCGAATAATTGAGTATTCCAATATAATTGTACACTGGATTGAGATACGCGGCGTTTCACAAGCTTTCAATCTGCAGCCCGTTTTGTGGCGTTGTTTAGAGAGCGGCATCTCTTTGTTGGCAACATACCTTTTGTTCTCTACACCTGTGATCTTATTTCAAACGTAACACTTGTCTATAATCATTGTATGTGAAATAAATAATACGTCCTAGTACATAGAAAGATTACGAAGGCAAAACCTATCGAATGATAAATGTCGAACTATCGATAATAGTTTCTTAGTAACATAAAAAAATATAAATAAAATGAAGTCATATCGTATTAAGGGTTTATCGTCATTTATTGTGAATTGAGATTGTCGTCAAATGATTGCTTGTAATTCGATATAAGGCCTCTAAGCCACAAAGATTGGCGTGCAGAATTGCGTCTCAACGACTTACCTTTCTGTACTCGTTTATGTTTTGTAAAATAAGTTTAAGCTCCTAACAGATTAATCACGATTTATTAATTATTGCATGTTTTCGTTATTTAAAGACTAGATTTATTTGACGATTTCGTCATAAATTAAAATGAGAACTGTCTAACTTATTGGCTTTATTCTTTTCTATAATTGTATTTTTGGCAACCAATATTCCATATTGTTACTGTCATTATCGAGTAGGTAATAAATAATATACAAATATCTTATGATAATTTCAATATTGTAACAAGATGGCGGCTCCCTTGTTAAAACATTCCATGGAGTTTTTGTGGCATCTCAGTGGTATTATTTTCCATCCACTTCATTTGGCCACAATAACCGATCTATATTACGTAAAACACCACCAATATTACAAAATATAGAGTGCAATAACACAAGATTATGAATAAAATATAAAATCCATCCACTACATGGCAGACTAAGATCCCTTCAAAAACTCCTATTGCCTTTATTATTTATATTGTAATTTAGTCACTCGTAGCCTTAAACCTTTTGGTGTAATAAAAACGTATTTATTCTATGTCATCAATACTATGTTCAAATCTATTTCTTTATTATATTTACTATTGTCGGGCCCAGCGGACGTTGTTCCGCCATGATAATAATAAAAACCTTGATAAATTGTATACCTAAACCTTCCTCATGAATTACTTTATCTACTGGGAACACCGCATGAAAATCCGTTCAGTACTTTTTCAGCTTATCGCGAACAGACAGACAGACGTGGCAAAGAACTTTACTTAATAATATGTAACGATTAAAATTTCAGTCATCGAAGTAGACTTAAATTAGAACATTGGAATAGAAAATCAGAACTAAAACTATGGGCCATATAAAGTGCATTCTCATGTATGAACACAGCGATACATACATATGGAAAGACCGACAAATAATCGAAGTTAAAAAATATCTAATCGATATGCTAAAATTGAAAACAGAAGAATATCGATATAGGATTATATTGCGTATCCTAAAGTATGTAAAATATCTAAATTATTTATTAATTTCACACTTTGATTCATTAAGACTTTTATCAGACCTTATAGAAAAATGATATAAAATACCCATTTATCGTCGCCACATCGTTGTAGAAACTGAACACTTTTTATCGTATCGATATTTGGAAAAGATACAATTACTAGTGCCGTCTCTTTCTAAAATATTCGTTTGAGACGCGTTACAACGAGATACTTGTAAGTACTATTAGCTTTCTCAGCCGATTTTTTAAATTGAATGTTGTTTCAAAAAACAAAACCGTTATAATTTGTTCCGTTCAGTGCAATCTGAATGGGTCTGCTCGCCCGGGTTGCTACCACCCCACCCACAGAAAACCGACGTGAAGTAACAGTGCTTGCATTGTTTCGTTTCATTCGTTCGGTTAGTGAGAGCACCGGAGGTCCACCCCCCCCTTCCCTCCCCCTTCTCCCATGCACAGACTAGTAACGCACTTGCGACTCCTCTGGTGTTGCTAGTATCTATGGACGGTGGTGATCACTTAACTTCAGGTGACCCACATGTTCGTTTGCCTCCTATGATATATAAAAAAAAATAACACGATATTTTTATATAGGTAATACGAGGTTAATAAACTTTTAGGAAACAACGTTTTTTCAAGCATTACGCGTTTAACAATATGTAACATGGGTTAAGTGGTGTGGTGCACCAGCGTAAGAGAGAGGAAGTACATTTTGTAAGCAAAGTACATTTTTGCTTTCAATCGTTTTTGTTTAATATTTTTTCCTCTGTATATAAAATATTAGGCGCTAGTTTTAGTTAGATTTCCATTGTATCCAAGGCAACAGCCCAAGCCGAGGTTCGACCACTCTGGCACCCTTGAGCATGTGCAATCGACTGAGTGCTCTAAGTGCTCGCCCTAGAAGCCCGGTGAAGCTGTGGCAGCCCGTCAAACCAGCAGTGTTTAGTCAGTTCGAAAAAAAAAAGCGTGACTCATACTTCCGCGGATCGTCGCGCGGCCCGTTCTCATCTCTTAATTTTATTACTGATACTGATCGATTAAATAATAAAGAGAACGTCATCTACGATTGACGTCATACATTGATAACTAACGCCCCCAACGTCTACATCCTGCCTTCCGCGACATATTATAAAGCTAAGAACTACAACAGAGACGAAGCCGCGGGCATAAGACAGTATAAACTATTACTTAAAGGAACGTAAAACCGTTCCGGCTCGTCTACAACCGAGTGTTTCCACATGTCGAGAGACTAACAGGCGACATCTCCGCCCACATGTTTCTTATTCGTTTTGACAGCCTCGTAATCTTATGACGCGCGGATATCTAATTGTTACCATCAACTAATTTACTTATAAGCTAATATTAGTTCTGTGGTAGCGTTCAGAAACTGCGTCAGACGACGCAGGTTCGAGCTTTCGGTACATTTTATAGCATGGTGGGTCAAATACCACTCGAATGTTAATCATGCAAGCATCTACAATGTCTTCAAAAGTTAGCTTATACTTCGGTCCATAGTCACTTAACATCATACGAGAATGTCATAAAATGCTATAAGATAAATATAAACTTATCATTGTTCACATCACTACATATTATAAAAGAAAGTCCTCTGCCACGTCCGTCCGTCTGTTCGCGATAAACTCAAAAACTACTGAAGTGATTTTCATTAGTAGGTAAAGTGATTCGCGAGGAAGGTTTAGGTATATCATTTGTCAAGGTTTTATGTTTATGGTGTTATTATCAGGGCGGAACAACGTCCGACGCGCCGGGCCCGCTAGTATATATATAAATTAATATGTTACTGCTTACTGGTACGTTAAGAAGGTATTATGTTTAATGTTTTTTGGTTGAAATTAAGTGATACCTTATATTGAAAATCTTGTATATAAGATACAATTTTGTCTAAGAATTATAATTAAATAATTCGGAAAGCTAAGTATCATGATTTTGTTTTTATTTTGATTTAGGCTAATCTAAATTTAAAGAACGAGTAAATCTGTATATGATATGTGAATATACTAATAAATTTTAGTAAAATGTTATACAAAAGTAAATTTTCAAAAAAAAGTATTAACCGACTTCAATATCAATCAAAAACCCATAAGGCACTAAAAAGCGGAAAATAAATAGTTTATCAAATTAACCAAATTAAATAAAACATATGAATATGTGTGCTACCTAGAGTTAGCGTGATATTGAGTTATTCGTCTATTTGTCGTGTACATACTTAATGCAAATTTAAAACTTATACGGTTTTGCACTGGATGCCGTTGCCGGAACTGGACCAAATTGAAATGGGACCACATGGGAAGCACTAGCTTTCAAATAAAAAAAGAATAATCAAAAATATTTTAAAAAAAATACAGTCGAATTGATAACCTCCTCCTTTTTTTGAAGTCGGTTAAAAACAGTAATTATTTAATAACGAAAACAAAAAGAAACCTCTATTAAAACAATATTTTATTATAATATTGACGTATTATTTTTATTTTCCGTATGTTTTTCCGCTGCACTGTTCTACATAAATTAAACCTCGCAGCGACAAATAGACTAATCAATCAATCGACAATAATAAAATAAGGATTATCTATTTAGCCATACGATCAAATAATAAATATAAAATATTTCTTCGCATATTTCTCAAAGAAAACTATTTTGAAATCATCTAAAATTATCGCGACACCGTCCGTGTGGAACCTAATAATACAAACAGTGACTAATGAAATGATCTGAATTTATTTATGAAAATGTATTATTTTTATTTATTATTATTATATTACTTATTCCTAGACACCTAGAATATTTTTTTACACGAAAATTGAAAAAGTATCGGTACGTTAGATTTACATTCTTATTATATGTATAGAAGAAGATATATATAGACATTATGTGCCCCTGTTCGTCTATACATATAATAAAAATGAAGTGTCTTTATGTAATATCAAAATAAAAATTTTTCACTGATTGGGTATGAAAGTATACACGCTTCTGATAACAAAAATGCAATTTTTAAAATTTTTGTCGGTCTGTCTGTCTGTCTGTTTGATCCGGGTAATCTTCGAAACGGCTGAACCGATTTTGTCGGGAATTTCACTGGCAGATAGAGAAAATTACAGCGCGTTACTTAGGCTACTTTAAATTAGACTATCTGTTAACCGCGGCTTCGTCTGCCATGCTATCTTCAAAACGATTCGATCGATCTTCAGATCACTTTCACTGGCAGATAGCTGATCTTATAAAAAGTAATTTAAGCAATTTTAGTTTATACTAGCTGTTAACCGTGGCTTCGCCCGTAGTGCTATCTTCAAAATAATTCGATCGATCTTTAGATAATTTTCACTGCCAGATAGCTGATCATATAAAAAGTAATTTAAGCAATTTTAGTTTATACTAGCTGTTAACCGTGGCTTCGCCCGCTGTGCTATCACCAAAACGGTTACATCGATTTTCACGGGACTTTCACTGGTAGACAGCGAACCTATTAAAAAGTATATGTGTTTATTCTATTTTAGACTAGCTGTTACCCGCGACTTTGTCTGCATGAAATTTAGCAAGATTTCAACTCATTCTTTATTTTTAATGAGAGAAATAATTATCGGCTTATTGTTTACAATTCGACATTATAATTATAAATAACATTAATGATATAGAGGACTTCCTAATAAGATCTTAGATTGTAAACGTAATACGTAAAGAGTTCCATAATACAATTTGTTGCGGAACAGACAAGCGTTTATTTTTTGTATAGTCACTAAATTTTAATTATAGTAATGGCAATGTATATTAAATGTATTGTAAATATAAATCTTTATAATAATATTTTTAGTTATTGTTTCAATAGTTCCTGATACAGTGTAAGTGAGCACTGAGGTAGTTATATGGTTGGTTATGGTTCCATATGTGTTGCTGATGACAAACCTCATTTGGCACGCTCCTTGTATTTATATATCTAATGTACACGTTACATGTTACTTTTAGTGTCGTGCGCGTCGTACTTACAATTGTCTTTAAAGAGCGTTTCTGTAATTGTACATAGTCTCACAATTCTATAATTCTTTAGCTAGTACATTAAATAATATACAATTTCTTAGTCGAAATGTTAAATATTCTTCTACTAGTGTGCTTCGATTAGTTTATTTACATGTAAAACACATTAAGATGACTTCTAATTTAATAGGAATTTTAGTTACGATCATTAGAAATAATTATAAATATGTATGTTAATAATAATGAATAAAACATTTGTTTTTTAATATTCAATTTGTTGTATCAATCAGGCTATTAATATAAGAAATATTCATTGATTTTCTTACACATCAATGTGGCATACTAAGTTACGATCCGCGTTATGGAAAACGGTCACCGCGACCTTTCGGAGCTTTCAACAACAGAAACGGCAAATATATGGTAAACTCTCTGTTAATATTTACTTTTGTAATATATTGAAGCTTAGTGACAGCGTGTTCTGACATTTGATCGATGCACGTAAGTTCCAATCCCTGAAATGCACCGGAGCTTTGGGTGAAGGAAAAGATCGTTACGATACTAAGAACATGGTGGTAGACTTCTCTACTGCTTCCCTGGTTAGTTAATACCTTGAAGTTGAAGAGTGTTACCAAGAACACATACCTAGGTGTGTGTTAGCACTTGCACTTGGGAGCCAGTCCTCTCTAGGTTCAGCATGTTTACCATATTAAACCACATCGTCATTTAATATCAGATTGTGGTCAAATGCTAAAATACATAAAGGAGCGACCATTAATTACGTGACGGAATCAAGGGGGTCAAGCCGAATCTCATTAATTCTCACGTGGGTGAGAAAAGAGGTTTCGGCAAATATCATGTAATTTTTTTCGCACGAAAAATAGTTTATAAATATGAATTAATTGGAAGTACGATACGTTTCTAAACTAAAATACGCCGACATTAGATACAGTTCTTCTATCTATTAATATCCATGAATAGATATTGAATTGAATGACCCTTTAGCAAATATGATAATAAGTTAAAATAAAATATTAAAGTCCTTTCTAAAGAAAATTAGTTTTGTTGTTGGGCTTTTGTTGTGACAATAAAATGATTGTAGTTTCATTAAAGTTAATAATTTAAGTTATTTAATACCGGTATATCGAAATGTAATGTAATAATAACTGTAATTAAATGTAATAACAATAAAAATAAAAAGGCAAATTGTTTTTTTTAATAAATCAAAGTATTTATACTTAAAGATTCAAGATAAATCTCATGACATCTCACCAGGGACGGAAGAGGGGTTAAAAAATCCTCAAAATTCCTTCACGTAATTAGTGGACGACCAATAATGAATAAAATATATAGGTAATACATTTTTTTCCTTTTCTTTCTTTCTGCAAACTGTAAGTTCGCACCTTTTTTGCTTTCGTTTATTTTATTGACCATGTTTAAAATTGTTTTAAATGTAATACTCCTCTTTTTAAATAAACAAATAGTCATTTTAAATTTAGATATAATTTTGACACAGATCTTATCTTTTTATATAGATTAGAGTAAAGTTACCTTAAAACTCTTTAAGAAAAACACAAAGGGAAATAGATAACAAACAAATAGACTGTAATGTAGCGTGTTTTAGTGTTTAATGTAGTGTAGCTACACTGCACTTTTGTGTACACTCAGAACGGATTTAGTTTGGGTCAGTGTCCGCTTTCATCCCCAAACGACCGGTGAAGTATACGTAAGTGGAAATCTTTCTTTAAAGGGCTTTAATTTAAAAGCGGAGAGCGTTATCAAAATGTATGTCAATTATATTGATGTAATCTGACATATATCACTGTTTGTCTACGCCGCTTCAATGTTTCCCGCGATACGTGTGGGCCAATCCACGCCCTCGTGAGTGGCGTGATGCAGCCGGAGCCAATGGGGGTGCGAGTGGTTGGTGGAGAGAGCGGCGACATCAGCGCAACAAGAACAACGTATTATTAACGACGCAAAAATACAAATCGTAACAGCTAACTCGCACAAATAATTTAGTGATCTTGTAAAAACTAATAAAAGTATGTTTGTAATGAACACTGTTCTATTAAGTCACAAAGTGGCTAGTCCACAGATAAACACAATGGTCGCATTCATTATATAAAATACGTTACTTTTATTTTATTGCTTTTTTAAATCATAGGAGGCCAACGAAAAGGCGGGTCATTTGATGTTAAGTGTTCACTGCCATCCATAGACGGCGTCTAAGTCTAGTCTAAGTAAAACTAGCGCATAATATTTCTGTCAGTACAAATACTTTTTGACGGTAAAACAGGCTTATGTGCCGACAATTATATTTTATATAAAGAGGAAAAAATATAAAAAAACGATTGAAAGCAAAAATGTACTTTGCTTACAAAATGTACTTCCTCTCTCTTAACCCATATTTCACATTGTTAAACGCGTAATGCTTGCAAAAATCGTTGTTTCTTAAAAGTTTATTATCCTCGTATTACCTATATAAAAATATTGTGTTATTTTTTTTATATATCATAGGAGGCTAACGAACATGTGGGTCACCTGAAGTTAAGTAATCACCACCGTCCATAGGTACTAGCAATACCAGAGGAGTCAGTCGCAAGTGCGTTGCCAGCCTGTGTTTGGGGGAACGGGAAGGGGAGGGAAGGTGGGCCTCCGGCGCTCTCACTGACCGAACGAAACGCAACTATGCAAGCACTGTTACGTCACGTCGGTTTTCTGTGGGTCGGATGATAGTACTCCGGACGAGTCGTTCCATTCATGCTGAAAACAGTAATAGCTGCAGCGTGGCTCTACCACCTACACGAAATGCTCCACTCCAGCTTTTTTCTAAATACTTTCTTAATCAATATCGGATTTTCATATAATTTTCCGTTCTATACTCCGACAGTTTTTAGGCAGACTCATTACCCTATACCATCAGATACTTTGCCATAATTTTAATTCAACATTAATAATTGACCTTCAGCAACGCGTCGCCAAGTCTGATTGTTTAATATAATTTGAATATCTATGTCAATATTATAAAGCTGAAGAGTTTGTTTGTCAGAGCTTGTACACGCTAATCACAGGAACTACTAGTCCGATTTGGTAAATTCTTTCAATGTTAGATAGCTAATTTGTCGATATATATCATAACGCTAAGACCAATAGGAGCGGAGCGCCAATGAAGTTCAAAATCGGTTTGTTTTTTCGTTCGCACAAAGTAACTATTCCACGCGGACGAAGTCACGGGCAGAAGCCAGTGTAATTTATTCAAACTCGTACTAATAGTATGTAATTTCCTCATTCGAACTCAAATCTCGGTTTTTTTTATGTCATAGCTGTCAAACCAACAGGTGGGTCGCCTGATGTTAAGTGATCACCATCGTCCATGGACACTAACAACACCAGAGGAGTCGCAAGTGCTTTGCCAGGGTTAGGGGCAGGAGAGGGAGAAAAGAGAGGAGAGGGGAGGGGAGGTAGGCCTCCGGCGCTCTCACTGACCGAACGAAACGCAACAATGCAAGCACTGTTACTTCACGTCGGTTTTCTATGAGAGGGTGGTACTACCCCGGGTGAACCGACCCACTCATGCTGAAACCAGTAATAGTTTCAGCGTGGCTCTACCACCATTAATAAAATAATCAATTTATAATTTTATAGGTAATATATGGGTTTAATAAAATAGTATAAAAAGGTTACTTTTTATATTCAGCAGGCTAAAGAAATAAAATGTCTATTTTTACGTACGTAAGTGCATATACATGTTATTGTCTCCTTTTATCTAAACGATTTGTAAAAAACACAAGAGGTAGCGATTTGCGAATCCGTTAACTTAGACCAAACTACTTTCTGTAACAGAATACATCCCTCGGCGGCGTCTATCGCTCTAGCCGTCGCTAATTGGACCCGCTCGGGAACCGAACAGCCACCCACTTCGCAGCACCCTCAGATATACTTAATTATGTCGTCTTTTAAGTTGGAACATGTTGTGAACTGTCGTCGAAGCATATTGATGGCCGATTGAGATATCAGTTCGGCAATGTAGATAGATGCCTTTTAAGTAATATAATCTATGTCGTGGATTTACAATGTTTTATTTTATCTATGTGAAATTTGATACCTGCTTTAAGGGTTTCCTTCTCAGAAAAGTAACCCCTTTAGCAGATATGATAACAAGTCAAAATAAAACCTAAAAATAAAATATTAAAGTCCTCTTTACATCATTGTTGTTTTGGGCTTTTGTTGTGAAAATAATGTGATTGTAGCTTTATTAATATTAATTTATATTTTTCAATTTTTTTTTATTTCAATAAATAATGGTTTTGGCGGGTTCGCGTATTTTTGTTCTTACTTGTTCTACATTCCCTGTATTACATAACAACAAATAAACATAAACATTATCATCCCTTCGCGTTAAATAAGAATATAAAATTTATGAAGAATGAAATAAAACCTAGCGCCTCCTAGGGAAGAGTTAAAATAAATTGGATAGCATAAAAATCGTCTGCATGAAAAAGCAGTCATATCTGCCAACTTTCGTCAAATCATTCGAAGTTTTTTCATCGGTAACCTTTGAGACGGCATTTGAGATTATGTATTTCATATATATCAAAAAACCAGTTATTATATAATATTATAATTACATCAGCCTGTCAGAGACCAAACATAGGCCTCTTCATTAAAGAAGGTATGGGCATAAATCATTACGCCAGCGCACGATATATTAGCGATTTCAAACTCTAAGAAATCCACAGTTCTTAATTAGTTAATAAGTTAGTTAATTCACCCACTGGATTATATTATCCTCATCTATTTCTGTATAGCTATTTGACTATAAACTTAGCTATAAAACAAAGTTCAATTTTTTTGACTAAATACTTGACTCAATAATAAAATAGCCGATATAAAGAAAATATACCTACCTATTAACAAACTTCTTGCCAACAGAAGCGAATGAAATATTAAATCTAAAATAAAAGATTACTATTTACTGTTGACAGTTGCAAAACTTCTCACTTGGGAATAAAATTCCGTCAACAGTTTCAAAAGCGGCATTTCTCTAATAAACGCCCTCTTCACAATATGGAATGTGACAGATTTTGATGTTTTACGTACCACACACCGCTTATTGGTCGGTGAACGCAGCGCTGACATTTTGGCATTGGACCACACGACGCCGATCAACTTATGTGAGATCATTCTAATTTAGAATTAAAATCAGAATAAGGACATTTCTTCATACTCTTGAGAGATTGATAAATTAATCATTTCGGCACAGTTTCTAAATAATTTGTTGTGTAAAGAGTTTTAATCAGTTGTCATCATCATATCATGTTTCGAACTCTATAAAACCAATAACTGCTTTTAAGGTAAGGTGTTAGGTTTTACAAAAAGCATGCATAGTACCGATTTACCGGGCTGTAAGTTAAAGTGCCATGTCAAGCGGGTTTTGGTGTCAAAAGGCTATTATAGAGTAGATCAATATGTGAACGATGGTGATGTCTGGAATTAATTCCTCTCTGTGCATCGACTAAAAACGATTGTAGCGTGTAATGTATATTCTAAATATATATGTAAAAAAAATGTACCCGATCGAGTTTCTTGCCATTTCATCCCGATGAGTGGGTTGTTTGTCCGAACCGGTGATATCTTTGAAGTTCATAAACGCCTTATTAGTGCCTAAGTTGAATATTTCTGATTTGATTTCATTAATAATTCTGACGCAGGGTTTTGTACACGCTCAGCTTTGAAATAACTGATTCATACTGATACTACAAATGAGAGTCTGTGATTACGGAAGGACGTTTAATTCTCGTTCAAACAAAACTACGAATTTTGAAATGTTGTAAGTAAGAAATGTTATAATAATATCCTAAGTAATATTATAAATGCGAATATCAGTTTGTTAGTCACGCTTTTACGCCTTAACTATCTAACCGATCATCATTAAACTTTGCATACACGCTGTCAGGGGTACAGTAGCCGACATACTGTAAGTAAGAGTTCTTATGCGATAGGAGGCAAAGGAACATACGGATCACCTGATGGTAAGTGATCGCCACCACCTGCGACACTAGGAGCATCACAGATGCGTTGCCGGATATATATACCATATACTTATGTACTGTTCCTGAGGGCCTGATTGCCTAAGTAACCCCTGAGTATGCCACCATACCGGGTATTAAGAGTGTTATACGGTGGTCGCGGTTAAGGCGGACGCAGTTATCGCTTTCTATCACTCATATTATATCATCTGGTTAAATTTTTAAATCGTGCATCATTAGGAAAGAGTATTTCCTAAAATAAAAGTAGTAATATTAATTCCGAACACACGTATTCCAAGTTTCATAATCAACATTCTTGTAGGACGATTTATCACCGTAACGAGGTGCTCCTGTGGGTGGTGAAAGCAGACCATTTGCTCCGCGATGTGCGCACGCGCAGTTAATCGCTGACATAATTTTAAATATCTATATTATCGCTCGAGGTTGGTATGTTAAGATAATAATAAATAATAATATTTTATTAAAAACAAAGCAAAATGACAAAGATAGGTACTTAATCTATGACATTACAAGCAGTGTGGCATGTGATAAATACAGAGTAACAAAATTATACAATAAATATAAAAAATTGAATAATCTCTATATTAGGTATTATTATCTTACTCAAGTAACATGAAAGGCACAGAATGTATTAAGTACCAGTAGCAATATCGTTGATATCTGTACTAGTGTTTATCTGTATCACAGATATCAACGCCCACCATATGAATTAAATGCAAAAATCATTTATATTATAAGTAAAGAGGTGACACAAACTTCAATTTATAGAAAAGTATTTGTGCGCTAGTTTATGTGTGTGTGTGTGCGCGTGTGTGTGCAGTGTGCATGTGTATATATTAATGTAGACAAAGACTATTATGCTGCATATTATGGCTTAAGAAAAAATTATACATTAATTATTTTTCACTATCTACTTCAAGAGTACTCTGTTTTCACCGCAAATATATGCCACAGGTATCGCTAGTTACGGGCATTCAAGTAGTATATAAGCAGAATTTTTGTAATTCGTGACCGCCCTCTCCCCCTTGTCAGCTTTTAAAAAGTAAACAATGATTTTTTTCGATTTCAGTAATTATAAGTAACGTAGATAATACAATAAAAGTATTTTATCTACAAGAATAGACAGAATATATATTAATATCTTCAAATACATTATTCCTTTCTCTCCTGCGAGTATTTGTTAGAAACACGTGTTAATATTTCTTGTAATTTGTCAGTTTTAATTTAAGCGGAATGTCGCGCGTGAGCTTTGATGTAGGGACCTCCGTCCGCGAAGTTTCTTCGCTCGAACACGGTTCGACGATTGTTCAATCGCTTAAGGTGCTAATGAACCATTGACGCCCTTTGATATATCTACCGGTGACATTTCTAACAAGGGGTAGCGTTATGATTGATGGAATCTTGTAATTTTGAGCTCCTGTGAATTTGTAATTCCTAGTTTGATTGCATACCACAGGTTAAGTTTCTAGTGTAGAGATGGCGATTCTTCGCAAAATAAAAACTATTTTTAAATCGATTCGTATCATGGTCTATGGAATCGATGAAAAGATCGATCGCTTACATTTTATTTATTCTGATTAGCTTTTTTTTAAATTATAAATTATTGCGTGGTATTAGTTTTACCTAAATAGAAATAATCGAATCACAATTTTATAATATCAGAGATTGATTCACAGAATCAGTTTGATGTTTAATATCGATGAAAATAATAGATTTTTCTGTTTCGTTAGAAATCGATTATATGATAATCGAGCTGAGATCGCCATCCCTAGTCTCGTGTTGCTGTGTGCTTCACAACAATCATATCTACGGGTCAAACGACTCTTTTTAGTATTTTAGTTAGTCACTAACATTTCGCCTTTTCAGTCTTTTTACGACTCTTTTCAGATTTATTCTTTTCTGCTACACGTAAAGCAAATAAAAACCTCTGATACTAGCGCTCGCCGCTCAATCATTTCCTGGCGACAGTAGCGGAAAAATCATATTCTGTTCCTACATATAATAAGAATGTAAATATTAGGTATTTACCTATGAAATTGCCGTTTTGCATAAAATAAATGAATTGTATTTTATTTGTATTAATCGAAGTAATC
The DNA here is from genome assembly GCA_015888305.1 of Antheraea pernyi. Lineage (NCBI taxonomy): Eukaryota > Metazoa > Arthropoda > Insecta > Lepidoptera > Saturniidae > Antheraea > Antheraea pernyi. Next base: position 297,557 of record MU158785.1, on the reverse strand, counting down.
ACCCGTGCAATCGATGCATCTTTGCCAACGCAGTGGCAGTTTATTGGTGCTCTTCTTAAAGAAATCAGCTGGCCGGGAGGCAACAAATTCTTCATAGGTATTTTGTACTGTCTCTCAGGTATTAAATTTTTTTCCCGCCAAGGAGTTATCCAAATTCTGGAAATAGTAGTAGTCTGTAGACACAAGGTCTGGTGAGTAGAGCGGATGACGGAGAACTTCCAACCCCAGTTCTTGCAACTTGGAGACCGTCTGCTGTATGCAGTATGAGGTCGCGCGTTGTCGTGCATGAGCAGCGGAGACGAGCGATTGACTAACGCTGGTTGGAGATGTGCCAGCTTCTTCATCATTGTGTACAGTTCTTCACAGTACACATCTGCAGTAATGCTCACCCCGTTTGGTAAGAAGCTGTGATGAATCACACCGGCGCTAGACCACCAAACAGTGACCATCACTTTTCTAGGGGTAAGTTTTCGTTTAGGGCATTGTTTAGGTGCTGAACCAGGATCCAACCAACTTGCTGAGCGCTTGCGGTTATCAAACAGAATCCATTTTTCATCGCAGGTAACAATGCGGTTCAAAATTCCTTCATTTGTGTGTCTGTTGAGCAGTGCAAGGCACGTCTCGACGCGTACTTCGCGTTGGCGATCATTGAGTTCGTGGGGCACCCATTTGTCAAGCTTTTTTACCTTGCCAATTTGACGCAAATGGACCAATATTGTTTTGACGCTAACGTCGAAAGGTGCTGCTAATTCAGCCGTAGATTGTGCATCATCAGCTTCCACAATCGCCTTTAATTCGTCATTCTCGACCAAAGTCTTCAGACGACCGCGAGGTTCATTTTTCAGGTCGAAATTCCCAGAACCAATAACAGGTGGTGCGTTGGTTTGTAGTGTTAGCTCCGTAAACGTCGTTGATGTTGCGTGCCGCGTTGCTGCCACGGCGGTACTCATATTCCATAATTACTCGGATTTTTAACGTATCCATGATGACAAAAAAGATTGAAATGCGATGAAAATGTAATACTAATGAATAAACAAATGACAACTTTTGAAAAAAGAATTCCATGTTTTTAAACTAAAATTAATTTGAAATTAGAATTGTTAGCCAAACAAAAATTATTTTGATTTGAAATGGCCAGTACTGCTGCAGAACGGTTATTTCATAGGTACCTATTATAACGTGGTTGTACTTTTTATATTTTTACACGCTTTTTATTAGCTTCACCTGTATTTTTGTTTATTTGTAACCGACTCATTTGGAACGCGATTTTGAGCCATTTTAAACGGTCAGATTTCAAACCTAGTAGACTTATCAAGGACCGATGAAAATACACTAATTTGATAAGATTATTCCATTACAATTTTCAAAATAAGATTTCTTAATCAAAATCATAATCACTTTATTCAATTTAGGCCCTGAGAAGGCGCTTATGAACGACAAAGCTACTACTACCGGTTCGGAAAACAGCCCAGTCAACGAGAAGAACCGGCAAGAAACTCGATCTGGTTTATCTTTTCATGTCATATATTTTTACAGTACCTAACATAAATATTTACATTCGTTATTAGTGGATACACAGAGAGAGGCGTCATTTCCAGACGTCACAATCGTTCACGTATTGATCCACCCTATAATAGCCTTTAGATATTAAAACCCGCTTGACATGGTTCTTGAACTCACTATCAGGCAAATCGGTAATGTGTTTTGGGACTTTATTATAAAACCTAAAACTATTACCTAAAAAACTGTTTTTGGACTTAGTGAGCCTGAAGCATGGAATGACCAATTTGTTGCTGTTTCTAGTATTTAAATTATGCTGGTTTTTTACTAGATCCAACATATCTAAGTTTTTGCAGGTGTCTAGGAATAAGTAATAAAATATACATTTCAACAGATTTTAGAAACGTTTATCTGTCTGCCCGTATGAACACGCATCACTGCTAAAATACTGCGTTCATGATAAATATCTTCAAAAAAATCATAAAGCATATCTTCGAGTAACATTTAGTCTTCGTTTCATTAAAATCGGTTCGTTCTATCAAAAGTTACTGTACCGTTACACTATTTCTGACGCAACACAGCAGTGGTCTGCTTCCAACGATGTGATTGCTAACACATACTCACACACGAGACCTACCAACTTAGTTCTAAGGAATAAAGTCCTATTATGCATTCATGTGCGGTGTGCACAGTTTAAATAGTGGTGCGGATGGATTGACTCGCCACGCTGTGTCTGCGGAGTGGATATCCAATCCTTAGCACACATTTTTATGGTGGTAGAGCCATGCTGAAACTATTACTGTTTTTAGCATGAATGGGTCGGCTCGCCCGGGTTAGTACCACCCTCTCACAGAAAACCGACGTGAACTAACAGTACTTGCATTGTTGCGTTTCGTTCGGTCAGTGAGAGCGCCGGAGGCCCACCTCCCCTCCCCTCTCCTCTCTCCTCCCTCTCCCCTACCCTTCCCCCCAAAGGGTGGCAACACACTTGCGATACCTCTGGTGTTGTTAGTGTCCATGGACGGTGGTGATCACTTAACATCAGGTGACCCACCTGTTCGTTTGCCACCAATGACATAAAAAAAAATCATATAACAATTGCCCACTAAGGAAATATAATGGTTCTCCCTAAAATGGCTGAAAGAATTAAATCTCCAATTATAATATAACGGATTACTCCATTTCAGCCATACGATAAAATAATAAAGTCTGTTGTAATAATTATGATTGTTCTCAGAATTACGGTCGTTTGTTTCGGCTACACGTACCTAGTGTAGGCTACAATGACCACTTAAAGCGGAACTATTTTTAACTTTATAGAATAACTAGCTGTGTCCGCGACTCCGTCCGTGTGGAACCTGATATACAAAATAGAGACTAATAAAGTTAAATGAATGTATTCAGTCTTTTTTGTATCAAAAAAAATCTAAAAAGCACAGACGTTAGATTTACATTCATATTATTATGTATAGATGGGTCCGTGTGTTAAGAATAATATCAAAAGGTCTAAGCCTAAAGTAATGTATTGGGTTCTATCAGATGTTCTAGAAGAAATAAAAGATAAAACACCGCATTACATACGTACTTAATTAACTAGGACGATAGCGTTGATTATCTATTGAAATAAATCGGTTAAAGAAAACATCAGGCGTCCATGGTGCCACCCAAAGCGGCGACCGACCGGCAAACCCGCCCTATCTACACTTGAGGCTTTTACTAAGTGTTGCGACCGCACAAACGATTTGCATTCACCTATTAGTGCGTTTAGGGATCCCTTGGGAATCAACTAAAACGACAAATAAAATTTTAGAAGCAAATAAAGCACCGCCGCGCACCGAATGAAAACATATACTTCTCAAGCGAGAGAAAGAGCGAGTAGAAGTTATCTCTTGGTGGTGTTGAAATTACTGTATATCTATTTTAAATAATTCGTCTGCATGGGTTTCATATCAATTACTTACCTAAATCGGGGACATTTTCATAAAACAATTTAAAGCTGATATTTACTATTACGAATGTGCGACAAAGATATCATCTCCATTCTCTTTCCTCGCAAATATACTGGATTAAAAGTAGCTTATGTAATTCTCAAAGTCCTAAGCTATGTGTATGCGAATTTTCATTGCAATCAGTTTAGTTAAATAGTGGAAAGGCAAGAAAAAGAGAGATATTGTCAGCGTCACCTACTGAGGAGTTATAATGTAATGGTTAACTTAATATTTTTGTTTGTCTTTTTCGTTCTCAGATAAATATACCATCGTAAAAGACCCCATGTGTATCAGTGTTACCCAAATAAAAAAAATTGTTCGAATTATTTTCTCAAAAATTGTATTCATACAGACACTCTAGTGTAAAAGATAGCATTTTTTATAATTCAATCAGTCACGAGATCCATCATCAAACTCTTAATAGATTATGCATATTATTGCACAGTAATTCTAACGCATTACAAAAGTTAACTTATTCTCAATCTAATTGTGAAGCTTATAATTTTGCAAAAAGGTTAAACTATCTTCTGTACATACAATTTTTTTCTCCGCACGCCCACTAAAGGCGCTGCATGTAATTAACGTCTAACCTACAAACGCAATTGCATACCTGCGGAACCGTTCATATAAATGTATTACATTTTAGACATTTTTTTAGAAAACGCTTTGCCGTGGGTGGCGTGTGTTTTTTAGCAATCAACAAAGCATGGCGCCGATGATGGCGGCCTACGGTCTTATCTGGGACAGTTAATTGATGTTTTAGTTTTAAAGATGGCTCGTATTTTTTGCGCTCGACAAGTTTTTGGATATACATTGCGTAATATAGTAGCCGGTGAATGAGCTGATGATAAATAGAAAAATCCCATTGAGAGTGATCGTCCGGGGAACCGGTGAATCCGTAATTTATTTATAACTAGCGGACCAGGGAAGCAGACGTTTTCCTGTAACAGTATTCATCATTTATGAGTATTAAAAATTACTGAAATAGTCTATATGAGAAATACTGAAGATTTTTTTTATAGTAGCACAGCAAAGTGACTGTACTGTGCCTGATGGTAAGCACAGTACAATCCAAAAACAATGGCGACTACCGAGTGATACACTGTCCAATGTCCATCGTCGGTCGCCGCTGTCATGCCGGCCTGCGAAAAGCTGGATATGCATAGGCTGATCCCGAAACGCGACCCACAAAAGCGAATCACTATGACGGGCTATTTCGCCATATACATACATGGTGGTTGCGACCCAGTCAGGCTGTAAAACCCTACCACCCCGCTATCGCCATTGCCTCGTTCGTTATTCAGCAGGGTGCACCACGTGCTGGTGAGGTTGGAAATTCGGAAAAATGTAGGTCTCGACAACAGCGCCACCAACAAATAATCACCCAAGTGAACTCATAAGTAGAAAAAAAAAACATCAAAATAAAGTAGAATTACGAATAAACACACACGGGCCGATTGTCGTGTAATCACTGTAATTCGAGAATGATTATAATCCGTGGTTATTCCATTGGATTCTAAAGTTTTTTGTTATTATTTATTGTAGATTATTGTGAAAAATATTGTTGCAGGTGTCTTGGAATAAGTAATAAAATACATTTTAATCATTTTTAAAATGTCTGTCCGTATGTCTGTTTGTTTGAACACGCATCACTGCTAAAGTACTGCGTTCACGATAAAACCTCACCAAGAGAATCATAAAAAATATCTTCGAGTAACATATATATAATCTTAGTGTCATTAAAATTGATTCACTCTATCAAAAGTTATTGTAATTTTAATGACAACGGGACTTAAGTACGAGAGAGAAGTAGATGAATTGGACTTCATTCAATCCGATGATTTTATTAGTCACTGTTTTATTACATTAAATTCCAAGCGGACGGAGTCGCGGGCACAGCTAGTATTTAATAAAATTATATACTACTATAAAAGGCTATTTTGATTTTCATTCAATGCTATAAAACATTCAACGTGATTAAAGAATTTTATTGGATATGAATAAATACTACCTACTATAATGGTCAAAATAGCGTCGCAAAGAAGTCATTAGCTTATATTAATATGTAAATGACAAAAATAGTCACCGCGGATTATACCTAATTACGTATAATTATAATTATACGTATACATTTTTAAGATATAAGATTTAAGATATAATCTAGAGATTATATCATATAGTACAATGTATTAGAATACATTGTTACAATAAACTCATTGTTATGAGGTGTTACTTGACAACTTAACAACAACAACAACTGAACTTGATTACAGTACAAGGATGTACTTTAACTTTACTTCGTATAAAATAAATATGCATATTTACACAAAAACCTTCCGGAAGATATTCTCCAAGAGATAGTGAAAAACATATCTTTTTTTTCCGAACTGACTACGCTATTGACCAACCAAGGTCTTAACAGCTTCACCGGACTACTGCCTAGCAAGGTCTTAACAGCTATCATCGGACTACGGAAAGCATATCAAAACCCGTTACGTAGGTTAGAAGAAATAACGGAACAAACAGACCGATGTGAAAAGCTACTGTCTAACGACATTTATTGAAGGTTTAAAAATATTTGGTAGCCCTTTAAAATCAGAATGAAAGGTTATTCTTTAACACGCCCCTTTACTGGGAAGGAAACTATAAAAAGAAGAATACTGTGTTCGTATGGAAAGTAAAAATACATTCCCGTACCGGGAATCGAACCCGAGCCTCCTGGGTGAAAGCCAGGTATCCTAGCCACTAGACCATACGGGAGATAAGAGTAATATTAAAAATTATTATCCAATACATCTTTCATTGAATTTGTAAATTATTATTGCTAATATGTTGAAGTGAAACTTGTTATGGCACGGTAGGAAAAAAAACTGCATTACGCGTTAAACGTAAGTATGTATCTGTGTGTATAAGTGTCTCTCTGGGTCTATATACCGAAATTAGTAAATGTATAGTTAAGTATTTATACTATATATACTATATATTATATAGTTTCTGAGCATTCATATACGAATATATAATTGAATATATATAAGCCAAAAAAGTTTCACTTCCTCCGAGAGTATACACACTAGTACAAGTACTGTTTTTTTTTAATCTCTAATATCTGCACTTTAAAGAGTACCTCGAAAGGTAGACTATTTATTTTGTTTTCTTATGAATCTAATGAACAGTAAATTCTTTGTATCGGCACACCGTAGCATTTTTTAAAAGCCCGCCCGCCCTGCTTATTTTGAAAGCTGTGTCTCTCGGAGTAGTTATGCATCGTTGGAACCGAACACGCGTATAATCCTCTGTTTTCGTTTATATTAAGCATTGTATGTGAAACCGGGGTGGCCTCGACGCTTCAACGGACTAATATAGTAAAAAGTACCGCTAAACGTTGCAAGATTTTTGTTTGCAACTTTTTTGTGATACCATTTGTTTATATTGCTTCACTAGATCCCGATTATCCCATGCCTGGATAGTTTAAAATATGTATATACCATTTAACTTTCATAGTTTTATGTGTACCTACATAACAAAAGGAATAATTTAACAACGTAATAAAGTTATATGTCGTAAAGTCGTTACTTTTCAAAATGAGACTAATAATTTTAGCCATTTATAAAATTTAAAGTTTTTAAAGTAAAAACTTCTTTAGGAGTGTTGAGCGGTATTTATAGCAGGAGATAAATTTATGATTCTGTGTCCTGGCATGACAAAAAACATGACGGAACGTATTGCGCTTGCGCGGCTAGCAGCAAACTAGCGACGTGTAGTATAGGGGCCTGTGAATACCTAATATTGGTATTTTGCAGCTCATCATAGGTTTGATTGATTAATAGACTGTACAAAAATGTATATAATTATTGCTCTGAGTCCCAATATATTTGAAAACAAAACTAACGTTAATAATCTTAACATACACATTATGACATATAAATAATTCATACTCTAATTAATTTAAAAATTCAAAAGAGAACACAGTTATACACTAATGTTTTGAATTTTCACTTCTGTCGGCAGTCCTTGACTGCCACCACTTTTTTTATAGATCTTCATATTTTAACGATGTAAAATTAGAATATAATAAAATGAAAGAAAAAAATTATGAACGGCAAAATTTGGGATTTATTCACAGTAAATAAAGACTGAAAATCTTTGAAAGATTAAATATCTCATATAGACTTAAAAACTTCAAATACAGATTATGTATTTCAATTATATCTTTTGATAACAAGTTTCTTGTATGTTTCGATATATAGTTTTAGTTGACCTTAAATCAATTTAAGGTTTTATTTAAATTTCAAATCTATTGTAGGTAGGTGGCAGAGCCACGCCGAAGCTATTATTGGTTTCAGCATGAATGGGTCGGCTCACCCGGGGTACTACCACCTTCTTATAGAAAACCGACATGACGTAACAGTGCTTGCATTCCCCGCCCCCTCTTCTCCGCCCCACCCTTCCCCAAACACTGGCCGGCAACGCAATTGCAACTCCCCTGGTGTTGCTAGTATCTATGGACGGCGGTTATCACTTACCATTAGGTGACCCGCCTGTTCGTTTGCCCCTCATAATAGATATTTAAAAAAACTACTTCCCGGTGCGCTATCAGCTAGGGACTTGAAGTTTCAAACATAGTTTAGAATTGGCGGACAAGACAAGAAAATGAAGAAGAAAGAGATTGCTTTTAAATATATCTCAATGTATACATATAATAATTTTTCCAAGTCTCCTGAAAAAGATACAGATGTTTAATATTTTATAGGTTATTCTGAAAATGTTAGAAACATTTTTTATTCCAAAAATATTAATTATTTTTATTTCGAATAAACACATTATGTAATTCGTAAGTAATATACAAGTTTAAATTTTAAACCGAGCCGAGGATAATCTATCTCTTATTTAAAACATCCCTAAATATAAAGGAGTTTGCAAATTGTTAATAAATACTTCATTTCACCTAACTATATATATATAGTTGTATGCTATAAAAATATTATCAATAAATATTAGCCCCGATTGTGTTTGAAGAGGGTACGCCATTGTTCGACCCACTGTGCTACCGGCAAACTTGACTACACAATTGTGCAGAGAAAATTGAGCTTCAAAGTAAAGGAAATAAGGAACTTTGAATAGTAATACAGAATTGTAATTGGAATGCGTGAAACAGCGTGATAGTGTTTGCGGTACAAAACACATGTGGGAACATGACGTTTTCAATTTAATAGAGATTTATGCTAATGTGTGCGATAATAATTGAGCTGTCGGCGAATATGTAACTGCTTGACTTTTCGGTATCTCTGTTTTTGGGGTCCCACCTTTAGTATGGTGTTCTTCGTTCTCATTTAGGGGCCACTCAGTATTACGTAAGTAGAATTTTTGTAATTTCTGTCTGCCGCACCCCCTGCTCAGCAAAAGTAAGCAATGCTGTTAGACACTTGTGCAGTGAAATATCATGAACAAATAATATCGATAAATATTTTAACGAATTCGGACCATACAAGCAGTTCTTGCTTAAAAATGAAATACAGCTGGGTGTATATGTACACGATACATTCGTTTTGATTAATATCTGTATAGCTTTTAATTAGAATTATTATTGTTATTTATGTATACACTAGGAGGCCCAGCAGACGTTGTCTCGCCCTGATAATAAAAAAAAGTCTTGACAAATAATATGCCTAAACCTTCCCCGTGAATCACTTAATTTACTAGTAAAAACCGCATGAAAATCCGTTCAGTAGTTATGGAGTTTATCGCGAACAGACAGACAGACAGATGTGGCAGAGGACTTTGTTTTATAATATGCAGTGATGTAATGATGTCATCCATATCTGTGATCGTAATGATTACACATAATTTTATACTGTAACTAGCAGGCCCGGCTGACGTTGTCCCGCCCTGATTACCAACAAATCCTTGACGAATTATATACTAAAACCTTCCCCATGAATTACTTTATC